>JANVYB010000015.1:0-484866 GCA_027406005.1 Colletotrichum horii | reverse complement strand
CCTAACCCTAACCCTAACCCTAACCCTAACCCTAACCCTAACCCTAACCCTAACCCTAACCCTAACCCTAACCCTAACCCTAACCCTAACCCTAACCCTAACCCTAACCCTAACCCTAACCCTAACCCTAACCCTAACCCTAAGTCACACCTCCCGACCGCTCCTGAGAAATCATTTTCTTCTCGCCCGCGGGCCTGTCTTCCAATGCGGCGTCGGTTTAGAGGCAAGGGTCAGTGTTGTTTTTGGGGGACCTGCTGTTGGAGTCGCAGCTGTTGCTTGCCGTTGCCTGCCACCTGCTGGTTGGCGCGGAGAACCTTTAGACCAAGACTGGTTGTCCTCGGGCGGGGAAGTCTCTGGGCTGCTAGAAACAATTCCTCGTGCCTCTCTCGTGCTGCCGTTACGAGCAGGCCTCCGCCTCTGTGCTGACGGTGGTGGGTTGAGGTCTCGAGAAGTTGATTCTGGTCTACGCAGCCCGCAGCTATCGTCGTCGTCGTTGTCGTCGTCGTCGTCGTCGTCGTCGTCGTCGTCGTCGTCGTCATCGTCGTCATCGTCGTCGTCGTCGTCGTCATCGTCATCCCCTCTGTCGTTTTCGTCATCGCTATTAGCGGGACGATGCTGAACTGGCTTGTTTGATGAGACTACGCTGGCCAGGACGATTCCTTGCAGCTCGCTTGCGGATGCTGCTAGGACCTTTTCGATCCGCCGCTGGAGGGCGAGAAGTACAGTGTCCTTCTTTCGTATTGGCTGATCGCTCAGCCGGATGAGATCGGAGCAGAAAGCGGACACAAGCGTTGACACCTGGGCTTCGCGAAGGCATCCCTCGTTAGCGTTCACCGTTTCCCATGCAGGCCGGAGGATATGCGTCCCATCTTGAGGGTCAACAGTACGCCGGACAACTCGTAGGAGGCGTGCCCATGACGCGTCCTCGAACCGCTTCCCGTACGTTGGGTCGTCAACGTGGGTGATTGGGCTGGCGAGGAGGGACTGTGCCTCTGGTGTCCGGAAGACTTTGGCGTTGCATCGGGCAAAGTCTAGGACTTGCTGCTGGAGACGCCGTGCCGTGTTCGCAGGGAAGCCACCCGAGTCGCCCCTGGACGAGCTGAGGCTGCCGAGGGCGTCTTGCAGATGCTCCAGCAGCTGCGGCTTATTCTTCAACTTAGGGTTCACACTTTCGAGTTCGACTGCGCTTGCGCGGTCTACCCAGCCGATGACATGCTGCAGAGCTCGGACGGCCGCCTCCGTCTCCGGCCTCCTGTTACGGAGGAGCCGCTTCAAGTCTGCGAAGTGAAGATCCGTCCCGTTCCACACGGCCCGACATACCGCCCTGTACATAGCATCGTCCAGGGTGTCCAGTAGGCCAGCCACGCGGCGGTCACCATTGCCGGTGAAGAAGATAGCCTCGACTACATCTTGTGTGGTCGATGTCCTGCCCGCGGCCGTCCCGCTGGTCTCCTTGCCACCTTGTAGCCCGGATGCCAGACGACTCCAATCGTCCAGTCCGAGGTCCTGCGTCTCGTCGAGGGGCAGGGCCTCGAGCGTGGCCAGCACGGTCCTCATCGTCGCAAACCAGTATTCGTCAATCCGAAGGCCGGCCATCCACTCGAAGGTGGAGATGTTGAAGGTCTCAAGCCCTAGACGGGTCTGGCACCAGCGCGTCGTGATTTCCCTCCACCCTTTGTGGTTCCAAAGCGTGACGAGCCGGCGTGTCGGGAAACTCTTCTCGCTGCCGAGACGGAGAGCCTCGACAAGCCTATAGTCAACGGTCACTCGGCTCCCTGTGGTAGAACCCGCTGCGACTGACGCGATTGACACCAGATGGTTCCAGATCTGCCCATGATTGTCCGGAAGGCTTGGGTCTCTGCGGTTGACGCGCAGTTTGATGTTGAGGTCTGCGGGGAGATGATCTGTGGGGTTCTCAATGCTCTTGCGTTCCTGCCGGGGTCGAGGCGGAACGAGGCTCACCTTTGTCGTACAGCTCACACGTCCACCAGGCGTCAGACTCCGGCGCGCCTGTTGCTTTGATGTACTCTCGGAGGGCGCAAAGTCGGTGCTGTCCCGCCATGACCTCCACCTTGGTCTTGTTGATGGAGGACCAGTGGAGGAAGTTTGCTTCGCCGTCGTCGTCGCCGTCGCCATCGTCTCGGGCGGCAGTGTCGCCGCCGTCCGTTCTCCGCCTGATCCGATGGACTTCGTCGGCGCCACAGAGGACGAACAGACGGTTCTCCGGAGCACCACGTTCGAGGCCGCCCTTCATGAAGACCTCCGTCAGCTCCCGAACGTGGCCCAGCTCGACGCGGCGGTTCCTGCCGGTGCTCCATGTTGTATCCAGTACATCGACGTGCAGCTTACCGACAGCTAACAGGTAGGGCTTGGCGCGCTCCCGGATCGACTCGCTTTCTCGGAAAGGCACATGCTTCTTCAAGCGGCGTTTCGGGGCCGACTGCGCCGCCCCGCCGTCTTCGCCGCCGCCTTTCCGTTTCGTCCCGGCCGCTGTGCTGGTCATGTCTAAGCTCGGCGTTTTTCGTTTTGCTACTTTTCCTCTGTCGGTAACTGCAAATTAGCAAGTGAGGAGAGATAAATACGTAGAGCGCGGCCAGTTGATTTTTCGCGTTCTGGGGCTGTTTTCCCATGTCGCTCGGTCCCGATGGTCGACTCTCGCATTCCAAGGGCGTCGGGCATGTCGTAGGTAGTTGTGCTGTCGTTCTCATCTGCACCTTTCCTAAACCTCCCTTGCATGCCTTGTCAGAGAAGGAGCGGAGCTGCCACATCTCTCACATTCCTATACAACCCCACCTGTTTCACAGCCGCTTTTCGTTTTGAAGCCGTGTGCCCGTACACATGCCTTTCTAATGCGCCCACCTGTTCTGTTGTGCGCGTACGCTACTACTAGAACTGTGTCTCTGCTGTCTCGACGTAATCTCGATGTCTGGGCAATTACCCCTTTTGGTTTCGGTCACGTCAAAAGACCAGCCCACTAGCCACATACATCTTCTCTACATTCTTCAAGGCTTCTCCATCTTTCTTATGATGATGGCTGAAGGGGATGTTGATTCCCCCGTCGTAGCGAACGTTGTCACCTGTGAAAGCAACCCTAGTTTCTCCGTTGCTACTCCCCTATGACTTATGTCACTGACATGAGCGTGTCGACTAAGCCCCGGGGGGCTTCTGAGGGCACCTCTGGCTCGCTGGTGCTGATGTCTCGGCATCTTCCGGTATTCTGATTGATCGCAGCTCCATCTTCTTACCAGTATACTCAAGGCCGGCCTGGCCTGCAGATCTCCTACAACATAACATACTGTTGCTCCCCGCTGCTCTACCTCTGTTCACGAGGGATCACAGTCTTCTCGTCTGTGTGGAGTGCTGTTCGTCATCCTGGCTGGTTTTGATTGCCTGTATATGTCGGGTATTATCCCTTGATGCTATGCTGTGATTGGCGATAACGCATAATGCCGTGCCTCTGCCTGCCTCAAGTGCTATGCGGGTGTGATGAATTCGTTATGCGATGGTAATCATGCTGAGCTTGGCCCTGCTGGACGGAAGCGTTTCAAAGGGACTCTTACAGATATACGTTCGAAACTTGGGTGTTGTATATATGATTGTACCTGCTGTTAGACGCACAATGGTTCTGGATATGTCGGATGTGTTTCTTAGTTCCTAAGTGTTCGGCTGTCTTATACTCAGCATCTATGACGCGTGGCGGCGTATAGACGTTCCCATAATGTTGCCTTGTTGACCCGTCGGGTAGCCAGTAGCAATATCTGCATCAATCAGGTTTCGTAATGAAGATGTGAAGAAAAGCAGACTGAAAATTCACTGCCGCCTCACGGCTGTGCCTATTCCCACTTTATTGTTCTAATACTAATGTAGACAGGTAGGGGAGTATGTGTATAGGTCTTTTGTTATCTCCTTCCCACATCTGGCGGCCGTATTACCGCATTTCACCTATAGACCTCGCTCATGCTATGATGGCATTGAGCCGCGTAGCATACGTCGATACATGCCCGCAGTGGTTACATAATCGTAGGCCTTAGGTAATGTGATGAAGGGATGGATGAGACAACAGCACCAGCCTGCCAAGGGGTACCCAGTGATTTGTTTCCGGCCACGCCTCAAATGCTTTATAACGCTCTTGCCTTCCTGTCAGACCGACAGAGGCTGCCAGACGCTGAGCTATCTGGGTCTCGTTATCGCCTCTTGCCTGACTGCTTCAAACGCCCTTCAACCCATTTTCCCCACGACGAGATACGCACTAGAGATACCACACGTACCACGTCAACCACTTTACAGGTCGTGAGACCCGACAGTGCCTATTCAGGGTCCTCAGACTCAGGCGTGGGCGCCGACGTCGCTCGTTAGACTGACGAAAAGCCCCCTCCTTCTCGTCGAAGGGGTGAACACGCTCAGCGCCTGCTAGCTAGCTCCGTTTGCCCCATCATTTGCATTCCAAAGCTCCCTTGCTTACGTCATTCAGTACGTCTTTGGTATTCATCGTAAGCGGCTGTTAAGTCGAGGACACGTGTGTGGATCGGACGGATTCCTTGTTCTCCTTTTTTCTTTCCATATCATACTGCCCCCCAGTCTTTTACTTGTTCTGCCTTTCTGGTCCTACATATATTTGCCTACATTGGCATGCTAATTTCTCCTATGGACTACTTCCTTCCCATGGGGCTGCCACTACTGCTGCTACAGCTACGAAGTGATCAGCCCTGTCCAGCATGTTCTGCCGTTCTTCGTCTTTAGTCGATTGCTTAGGAAAGGATTTTATATACCGGAGAAAAGCATAGCGAGTCTTCTCCGTCTGCTGTAGAAGTATATTAGTTACTGCTGCTGCTGACGCCTGCTGCTGCTGACGCATACTCCTCCTCCTCCTCCTCCTCCGAGTGGTGAAAAGCCCCGCGGGGCTTCCTAAGCTATGCTGTGAGGTAGTTTCTGCTGAACAATACAAGAAGCCCCGCGGTGCTTCCTAAAGGATGCTCCTCATCGTGAGGCCCGTCAGCTCGCTACTACTAACCAGCTTACTGAAGATGAAAAGCCCCGCAGGGCTTGCTATTCTATGCTGTAACGTAGGTTAGTTGATCATCATAATAAGCTCCGCAGGGCTTCTTAAGTATGTTTACTATGAGACCCTTCCAGCTTGCTAATAAGCTCACTAAAGATGAGAAGCCCCGCGGGGCTTGCTGTTATGTGCTGTAACATAAGTTGTTTGATTATCATGATAAGCCCCGCGGGGCTTCTCTATACTAAAACTAAGTATACAGGTCTGCCGCTGCTTAATAGGCTTATAGAAATGTAGAGCCGCTCTGCAGGTCTTCTTGGTTGACAAACTATAAAAGTTGCCTGTCTAGCTCATGGGTGTGGGCTTGTAGACGGAAGAGAAGCCCCGCGGGGCTTATTGACTAGGCGCGGACGACTTCCGGCTGAAAGTGGGAGGTCGGTCTGTCCATAGAGAAAAAACATGAAAAGCCCCGCGGGGCTTTCTACTTATATTAGTTAGAAGGGAGTTAATAAATAAATAATAAAGAACTACTATATGCTCCTATCCTACCTACCTATGTTATATATACCTACCTACCTACCTGCTTACCTACTTGCTGCTGCTGCTGCTGCTGCTGCTGCTGCGGTCTATCCTAACCCCCCCCGACCGGTGCCGCTCGCGCGCGCTACTATGTATTAGGCATAAGGGCAGGTGTGAGGGCAGTTAGTAGAGCAGTTAGAAGTAGGCGTAAGGGTAGGTATAAGAGCAGCTGTGAGGGCAGGTGCAAAGGCAGGCGTAAGAGTAGGTGCAAAGGTAGGTGCTGCAGGAGAGCTACGCTCTAGAACTTTCGCTAGACGCTAGCTTCAGCGTCCACAGGATGTAGTAAGCAAACCTCAAGTGATAGACTCTAACATAGAGCATTAGTCTAAGCTTGGATCCAGTAGCCTAACTCTGCCCAAAGATTGCACCTGTCTCCTCTTCCTCCCTCCCAAGAGAATCCATCTACAACGTCAAATTTAGCCACACCACCCTTAGGAACAGTCAGGTTCAAGTTCAGCATTACGCTGTGAGAGCCAGTAGCGCCCGAAGCCACAGATCCCCACCATGGCCACTGTGAAGCGGTCGCAGCAGTCACATTCTCCCCTATTTGCTGGATGTTCCACATCATTTCATCAGTCAAAGTCGGATCTCCGTCAATGATGAAACGTCCCCAGATGCTCTGAAATGCCAGCCGAAAACCGACGCTTTCATCTGCTCCATCCGTATCATTAGTGTTGTGAACGTCTTTCATAAGCACGTCGAGGTCGTCATCATGGAAAGCAGGCGGTGGCGAGTACTGATAGCGCCAAGATCGTGACTGCACAGCTGAGCTACTGTCACCGCGAGCGAAGGCGTCTGCAAGCCACATCGCGGGACAGACAAATGTAGCCTCGGCATAAAGATTGTATGCCGCCTGAAGCCAGCCTTTAGCGGTTCCGGAATGGCTCGTTGCAAAAGGCGGTGTCAAGCCATTAGTGTCATACAACGTCTCGACTGACTGCTCCCTTGCAATGTCGTAGAGGTTCATGATTGCAGTTATGTTCTCTTCTGTCAAAAGCGGGTAATCCAGCTTCATGCGTGATACAAACCGGTCTCGGGTGTCAACGTCTGTGGGAACGAACAAGGTCCCTTCATTGGCGTTATTTCCTGAGAGGATGGATTTACCGTTTACACTGCCTTTCAAAAGCTGCTCCGTCGGTCTTTGGGTAATGAGCTTGCCATCAGTGACCGGCAGAAAGGCCCATTGACCCCATTTTCCTTCCATGCTTGCATAAGCGCTAGCATTCTGCAAGATATTGCTATCGATCCTTTGCAAGCAGTCGTACACGCTTCCGTTCTGCGTCACAGCGGGACTCATGCAGCCAGCATGCGCAGCTAGACTAGAGTATTCTTGGGACGGCTGGATGTCATCATGGTTCCTGCCATAGAATGTCAATGGTTGTGCCTGCAATAAGCCAGTAACTCGAAGAATATTCCATACCATTGATTAGGCAAATACGGGCTCGAGACGATGGCTTGCTGGAATAGCGAGGTCCCGTCGGAGCCGTTGTTGGCCATCGCTGTCAGCATAACAGCGCCTCCGCCGGCAGACTCACCCGCAATAGTCACGCGTGCAGGGTCTCCTCCAAATAGATGAATGTAGTCTTGTACCCATTCGAGCGCAAGACGCACGTCGTGAAGGCCGGCATTAGGCGTCCCAAAGTGACCAATTTCAGCAGATGATGCAAATCCAAAAGCACCAAGACGATACTGTATAATGACAGTCAAGAAGCCGTTGCCAACCATCTTTGCCATATGTGAAAAGTCGTAGTTTGCAGCCCAGTCCTGTCCATAGCCGCCACCGTCTGTGTATGGATCAGCCTTCATCTCGGCCTCTCCTCAAAACAAAAATAGGAGGAATCATCAAGGTGGCTTGCTTACGGATCCAAAACATCACCGGCAGCTTCGTCTTGTTCACCGGCGCAAAGACGTTGAGGAAGAGACAATCTTCGCTACCTTGAGCATCTCTCTCGAACGAGTAGTTCGAAATGCTGACACATGTAAGCTTCCTTGGTTCGAAAAGCGGCCGGCTTTTACTCACACAGGCCCCGGCGGCGACTGAGGGCACCTTGGGGGATTGTCGATCGCGAGTATAATCCTCTCTGTATCAGGGCCCGGAGACGGTCTTTTGGGAGGCTGCCACCGCTCAGGTTTCGATGCGAATCGTATTCTGAATCACCAGTTGAAAGTAAGCGCCAATGCCCCTGACGGTAATCGAAGAATGCGCAATATGTATTTGCAGCTATTACCCTCGGTAAGTGTAGATGTCGAATGAGGCATCGTGATAACCCTTGTACCGCGCATATCCCAGGTCTACCACTGGTGCATCGAAACTGGCGTTACGCTTCGCTGTTTGAGCTTGGATGTACAGACCGCGCTTTGAGATTTTTTCCCCGTAAGAAGAGGGATACTGCAAGGCGGCCAGAGGCACCGCACACAGGAGCAGTACTCTCAGTGATACCATGTTTGGAAAATGGATTCAGAAATGAATTGATTCGGCATGGAAGTTTGGCGGATGGTTGACACGGCGGCAACTTTATCCACATTCGTATGCGCGAATAGATATACATGAAGAACCTCGGCTAGGTACCGACCAGCCGCAGTTGTGATCGAGAGCTTACGACGTGACAGAAGGAAAGATGAGCAAGAACTCTAATTGATTAAGGTCCATCTGCTGGGGGGAGAGGAGGTGACTTGTCATCAGTCTTGATCCGGCGGGGATCATCGGCGTTGCAACGCTCCCGGCGACGTTCCTTTGAATACACCGCCGGTACCATGATCATTGGCGGCAAGCTCGCTAACGTTGTAACGCCCCTGTAAGCACACCGCCGAGATCACAATCATCGGCCGCAAGGTGGCAAGCAGTCTATGTAAATGTCTCGCAACTCCGTTCAAAAGACACCATGCAGTACTGATCAGCAACCAAAACCCAACAACGCCATTTAAAACGCCAAAACATGATCCCACACTCAAGACCCGTCCATCTACCAAACTCGTTGCAGTACGTCAATGATGTGCTGACAACTGGGAAATTGGCACAAGGGGCTTATACTCGCCGGTGCGAGAAGTGGCTCAAGAGTCTCATGCAGTCTGGCGAAGCTTTCCTGGTCACTTCAGGTACCACAGCTCTCGAGATGGCAGCTATGGCGGTCAATATCCAGCCCGGTGACGAAGTCATCCTCCCTAGCTACACGTTCGTTTCTACGGTGAATGCGTTCGTTGCCAGGGGTGCAACACCCGTCTTTGTCGACATCGAGAAGGACACGATGAACATGGATATCAGTCTTGTTGAGGCTGCCATCACCCCGAGAACGCGGGCTGTTGTTCCCGTGCACTATGCCGGTATTTCCTGCGACATGGATGCCTTGATGGAAGTTGCGTCACGATACGACCTTTTTGTCATCGAAGACGCAGCGCAAGGTCTCGCGTCAAAATATCGCGGCACTTTCCTAGGGACTATCGGCCACATCGGCTGCATCAGTTTCCACGAGACGAAGAATTTCACATCGGGCGGTCAGGGCGGTGCTGTCTTGATCAACAGGGACGAGCTGGTTGAGAGAGCCGAGATTGTCTACGACAATGGTACAAACAGGGTCCAATTTCTCAGAGAGAAGCTGCCGAGTTACGAGTGGCGGGATGTCGGGTCGAACCACATCATGTCCGAAGTCCTCGCCGCGCTGCTCTGGTCCCAGCTTGAGATAGCGCACGCCATCCAGAGAACCAGGCTCAGAATCTGGAATACGTACTGGGCCTCGCTACAGCCATTATCGAAAAGCTCTGGAGGATTCGAGTTGCCCAAGCTGCCGGAGGGTTGCGAGCAAAACGGACACATCTTCTACCTGAAGCTGCGAGATGCATCGCGTCGCTCGAGCTTCATACAATTCATGAAAGAGAACCAAGTGGCCGTATCCTCTCATTACACTCCGCTGCATCTGTCGCCGATTGGACAGAGGATCGGGAGGTTTGTCGGGGAGGACAAGAACACGTCGCGCGCAAGCTCTCAGCTCGTTCGCCTGCCCATCTACTTTGGACTCAGCGAAGACGACCAGGCCAAAGTGATTTCTGCTGTTCACAGATTTTTCGATCACAGAAAATGAACACGAGAATCGTGTTGCGGCTGTAGATTTTCTAGGCAGAAGAACAACATCAATCTGTAGGACATGCCAGGAAATGTACCTATCGAGTGGCGAAGTTATCTCAACTCAATTTTGATGAAATCTGGCGCTCACCACCAATGCCCGTGGATGTCTGCAGCGTTTGGGACCGGCGTTGCCCGATTGCCTTCTCCACCTGGTTTTGCTGAACATTGCGTATCATGATGTGAATGTGATCCAGAGCCTTGACGCTCTGCCATGCTGCCTTTTGCTTGAACCAGAGAATGTTCTTGTTCGTGCGACAGCCTAGAGACTTTCCCAGCGTGTACTCTATGAAATCATCAATCAGCCTGGCCGCATCCGTCGTGGGCAATCCAGTTTCTGAATCTAACGGCATTTTGCTTTTCGACCACAGGACCAAGTGCATGATTCCATCCGCCATGTAGTATGGCCAGTCATTCCAGATGATCTTCCAATCCTCTGCATGTGCAAAAAGCACGGCGCTTCGGGCGACAATGGGCTGTGACCAATGCAGTCTCTCGCTGCACACAAAGCTCAAGATGGAGCCATGAGTCTTGGCTATCTCAGCAAGCCACAATATGTATCTTCGCTGCTCCTGAGGTGCCCTTCGGAGATGACCCATGTCTCCGGCAGCTGATTTGCATATGCGGTCAGCGGGGCTGTTGACACCGGGATCGGGCCGCCTTGAGCTGAGATGGATAAGCTTTGACTAACTTACCAATTACGTTTTGGAGTTCATCCCACGTGTGAGGGGGGAAATCATCAAACTGACCTCGCAGGGCCCGGATATCCCCGTCGTCGAGCTTGAATGGGGGGTCGCCGATCAGCTTCTCGATATCCATCGTGGCAGAAGATGTAACAGTGTTCAAAAGAATCTTCTGAACGTTGGAGGCTTACACCGCCGGATTGCGGTAAATATAGCCGCCCGTCTCCTGTGGACCCGCGGACTGAATGCCGCGGGGGTAAGAAAGACAGGAAACTAAGTTTTGAGGTGATTAGAGTTCGACGTGGTGGATGTCAAGAGAAATATCACGAAGAATACGCGGATTAGACGCCGGTTTCAATGCGTCGCAAGTCACTGTAACAGTAGCATTACAAAAGGCTGCATCTATCCCGCGCGGGCTGAAAGGTTAGCGTAGTACTTGCGGGGCTCGATCATGCAAATATGTTCAAGAAAACCGGCTAGCCCATCGGCTCCGACGTACCCCAGTACCATCCCTGTAGGTGACTTTGAAGACCGTTTCCACAATGAGAAAAATGACTCTCCATACTAAGACTTCGTTTCGTTGTACACCTGTGGTCTACTTTGTGAGAACCTACCTAGGCACCTCAACTTTTACTTTTAGGCCTTCTCCTGTTTTCCTCCGACTGAATCAAAAGCTTAGTCAGTCGTTGAACAACCTTAATCAACTTGAACTCCATGAGAGTATAAGACCAACCAGGCAGGCCCCTCGTCCGGCACTTAGATGTAGGATGCCCTATTTGAAATCGGCCACTTTACACTATGGCAGCGCAAACAGTGACTCTATGGTGCACCCTTCAGCCTGCGACGGGAAGAGAGAGTGAAGTACGCCCCTTATTCCAGGCTATTGCTCAAAGGAGATTTAGGTAGCAAGCCTAACTTTATCATTAGCTTCGCCAAGTTCTGCTCGACCTAGCCACGAAGGTCCACACAGTTGAACAGACCTGCGTGCGATACGAGGTTTTCGAGATGGCAGGCAACCCGGCCGGGCCCAGTAGTACTGTGTTCCATCTTTTGGAACAGTAAGTCAAACTATCTCTGTCTCCAACTTCAGTGTTATATTCCCGACTGACCACAATTCACATTCATCGATGATTACAGATGGCCATCCCAGGTTGACTTGGACAGACATACTCAGAGGGAATGGCTAGTGGACATCAGAAAGAAGTTCGATGCGGGCTTATTAGCGGAAGCAGAGCTGATTGAAAACATGACCAAGATAGGCGGGTTCGGTGGCCGTTCGTAGCATAAGCAGTCAGGCACAAAACTTCCGCACATTATGTTATTCAATTTCTAGTCCATAATCCATGATCAAAACTGTCGTAACTATGAATGGGATCAATTGAGAAGCACTTGATTGTAATGCTGCGAGCGAAATTCTTACGTAGGATTTATCATTGCAACATTAAAGAGTTATGATGCTTAATACTAAATTTAGCCGGCTTTTCTATTTTTCTATCCACCTCTCCTTTCTCCTCATAACATTCTCTCTTCTGTACTACATATAAAGGGTTCATAGACGAACACAAAATCTTCAGTAACAAAACATCTTCAACTATCCTGCATTGCGTGAGTGAACAGCCTCAAAGTGAGTCCCTGCTTATTCGACCACAAACCAGCCGTAACCATGTACCCGCCGCAACTCCAGCTCAAACTTGTCCAAGTGGTACGTTTGTTAGAAACCCAGAGGTCCGCATCGGTGGGAATGCTGACTGTAATGAATAATTGCAGTTCTGCCGACACGGTATGTGCGGTATCCCAAACCTTCTGCATTGGCCTGGCCTTATGTTGTGATTGACGACATGACTGAAGGCGAGCGAACACCACACGACAACCGCGTCCAGAAGGTGGGTACTTCCGCACAACTGACTCCCTCTCATATTCGCTGACAACTGATCAGGCGAGCTCCCAACTAGGTAGGTAGAGTTGACTCATGTAATACCGACTCAAAGGTAACAAGAACTTCTGAAGCAACATTGGGCCGTGAATGGACATTCAATACGTCGGCGAAAGCCCCAAAGACCCTCTTTGAAGGCGCTGGATCAAAGCTTGTTCCCATCGATGACGAGATTGATAAGCCGTTGTTGCCAGTTGGTCGGAAGGATATCTGTTGGTGAGTGCAGCGTGTCAGCGCCTCTGTTGCAGTCATCCAAACTGATGTTACACCAGCGACTACGGAGAGTTGACCGACAAAGGCCGAGCCACTACAGCCAAGCTTGGCCGTGAACTTCGCAAGCTCTATGTGGAGCAGTTAGGATTCATGCCCCCAATGCTGAACGACATCGGAATGATCTATCTCCGAAGCACACAGTATCAGAGAACTTTTGTTTCTCTGCAACATGTTTTTCGCGGCCTCTATCCCTCAGACGTCGTTAACTGCAGCCTGCAGGACATGCTTGTGTTCGTTGAGGACCCCAAACATGAGTCGCTTCTGCCTCCCGAGGATTACAGCGAGAGATTTGCAGCCTTACTTCGGCAGTTCTCTAGGAGAGCCGCAATCAAATGTGAGTTACACAAGGGGACTCCCGCCCTGATGGCCTGAACCACGATGTCATCATATCAAACAACTGACTATGCGTGGTTTCAGGGAACAACTCACCTGAGATGAAGCGAGTCAATGCTAAGTGGGGCCCCTGGATGCCGGAAAGCGTGCCCATCGGGGTGGATTCTCAGCCTGTGAAGTTACACGACATTCATGATACGATTTCTGCCGTGGCAGCGACTTCGGAGCCCGAACATTTCGTTCCCCGCGAGCTTCTCGACCCTGGTCTGAACTCTATTATGGAGAAGATCTGTGCCGAGGAAGAGTTCGCCGGATATGCCCACAATAAAGAGTTTCGCAGCCTCGGTGTCGGAAGGATGCTACAAGAAGCTCTTCAACGCATGTATGGCGCAAAGCGTCAGGTTCAGCGGTCAGTTACTACGGGGCAAATCCCATCCGGCCCCCGAATGTTTCTTTCCGCGTGTCATGACTCCGCAATCGCAGGAGTTTTGGCGTCTCTAGGTGCCATGAACGATCCGGAGTGGCACTGGCCACCGTACGCCGCTCACATCGCGATCGAACTTTTCTGCAAGGTTGAGGAACACGCAATGCTTGGTGAGATGCATACTGCGGAGCCTCAATCCTGGTATGTCCGCCTCAAATATCAAGGCAAGCCTGTGGTACTGCCCTGTGGAGCCGGAAAGGGCAATCACCTGCCCGGGCATCAAGACATTTGCAGTTTAGTAAGTCTCGTTGTACACCAAAAGAGGTTGGCGGAGGTAGTGCTAGAGTAAACAGTGCATTGAATGACCTGCTGACGAACTGTAAAGGGGGCTTTCAAAGGGGCAATACAGGAATTCGCTCCCGCAGAATGGCCTGCTCTCGACCCTTCCCAGTTGAGCAAGAAATTGTAGACCTAGGACGATGAGAGGTTCCCGCTTCCCCAGCGGAGTAAACTCACAGACTATTGGGATGACCACACACTGGCAAATAAATACATTAGAGTAAATATAGCATCTGACAGTCGCTTGCGAGACTGCTCTAGCATCAATTTCAAGAGGCTGTGAACTCTCCAGAGCGCGGAACTTCCCTGATAATACGGGCCGGGTTTCCAGCAACTGCGACAAAGTCCGGGATATCTTTCGTGACAACACTGCCAGCGCCAACAGTAACGCCCCTGCCGATGTTCACACCGGGGAGAACGATGCAGTTCCCCCCAAACCAACAGTCGGACCCTATCTTGATAGGCTTACCGTACTCAGGACCTCTGGTGCCGTTCCGCAAGACGGGATCCAACGGATGAGCGGCGCTGTAGAATGAACAGTTGGGCCCGATCAGGGTGCGGTCACCCACTTCGATCACACAGGTGTCGATCCACACGCTGTTGAAATTGATGTATACATTTTTGCCCAAGCTATACGGGTTTGATGCACACGTATGAGACATTATCGATGATGATGAGGGTGATATAACTTGTCCCGGCTTACCGCACGTTGTATCCGTAATCCATCCTCACCGGCCCATCAATCCAGGGCTCGTCAGCCAAGACTTCTTCGTCCTCTTCAACAGTAGCACCAGGCTCAGGGAGAGGACTAGGGTCGCGAAGGATGCTGTCACGAAAACTCTTAGCAATGCACATGAAGAAGTCTACAGATGTGGGGTTAACTTACTCCTTTACCAGTACCGCCAGCGCTCTCCGAGAGACATGACCGGCGCGATTAAAGTTTTCGCACGCGATCGAGCATCGTCGTCGGTCGGCAACAAGGTCTGGAGTGAAGGCGGAATACAGTTCCCCCGCGGCCATGCGGGCCTTGTTCTGCAGAAGTTCCGTCTCGCGTTCTGTCATGAGGGGCGAAGTCCTGCGTTTGCGGTCGTTGTGACGCGGTGCAGAGTTGAATCATTAACAGCGGCCGCCATTGGAAGAAAATATATAGACCGTGCGGCCGTCACAGGGGTCTCGTGCCAGGAACGGAGTCATTTAGCTGCGGTCTGTAGTTGCATCCCGGATGGAGCTGTATTTGCCACGCACGCCATTGCGAGTGTCGTACAATTTTCCATCGAAAGGTTGATACAGTGCTCTGAACAACACCCCACTGGAATGAAGGTTTGCGAATTAGTTACCTCCCCTTGCGTAATGTGTTGGCAGCTGAGGTTGCGCGAGCAATATTATCATATTTCATGTTCCGGGGGTTGAACCTTAAACAGGGATGCTGAATCGTGAGTTGGCGGGGAATTACTCCGAATCTGAGATTCGTCAACGCCACAGCCACAGGTTTGGTAGGACCCGGGAAAGCCGCGGGGTGTGGAAGATATGCGAGACCAATTAATATTTGGCTGATTAATGCCTCAAATTGTCACAAAGAAGCTAGATCAAGCGACTGCACCGTCCATCTTAGCTGCACCAGTAGGGACTTCGGTACGGATACATCCGCCATCCACAGTGTGCCGGCCCGCAACTTTAGATTTGGATTTGATTATAATGGGACTAAAAAAGTCTTGATCCGTCTCTTCCCCTGTTTGTTTATCCCTACTCAACTTACTGTAAAAAGTCAAAGTACTCGTGATCCGTTCATCTGCATCTTCGTAGGATGAATTAGACAGAGCTGGAAAGCATTTCCGCTCATGACTTGGGCGAAGTTCAAGCAGTTTGAGTTTTGACACCCTCAGCTCCATTTCCAAGGTCCACACCTCCTCCAGAGTTTCAATCCTGGCCTTGGCAAGGAGGCCTTTGTTCATGTTAGCATTCGCATATTGTAGCTACATTGACAGTGGGGAACCGGCATATCGAACAGGTCATCCGGAACCCCCGGAGGTATATGTCTTCAATCCTATACCTTCTCAGGGGCGAGCTGTTGTAGTAAAGAGTCTTGGCGCTTGTTTCGATATCCACAAAAAAACAGTCCACCACCTCACGTCATGAATAACAGTCAGCCATCTACATGTGCTTTTAGCGTTTCACTGACAAACAGCCCGGCGGAAGTCTGTAGTGCATCACCATCAGAAGACGAATGGTTTGCCGTATAATCAGGTACTTTCACTTTCGCTCGATCTAATGGTCTTTCACGGCGAGCTTCACGGTTGTCCAACGTAATCAACATTTGTTGTCACGTAACACAGTACTGACACTGGCCGTTGCAATGCGCTGTCGGCTTAGACGTACATAAATCTCGCTGTGATCATATTCGCGTACGGAGGCTTTGGCTCAGTACGGTAGTATTACAATGAATGCTCGTATGTAGTAAAAGCTTTGTTAAATGTGTCATAGGATATACGTCGCCACTTCCCCAAGCAATTCGGCTATAAATATTGGCTAACCGATAGACGAGCCCAAAGTAAACTGCTCAACCATCATAACATAACAGGTTTAACGATGTCGATTCAAGCGGAACCCAACCACGAGTCAACCACAACAGCTGAACCAAAGACAACAGCGTCTCCAGCTGAGATGGACCTGTCTCAGGGCTCTCTCTCCCCACCGGCAATTGAGACATGGAATCGTCCTGTATCCAACGTTCGTAGGGTCGTAGCTTGCTTCTGGAGCTTGCTCAATTTGGGCATGTTCGATGCTGCCTATGGTGTAGGTTCGGACGATAAAGTTTTTACCGGGTCTCTCACTGATGCGCGATTTCTACGAGTCAGGCAATTCTTCCTTATGTGAGTCGGTTGATGGGCGCGCTGAGTGAACCCCAGTTAGCTGAACGATTCGTCACCTAGCTTCAAGATTTTTACAACGTCAATTACACGACCGTGTCACTGCTGTTCCTCTCACCACTCGTTGGATATGTAGCATCAGGTATCCTGAACACGAGACTCCACAATGCTGTCGGCCAGCGAGGCTTGGCTGTCTTCTGCGGCTCGGCCCACGTTACATCTGCCGTGATCAGCATTCTCCACCCCCCCTTTCCGGTGCTGATCGTATCCTTCATGATTGCCGGTCTTGGCAATGGGCTGTCTGATGCAGCCTGGAACGCCTGGATCGGGGGTCTGGATCGGTCCAACGAACTTCTCGGGTTTCTCCACGCGGCTTACGGCGTTGGCGGGATCATCAGTCCCCTTATTGCTACAGCGATGATTGCCCAAGCTTCGCTGCCCTGGTTCAAGTTCTATTATGTGGTGGTGCGTCAAAATCATTGTGTCATTTCTTGTGGATCTCTTTTGCTGAAATGTCTCTCAAGTTGGGCTTTTCCATCGTTGAACTGGTCGCCCTGACTGCATCGTTCTGGAGCTACACCGGGCGTCACTACCGGGAGTCCATGACACAATTGCAGGGGACGGATGGCAAGTCGGTCAGCATGCGCGCAACGCTGGTCACACTTCCCGAAGCACGCGTTGCATGGCTTGCGGCGTTGTTCGTGCTCAATTACATCGGGGTCGAGGTATCCGTGGGAGGTTGGATAGTGGAATTCATGCTGCGTGTTCGGAACGGCGAAGCTTTTGCCAGCGGCATGTGCGCCACGGGTTACTGGATGGGCATCACCTTGGGCCGGATTTTATTGCCGTTTGTGACCAACAGGACCGGTCCAAAGCTATCTGTTTCTGTAAGTCAGACAACTCCATCACGAACTCGCCCGCCGGCCCCGCCGCAACCTACTTACATGCCTTCTACTTCGACAGGTTTACCTTTGTCTCGCCATGGTAGCAGAACTGGTTTTCTGGCTTGTACCCAACTTTTACGCCTCTGCAATCGCGGCTGCCTTCCAGGGTTTCTTCATCGGACCCATGTTCCCCCATGCGGTTTCCGTCGTCACTAACCTGCTGCCACCTCATCTACACGTCGTGGTAATTGGATTCGTAGCAGCTCTGGGTGGGTGCGGGGCGTCTCTGCTGCCTTTTGCGGTGGGCTTACTTGCACAACGGTACAGCGTGATAGCTTTGCAGCCCTTTATTCTCGGATGTTTGGCTCTGGCGTTGGTTGTCTGGATCTTCATACCGAGTCAAGGACACAGGAGTACAGTCTGATGATCGAAACGGCTATATTCGCACACGTAGCAATTTATGCAAGAAGCTTCTTTCATCAATCAAACATACTTCTCGTCTACACGTGCTGGGAAACATCAAATCTTCGCCTGGAGTGGGCCAAACTCTCGCAGATTGGCAAACCACTCAACAGTCTTCTCCAGACCCTCCTTTAAACCAACCTTTGCTTCATGACCGAGCTCGCGCTTCGCCTTGCCAGCATCCGGGACTCTCCTGTATGGGTCATCGTCAGGCTTTGGCCCAAAGACAATCCCCACTTTGGGCCGGCCCGTTTTTTCGGCAACGATATCGTTAATCAAGTTGGCCATCTCCCCGACAGTGGTCTCCTCCTCGCGGCCTATGTTGACGGGAGTGAGGACCGAACTTTCCATCAGCCTGTATAGACCCATCGCACAATCGCCGGCGTACTGGAAACAGCGGCTGGCTGTCCCATCACCTGTGATCTTGATGTCTTCTTGTCTCAGGGCGGCAGCAATGAAGTTGGGAACGATGCGACCATCGTCAGGTCTGATGCCCGGACCATAGGCGTTGAAAATTCGCGCGATCCGGACATCAACGTTCTTCTCCAGACGATACCCGTAAGCAAGTGCTTCCGCGACTCGTTTGCCCTCGTCGTAGCATGACCGGCCACCGAAAGAGTTCACATTACCCCAGTAGTCCTCAGGCTGGGGACATACAAGCGGGTCTCCATAAACCTCTTTAACGCACCAAGTCAGCCAAATGTTTGTTTAGAAAAAATAGACGCCGCTCATAGGGCGGCGACTCTGGACTTACCTGAAGTGCTAGCAAGCAAGACACGAGCCCCGCTTCTGCAAGCTAGGTCAAGTACGTTTTTGGTGCCCACGTAGCATGTCTCTAGGATACCAAGAGGCGCCTGCGGAAATCTCTTCGGGCTAGCAGGACACGCCAGGTTGTAGATGCGACTGGCGTTCTCAAGCTGCTCTGGGAAGGGCTCCGCGACGTTATGCCTGCAAGAAGTCATAAGGCTTAAGGTCTTCATGGCGATTCGAACACTCACCGAAGGAAGGTATAATTGGGATGGTTCTGGAACTTGGTGACGTTCCCAGTTGAACCTGTCCAGAGGGAGTCGATGGCGATGACGTGGTAGCCCTCATCCAACAACAGACCTACGAGGTGCGAGCCCAGAAAACCTGCGCCCTTGACGTACACAACAAGTCAGCCCAGCGTCCCGATCTGAGAAGAGAAACCCAGGGGATCGTTCAACATACACCAGTCACAACAGCAGTGGGAGTGAGAGCAGTATCCATCGTGTAGACTTTTCGTTAATGGGGAAGTCGAGTTGGTGTAAAGAAGATGTCGTCCGAGGCCGGCGTTGTGCTCTACTCTTAACATGAGGCGAAAGGAGATGTTGGGATTCCTGTCCTTTTTTGGATTTTGTATTTGTAATTCAATTGATAACGTAAAATCACAAGATAGTCATGCTTGGAAAATCAACCGACGGCATGTGGCAGGCTGACGGCCTCCTGCCCGCCGTGACTACGGAATCCACCATTTCGCCGAATGATGGTGCGACTCATGGACATCGACGAGGGACCTGTGAACTGTCGTGATACGTGACAAAAGTCCTTGCAAAATGCCTCTGCATCATGTCACTCGCAAGATGCAACACAACGTGACAAATGTCGAATCATGATGTACAATCCCTGCCAGGTGTGCAAGTCATGATCTTGCAGCTGGTTGAACATCGCAACATAACCGCCACCGATTCGATCATCGCTCTTGCTCTAGCAAATATCAACAGCATGACGAACCGTACATCAGGGAATTTTGGCTCTTTGCTCCATGGCATCATTATCGTCAGCTGTGCCTTGGAACGCTAAGCCCAGGGTGCATTAATATTCCAGCCTCCTTTCCTGCAGTAAGAAAGTATAAACTGAAACCCCTGAGTTGACGGCTTTCACTTGACATCCGAATGTCGTCGTCTAACCCTTTTTTTAACCGCCTCTCCTCAATAGAAAACATATGTGGAGGCCACACAATTTGACTTCGAAAACAATCTTCGGCACGCAGCGCACATTTTGTTGATCATTGTTCATACTTCCACTAGTCACAAGATGAGCTATTCGAAAGAAAAGAAAATACTCGCATGTATTGGGGCTGGTTATGTTGTATGACTCCACCTCCATCAAAACGGCATTTCCATCTAATGATAGTCCTACGCATGCTAACGTTTGGTTGTCATCAAGGGAGGGCCAACGGGTGCCATTCTAGCATTACAAGTCCCAGATATTGATGTCTATATCCTAGACAAGAATGCGGCTCGCGTCAGAGCATGGAACTCTGACCAGTTACCGGTCAGCGAGCCTGGGCTGCAAGATGTGCTCCAGGAAATCCGTGGACGTCCTCATCCTAACCTATTCTTCTCAACCGATCTGAACGGTGTGGTGCCCAAAGCTGACATCGTGTTCGTCGCCGTGGAAACGCCCTCCAAGCTGCAAGACGCTTGCATCGATGGGGCTGGTGCAGCTCCAGATCTCCGGAACTTCATGGCGGCAGTCCAGCAAGTCGGTGATCTAGTCACAAAAGACGTCATCATTGTGAACAAGAGCACAGTTCCTTGCGGGGCGGCTGAGGAGACGGCGCAGATCATGAGGCAGAGCCTTCGCCCTGGCATCAAGTGTGAGGTTCTCTCCAACCCAGAGTTCCTGGCCGAGGGGACAGCGATCGAGAACCTGCTCAATCCAGACCGTGTCTTGATCGGCTCGTCCTCCGCACCTGGAGGACTTGCTGCCGCGGCTACCTTGAGCGACCTTTACGCTCGATGGGTTCCACGAGAGCGAATCGTCACCATGAGCACCCGCTCTAGCGAGATGTCGAAATTGGCCGCGAACATGCTCCTGTCTCAGCGAATTAGCAGCATCAACGCTTTGAGCGCCATCTGCGACATGCTTGGGGCAGACATCACTGAAGTCTCGCGCGCTTGTGGCCTAGATCCACGAATAGGACCCAGCATGCTTCGGGCGTCTATCGGGTTCGGCGGAAGCTGCTTCAAGAAAGATGTCCTCCACCTGGCAAGCACCGCACACGCACTCGAGCTCAATGAAGTAGCCGCCTATTTCAACAGCATCGTGACTCTCAACGAGTATCAGACAGAGCGATACGCAAGAAGCCTCGTCGAGCACAGCCCCACCATCTACTCGGTGTCGGTGCTTGGGTTTGCTTTCAAGCCCAACACAGGTGATACACGCGAGTCGCCGGCAATCTCATTCATACGGTATTTGATTATGAATGGGATATCCGTCAAGGTTTATGATCCTCTGGTCAATGCGTCCAGGATCGTTGATGCCGTACGGGCGAGCCTGCGCAGCCTTGCATTCCTTGCAGATTCTCACCTAACTGTGGTCGGCGATGTGTACAAAGCGTGCGATGGGACGAACGCGGTTGCAATTCTCAACCCTTGGAAGAATCTCGAATATGATCCTACCCAAAGAGGTGCTGGTAAGTGTTTAATAGCCCTTGTCATCAAACGTTCTCAGACCAAGTTAAGTCTTCTGACGTTGTCCCAGAGCAACATGACCTTGGGAAAGTCCGTTGGGGTAAGATTGCGCGGTCAATGAGGGTTCCAAAGCTTTTGTTCGATGGTCATAACTACCTGAACACCCAGATACTTTCTTTGGGTTTCCAGCTTCAGGGCGTTGGAAGACATGTATCACTCAAAAATGACCGTGTCTGGCGTGAGGGTTGGTCTGACTCTACGCCTCAACCACGTCTATAGCCGTCCATAGTTCACAAGAGATATTTTATCCGTTGACGCATTGATCTAATTCCAAACCGTATTAACAGTTTTAGTCGGCATTCGCGCTATGAAATCAGGGTCCACCTAACGGCTGACGTGGTTACAACAAGCCAACATGTCGTCTTATAAAAATATCCCTGTTAGCAAATTGCATAGCACTTCTCTGTACTTGTTTCAGAGCTTTCGGCTGAAGTGAAGGCTTCTAGCTCCAGTAATAGCACGTTTAAGGAGTTCATAGCCTTCTAAATGGCTCAAACTCTCCACGCTGCCAATCATCTAGGGAAGATGGACAGTCACGCCATGTCGACAAAATCGTCGCGGCGTCTCTCCAAGCTCCAGTCCCCAAGCTCAGGGCCGTGGCTTCTAGCTGTTCAACGAATTGTCATTAAGATCCCAATCACCATCGACGAACGGTAGGCCCTCATTTGCAGAAGAGCTAGACCGCCGCTGAAGCTATAGGAGCTATCCAGCTTCAAGGCCAACAATAGAGTGATCACCACATGGCCCTGACAGATAGCCTAGTGCAGGATTTGAAGCGGTTGAAACTGACCACCAAAAAGCAAATTGTTACTACTCTAGTCACCACGAAGGAGTATCATGAATACTTCTTACTATTAGCTAGCTTTAGGTGCTACGTCTATACGTGAACTTCCTCTGCTAGCTAGCTAAATACGAGCGGCAGATCCCAAGTGATATTTTAATGATTCACCTCTTAGTATAAAGCAGAATATGCAGAGTCCTAAGAAGATCGATAACTACATACTCGAACGCAGTAGGCACGCCAAGAAATTAGCATCCCCATCTATATTCTACTCATTTAACAAGCCCAGCTCAGTAATGCGAAGTTCTTCTTCGCACTTGGGAACTCCCGAACGGACAGAAACCGAATGCGGTATTTGCCAGCCAACATGAATGTCCCGAGTGGATGTCCTTGGACGGGTTGAAGGCTCGCTCAAGCTTGCCATGTGGCAACAACACTCAGTGGATGAGTATCCTGGTGCAGCAGCTGGCGACACAAAAGTTCCACAATGACTAGCCAGTTGGCACGCTCGTGGGCTTCTAGAGCAAGTTCGTACTGCGAAGCGATCGGTATCCACCGAAATGGGTACTCATCGTTCCCGAGGGTGAGCTCGAGTTCAAGAGGCAGGGCGGCGACGCAACCCACCATCACATCGTAGTCTCTCTCGTCCTCAACACCTGTCGGCGTGCCCAGGCATATGAAGTGGACGAGCTTCTGGACGGCAGCGCTGGACGGCATCCGCAGCTGGGGTGCACCAGGGTGTTGGGTGCTGAAATTGCCGAACCAAGACCCTCAGGGCACATTTCAACTTGGCGGCCAATTAACGCTGCCCTGCACCAGTGCGGCCTCTCTCCGTGCGTGCATGGGGACCCTGTTTCCACCTCAGCGCACGATTTCCCCGCCTAAATTAGTGCGCTTACCACTGAAGCCAGCCCGGGGGCAAAGCTGACAGCACCATTTCAATCCAAAAGAGCAGCCTCTTCGCTCGTCCCCAGGTATCCCCGCGATGGTTTCGTGATGGTCAAGACGGTTCTGCCATCTAGGGGACAAGAGCACTCATAGGAATAGGAGGGAACAAGAAAATCCCATCTTGCAAGGAGCCAAACACTTTCTGAGCATCGCAGACGTCGATCAATCAGTACCTCCACCTCGAGGTAGCTGACGTTCTTGCCGACGTGACGCTGGGAGGCCGATGTACCACATATGTGGTACGCTTACGTCAGCCACATGATCACTGTCCCGCTGCTAGTGGCCAAGGCAGGCCGAAAGACCGCAGCAAAGTCAATAAGACGGCATCACATTTCTGCTGTTCAGTTGCATCCCCTTATTCATCTACGGACTTGAACATCTTTTGGCACAATTGCGTGGTTCTACGTGTTTGCTCGCGGCCGTTATTCTGGTACCTGTATCACTCCGCTTGAGTCTGCAGCGACAGTCAGCAGCGGCTGCACAGCTAATTGCCCGCAGAGGTGATTTCCGCAACCTTTGCGGGCGGGCTGATGCAAACTTTGGACAGCTGCCACGCAAAAATCGAGGGTGCGCAATATCTGCATGCCAGCTGCCGAGCCAGTCAAGCCGTTGCACAACTGTCCGACGCGGTGTCCTCTTCAAAGCTGCCGTCGAAAGCTGGGCAAACTTGCTTGCGAACAACATCCACTGGTATGATTGGCCGCTCAATTGAAGTGTGGGCTTTTGGGTGGGAAATTTCATCATCAGAAGCTTGGACCACCCTTAGAGTACGTGCTCAGAGACGGCTGGGTACCTTGCCCGAGGCACTTCTAGGCGCAACCAGGCACAACCAGGCACCTCTTCTAAGCACACAATGCATTATTGAGGGACATCTTTTCTTCTAGATTCACTGCTAGAAAACACTCATCTTCAGTTCCCAGTTGTGCATGCATGCATCAGCCAGGACTACTGTGTGCCTGCGCCCGACAAGCCAATCAGCGACGCACGATGACATTTCCCCTACCCGTGGGGGCAGCCAACGACCAACGGCCAGTGACATGCTCCGAGATGGTTGGCTTGGGATGTCTGATGCAGGCCAACAACGATGCTAACAGATAAGCCAGCGGAAGGCCGTATTCCAGTGGGGTGCGGACAATATGTTCAGTCTCCTTCAGCATCAATGAGAGGTTTCCTTCTGTTCAGTTTCCGACGCCTGCCTCACATCATGAGTACTGTGACTCCAGTGGAGCAGGTATGTTCCAAGTCATTCCTTTGCGTCACTGCAATAGATAGACTTGGAGAGAGTAGCTGCCAGTCAGGGCAATCAGCAGTACACACCTTCTACAAGTCCCTTCACTGATTAATGGTTGACGTCGCACTTACCACTTGCACGACGACATGACCGCAGATCAGCAAGGAATCTTGAGCAGTGACGATGCCATCGCGATCCCGTGAGGATTCATGCGGCGCCGAATACTTCTACTTCGAAGAGAGTTCATCGGGCACGTTAAGATGATCGAGTCCTCGCCTTCTTCTCCTGCACTTCAACCCGGTCTCGAAAGCGGCGGTCTTTTCGCGCGCATCGGCAAACAGAAGCTACCTCGCTTTTCACCTCGGCCATCCTCGACTTGCCGTTACCTGCAGTCGCCCACTATTGGGCTGTTTATCAAATACCGTGCGCGCACCAGGGCCCTCGATCGCTGGCCGCTGCCTCCAAGTTTTGCCTCCTTCTTCGGCCCTGTTGGCGTGGACTTCCCTTTATCAACGCCGCCCGCAAGCCTCGCGTCAGAAATCGATCAGATGCTCGGGCGATGAATCGCCCACGAGACGTCCAGGTCCCCAGAGGCTACGGCCCATGGACCCATCTCCGTGACTGTAGCATACAACTTGGTAAACATACCGGCTTCGGCATCTACCGTTCGAGGAGCTGCCTTT
Source organism: Colletotrichum horii (assembly GCA_027406005.1). Taxonomy (NCBI): domain Eukaryota; kingdom Fungi; phylum Ascomycota; class Sordariomycetes; order Glomerellales; family Glomerellaceae; genus Colletotrichum; species Colletotrichum horii. The sequence continues at coordinate 459,836 of JANVYB010000015.1, read as the reverse complement.
GTGGCGGCGGACGACATGCGGGCAGGATTCAGGCTGTTTCTACCCCTGTCCGCCCGGAAAGACGCCACCCTTCGCACAGCCAGCACCGATATCGTCGGACAGGCTCCTCGATGCCTATCCCTCAAAGCCTCCTGTTTCGACAAGAGGGCGCTGATTGCGCAAGATTGGAAGAGATACAGAGTAATCGCTCGGCAAGGCTTCTTTCAGCTGCGTCCGATCGTCAAGTTACGATTGGGCGGATGAGCTACGTTGGCTACCGTCACGGTCGAAAGCGCGAGGAACGGAACGCGACAACGCCGCTATCGACGTGCAGGCATGGGACTCGCTGAATTGGTCAACCAGGAAATCGTTGCGTAAATATCGTCAGGCAGGGCTGATTGTCATCTGTACGATAGCGTTGGATTCTCGCGATTTGGTGTTACACTGGCGCTAACACAAAAGAGGATGTTGCCAGTGACCGTTTGCGCAATGCTGGATCTAGCTTTGTGCCAACAGATGCCCCAAGAGCTATTCTAGAAAATAGTCCACGTTTCCTTCCGGTACAGCTCCAACATCTTCGTCTTCCAACTCTGCTTGTGTGCTCCAGGTGGACAAATGTACTTTGATTTTCATCTGCCAAGTCGACGTGCTCTGCGAGAGGGATCAGACGGACAGCACCGGCCCAAACTTTGCCTACGGCCGAGACCCATGGACGCTGACTTCTTGGTGTTTTGATCTCACAACTGCCCGCAAGTGTGACACCCTGAGTCCAGCCTTGATAACGTACCGGCAGAGCGATCCTCTTCAGTGCGTTATGCTGCTTCGACGAAGAAACCTGCAAAAGACGTGCAAACTAAAGAGGGTAGTTTTGAATAGGGGAACAGGGCTGCCTCACCCCATCTTGATCTCCCCGAAGCAACCCAAGTCGGGCACAGTCTCATAGCGACCGAACTTCAAACCCTCGTGCCGACCACGGCGGCGCCAAATGCAACCTGTAATGCCTAATGAGGCTTGCGGTAGTGCCCCTTCAAAGACCAACCCGGAACACACGAAGAGTTGCCGCTGAAGCCGATTGATGTTGTCTCGTGCTGAATCTATTCTTGTTGATTTGATCTAACCTGGGCATAGCATCTTCTACTATCCGAATGGGTGCAGTCGTGCGGGCGGCTGCCAAACGGCCGACACCGGAGGCACCGTGAAAAGTCGAGTCCTGCATCGGCTTCAACTATAAGGGGAACCAGGCATCTAGAGAACAACGGAGCAACGAGACGTCTGAATGCAACATGTCTCGTGAGGTGCAGGAAGTTGTCATGGATGCAGCAAGAGGGTTGACCACGATGCGCACTGGGTGGCAGATGTCACAATCGGGGATGGGAAGACCAAGGAGGAGATCCGGTAAAATTCAGTGATTTGCTAGTAACCTATGGGTTGTCCATTCCATTGTGTAAGGGATTCCACTGTGAATGTGATGGCTTTCGCTCCGCTGCCATGGAGTCCGTTACGACGCCATCGCTGACCCGATTCCTTTTTCCCTTGTGACTTTTCATTTGTGCTTTCGCATAGCAGGTTATCGCGCCCCATCATATTGGATGCTCCCCGTCTGTGAAACCTCCTACTGGGTGGGCTCGAAACTTCCTCGCAATGTTGGATGCTCCCCGATTTTCCCACCTCCGACCTCTTGTTGTCCGTTCCGGAGTTCTTCTGGCGACCTTGAAAGTGCGGTGCAGCTTCCTCGCAAAATGAGCTACGAAGAGCCCTTGCCCTCAGGACGCGTGCTCGAACTCTTGTCCTGCGACTGGCTTCGGGTACGGGTGTCGTTGTTGTCTCTCGCTGCGAGACTGGTCGTGGTTGCGATGGCGGCGCAGATCAGGGCGTTCAACTGCGCGTCTCGCATCGGGCCAGACGTCCTTGCTGCCGTGTTTCCAAGCAGAAAAGACATGTGGTCTCGCCCGAGCACAGCGATGCGTGCTGCCAGCTGGATGATCTCTTCCTCTTGGGCGGGGGATAAGGATGCTCGTTCTGCCGACGGTGCGGAGGGCGGCAGCAGCGCGGGGCTGCCGGAGGGGGCGTCGCTCTGGGGAGACATGACGTTCGGGGTGTCAGGATCGTCGTTCGAAGCGAAGGTGTTGCGGTATGCGAGTCGCGTCAAAACAGGGAACGATTCGCCGTGGCAGACGGCGATTTCTTCGATTTTGATCGGGGATCTGACGAATTGAACGAGTTCGGTCAAGGTCGGGTTGTGGCAGTTGGCAGTCGGGAAGAAGAAGGCTGCGATGAGGAGAAAGTGGCTAGAAGAAGAAGGAGACGTTCGCGTGGCCTGCCAGCCGGGGATCGGGGTGAGATAAGCGCTGTTGATTTTCTGGGGAAGGAACGTCAGTGACACCTGACTGCAGTTCTCGGGCGAGTGGACCTGCTTTTGTGTTTCCTGCCCAAGATGGGTCGTGTGTGCCTGCCTGGGGACAGTCCATCCTGGGTGTAGTCCTGCCCCGGCATGAAAGTGCCCGCCTCGGCATTCCCGTCCGGGAGGAGCGTGAGGTTGAGGTGAAATAAGGAAGGAAGCATGTCAGAGACAGAAATGTCCGACTCTTACCTGCCCGCCGGGAATACATCACCCCAGCAAGCTCCAGAGAGGCAAGTGCGAAGAAGGGGGCATGACGATGACGGGCATTGATAAGACAGTCAGATGCAGGTCAGGTGCACACGAAGGGCCCCTCCCCGGGCATAAAAGACCTCGGAAAGCAGGTACAAAGTGACGGGCAGGAATCACCCCAGCAGTTCCTGCCCGGGCATGGAGACCCCGGACATGAAGAACCCAGGCATGAAGGACCCAAGCACGAAGGAAGCAGGTATGGAAGTGATGGGCAGGAAACAACCCAACGATCCATCCCCGGGCATGATCCTCCCCCGGGCTACCGTTTTGGATTCTCCCTCGCCTGGCCGTTAGATCTGGGCAGTATCATGCTAGTCGCTTCCATCTGTCTTGTCGAACCCCATCAATCACTTGCTAGGCATGAAAGACCTGGGCATGAATAACCCAACCCTTCCTCGCAGACGGGGCATGAACCTTTCATACTGTTTTTGATTCCTCCCGGTCTCTCCATTGGATCCGGGCAGTGTCATGCCGGCCCTTTCTCTCTGTCACATCGAACACTAACAATCCTTCCTCGGATATTCGTCCCCTTTGTGGCTCCTTCCCAGCTGCGACTTCTTATCAGGCATCATCATGACCGGCATCACTCGCCCATCATGCGCGCACCTCAACAGGATACCAAGACTTCAGGAACATGCCTTCCAGAGCAGCCTTCCTTCATGACACTGCCTGCCTGCCGCAACGTGACCTTGGCCCTGCCAATAACTTGTGAGACATTCCGAGAATGCAGGCACAGAATGGCGGCGTCCTTCCAGACCTTCACTGTGCTCAATTGAGACCCGGGCATAAATATCCCCCGACTCCCCCCGTAATCTGTGATCTTCTCTGTTTGCTTCTTCGGCGGCCATTGATCTCCTTCCCTTCGCTTGGTGGCTTTTTGCTTTCGTTTTCGCCTTCTTTTTCACGTTCGCTAAGTCCATCCGGCGCCATTTACATCATGTCCCCGTTTACGACAGTTTCCGACTATGACACGGCGTCTGCCCTCCTCCGATTCAACGAACTCCTCTCCCTCCGCCCTGAGCATCCAGAGAAGGCATCTATACCAGCCTCATTCCATAGACTCCATCTAGCGTGTTGGAATGCCAGACTGAACGACAATGAGGCTTTGGACTGGCCTGAGTTCGTGTGCAACAATGTCACAGAGCTCGACGACGCCCTCACCCTCGTCTTCGGCAGCTATATCCCCCAGGCATCCACACACAAGCCAGATGTGGTGTCGCGATTCCACAACGCCGCCACAGCTCTGGAGCTGAGCCCAGAAGCCATGTTCCTATGGCTGGGTCGAGACGTGCCGACCAAAGCAGCCAGCACCAAGTTGATTTCGTCCCTCGTCAACGGTCGCTCGACAAGCTTCGAGAAGTCAATTGTGCTCGCTGCTATTCGGCAAGCCACCAACGCAAGGCATAGTGACCAACTTCTCCCACCCGAGCCAAGCACTATTGACGTGACAAAGGCTGCCAGAGGTATGTTGTTGCCAGTTATCCCTATCAGTCACTTGTGTAGGCTTTGTGTACACTCTCACGTCAAACGAGGCTAACTCTGTTGATAGCTCTCAAGGAGACACAAGTCGCAGAGCGGACTGAAGAGCCGGAGATTGGACGAAACACCCAGCCGGATGCCACTACCACCTTCAACTCCGTCGAGGCCCCTCAACCCCTGGAGCCCACTGACCCGACAGAGCCCAGTGTGCCGACGGATTCGATTTCAGAGGACGCAACCCTGCAGGCTACAAGCCTGTCGTTTCACGAAATACAGGAGTCATCCAATCTCGACGACCTGAACGACGTCGACATGACTGAGGCTTCGGCTGCTATCGCCGTCACTGTATCTACGGATGGAACCATGTCGTTCGAGTACGAGGGTCTGGACGCCCAAACTGCCCGCTTTATTGCACTGGTCCTCGAACTTTCAAAATCAGACGTCCCCTCCAGGCTGGCTGTGCCTGGGACCTACGCATCCTCCTTTGCTGCTACGGCTGCTGCTCATGCTGCTGTTGAGACGTATATCAACTCTGGATGCAGAATAACGATCAGGGACGAACGGACATGAGGCTGGCGGGGTTCGGCGCTGTGTCTCTGTGTTTGGTGGTCTGGGGCTGTTGTGTTCTGTTCGTGTTGGTGCGTATGGAATCTTGTGTGTGAGCGTGGTGTCCGGGTGTTAGGTCTGGGGTGGGAGTGTGTTGGTCTCTTTTCTTTCTCTGAAGCAATCACGTAAAAAGGTCGTCTAATACTTGAATCATGACCTGCTCCTTCGGCAGCGAGGTGCGTTTCGGCACTACACATATTTGTTCCTTGTTCCTGTGAAAATGGTTGTTAAAACGGACCTGGATATGATATTCTGTCTGTTGTGTCTGCCATCCGTTGAATCCTAACTGGTTCTCTTATTGTCGTGTGAAATTTGGCGTATCTATCCAAAATCAAGTCGTTGAACGTACCTCAAGCAGGACGATGAAGTCTGGCTACAAGTCTACCCAGCCAGTCTAATAAGGAAGCATACAAGGTGGACGAAAGTAAACCCAAATGTGAATCGAAGGATCCCATTTTTGTTAAACTTCCTCCAACTTCCTCCGAACCCAGAACGAGACTTGGTGAAATCAGTAATGAGCTGGATCTTGGGAGAGAGGAAAGTCGAACTCTTTCATCTATTAATGTCCCTTCACTCACACAATACCAGGCTCACGCTCTTCACTTAGAATAGTTCATCGAGTAGTCAACCAACATTCAATTCTCTAACGTAGGATTCATATCCCCAAGGGGATAACACAACATCAGCCTTACCTGCAAAGTAATGATTTTCTTCTCAGCATGAGTTGAGCAACCCTTGTATCCTAGAGCTCTCAAGCGTTGGTGAAGGATCGAAAAATATTGTAACAGTTCTCTGGGACTGCTAGACTTGCTCATCAGGCTTCAGAGGCTCTGGGAGAGAGACTATCGTGACTTTCACTGCTGAACCGATAGCTATTGTCAGAACGGCTCCTACTGGACTCATCTCGACTTGAGCGTTCCCTGTTGCTGTCGTTGGAGATCTCTGCGAGGGCTCTATCTGCCCTCGGCGAAGCAGCAGGTTGGGGTGGAGGTTGCGAGGGTCTAGATCGAGGGCGGTACGGGAGCCGCATCAGAGGCTGCAAAGGGCCTTGGGCGGGCTGTGGCTCTCTCTTCCCACTGATAGCGTCAAAAATCCTCTGCTTCTTCGCCACCTTGAGCGTTCCAGTTGTGCGGAGCTGGGAGACCTAGACTGCTCATCCGTAGGAACATCCTTGGAAATAAGACTTGAAATTATCCGGTCAATAATCGCCTTGGGCTTCTCCTGAAGCGTAGACCTGATGCTGCTGGAGCCACTGACTGTGTGCGCCTTTCTCTCTTGTTTCGTAGATGGCTCCTTGGTACTGGGGGGCTTAACCTGCGAAGACAATTGTGAAGGGCCCGCAGCCGCCATAGTTGGGTTAGCCGTGGGAACAGCTCTTAAGCCACTGTCCATTCCAGAGTAACCAGGCGACTTAAGGCCTTCCGTGCGCTGTGGTGATTTGCGCATCTTCTCCGCGTTTCTGATTTCAGCAAAGACCTCATTCATGTCATCCGACTCTGGACAGGGAGGCTCGTAGATTTTTGGATCGGCTCCCCCAGCAAGGCGATGTATGCGGAACGCGAGCCATTGCAGCTTCAGAATCTCAATAGACGGGAGGTCTTCCCGCTTATCTGCCCAAATGGTGAATATCTGCCCGTTGTTAACAGGTCGCGCGTTTTCGGAGTCAAACTCATTCTGATTTGGTTTGAACGGTTCAAAGTCGAGGCGAGGGTCGTTGAGTAGATCTTCGGCAGACACAGGATCTCTGAGGCTCTGAGCGGACCTTTTGGGAAGCCAATGAAACCGAAGTCTGAGGCCATATTGCATATGGCCATCTTCTTCTTCCTTGCCCTTGCCTGAAGCCACCCTCTTGCTTTTCTGCTTCTTGGGGCTGCGCGTGGCCTCCCGTCTTCTCTTGAGAGAGTCTATGCTACCTGTGCGGCTGATGGATGGAGAAGAGGTCGTGGGAGTATGAGTGCCTGTCGCAGTAGTTGACGAAGGCGTGGTGCAGTCGGAAGATCGAGGAGAACTGGCCGTATTGAGTGATGTAGCAGTGGTATCTTGTCTACGCTCATGGATATATCCCAGGGGATCTAACGCGAAGAGACCTTTCTCCCAATACCTGTGCAGACGTCGGCTCATGTAGATGATATTTGCAGGAGTATCCAAAGATTCCTTGAGCAACTGTTGGATAGTCTCAACTGCATCAAGACCAAGGAGACCAATAAGGTTTAGCACAAGGGCGCTTGTTCTTCGAGGTCTTGTTAAGGACCAAAAGGCGATGATGTGACAGCCCTCGGCGCAATCACTTCCAGTGATGAAACAAACGCCACCGTCTCGTTTAAAGGCCTATAGAGGAAGTGTCAGTATATTACCGTAGCAGCCTTTTGCATGATCAATTCACATACCTTCATTCTTTGAGCATTGCTTCGGGCGACTTGTTTCTCCCTTGGCTCCAAAGGAGCACGCGTAACTAGAGAGAACTATCAGCCATGATAACAAATAAATAGTCGAAGTTGTACTCACACCACCACACAAATTCTGGCACTACGCCCAAAGACAGCATGAACGTGGTGGCAAAACCTCTTTCCAGAACACGGTGGTGAATCACCTTGAGTCGATCGATGTCCAGAGCTAGAAGTGCCGATCGAAACCTCTCTTGATTGATGAGACTGCGATTCGTGTACCTTAGTGGTCGTGTGTGATCATTGGCTCGGCCTAAATCCTCCTCATTGTCGCTCTCAAGCAGGCTTTGGTGTGTATGTAGTCGATCGTAGGTACTCTTGATCAGATTCAGTCTTACGGATAGATCTTCTTCGTCCAGGTAGTCGAGGCGGGCTGGTGCCATTAAGTTTTGTCCCATGTCTCTGACTGGACTTGACTTGAAACAAAGCTTCAGAACTTGGATATCCCTTTGACTTGGGCGTGTCGTCGATTCGGATCTTTGTTCCCATGCATCTAGTAGTTCGTGAAGCTCTCGAATCTCATTATGAGACAATGGGGGACTGGCGTTGGCGTTTATGCTTGAGACGTTGGAGGCTAGTAGTCAAGTCTGTGGAAGGATACGTGCAGAGCAAAGCTGGGATGGAGACAATCCTTTTCCATCTTCTTCTAAGTTTATATTAAGGCTTTCGCACAGCAGATTATTGCCTGCAGGCACACCTTGTTGACCGCCGTGTGACTTGACGAGGGCCAGGATGGACTGGGCCTCACAGAGGAAACCTTTATGGCTAACCTGTAGGAATAGAGACAGTCCATTCGATTTTATGCCCATAATTTAATGGTTCTTTTCATGCAGGTTAATGCCTGCGGCCACACCCTTCTGGCTGTCTGATGATCCTAACGGAGACTTCTATGAGGAGGCCTGGATGGATCACAGCTAACCTAAGAAAGCGCAAAAAAACTATAAAGGTGCGAGCTGGAAGCAGAGAGTATGAATGCAGCTATTTTTGCAAGCAGCAGTCACAAACCCGGCACAAAGGTGGAAGATTGAAGCTGTATTAGCGCATCCTCCGAAATCCACCCCCGGAGGACGGCTCCAGTGCTGCCGCATAACGGATGGAGTCTGCATTGGGGACCTCGGCGTTCCCAAGAGACTTTCCGGTATCAGAGCGTGCACCTGGAGGCGCCCAGACATGAAAATGTTTGCTGAGAGGCGGATCATCGCGAACGAAGCGAGCGCAATCAATTGAGGAAATTCCCCTAGGGGAAACGTTGCTGATGTTGTGGAAGTAGTCGCTCTCTTCACGTCGGAAATCCCCGCCATAACGTTCCTGTCTCGGGTTGCTGAGCACAAAATTCGCCAATGCGAGCCTGCTGTCCTGGTTTTGCTGCAGCAACAGTTCGAATCCGGACCCAGACTCACACTCAGACTTGGACTGAATGAAGTCAGAATGAGGGATTAAAATTGCAATCCGCCTTTTGCTACTTACGAAGTTGTACGAGTTCTTTCAGGATAGATACTAGAAGTTTTCATCTTTGCTGCGAGGCGCGGTGACTTGGAGGCATTGAGGACGCCAAGGCAGAAGCTTTCACTCACGCAGGAGTTTCAACGTTTGGTAATGAGGGCGCCAACCACAAGTCCAGACAAGGTAGGACTAGGCCGTAGCTCTGTCTTCTGGTGTGTCAAGCAGGTGGCAAGCGCACGATTTCGGGCCTACAATTCGTGCGCTTGTGACCCAAGAAGCGAAGCTGTCACTGTTGCGATATTTTTGAACAACGGGGACCGGGGGTTGGTCGGCGGCGTTTCATTACAGCACTGCATCCGAACACCGGGGACCAGGTGGGTCCTGCTGCGCCGATAGTCCGCCCCACCCGGCCCCATACAATCCGGCCCGGATTCTTTCAATTCACCCACTCCGTCCCTGCGACTTGTCATCTCTCGCACCTTTTCCGATCCTCAACCTTTCCCCAGCTCCTTGTAGCTTCAATCTTCCGCGACTTTCCCCAGCGACACTTTCAATTCAAGAACTTGTGTTCCAAAACCGTTGGTTTGTTGATGTCCCAAATTGCCATTCACACACTGCGAACCTTCATTCCGAGTCTGTTCTCCTCTCCAACCCTCTATCGACCTTCTATTTTCGCTTCTCAGTGCTCTGATAAATGCATGCCTTTCGACGGCAATGTTAATGGCGTAGCCCAGTATGAAGCCGACGGGCATTTCGACGTCTTGGTCCATCTCCAGGTTTCAAGTCAAATCGTCCCAGCTGTCCTTCGACTCCGATTTCCGACTTTCTCGTTGATGCCGCAAAGCAGCATCACATCTTTTCCATACCTTTAAGCCGCTCCGCAACGGAATCTCGATTGCATATACTCCCGGCCCCTTCAAGAGATGGCAATTGGCAATCCATGTTTGAGCGTGACATTGGACACTAGTCTCCCTTATCACAGTCACAAGGGTGCGCACGCCGAGGAATCGCATTGAAATTCATGCATTGCTTCGCCTTTGGCATTAGGCGTTTTCCAGAGCCCGGTGACCTACTTCTCCGACCAGCCAAAGGGCACCTGCCCAAGCTGCTGAAGGCCATTCGGCAGCTGTGCCCACGATCAACCAACGAGGCCAGTAACGGTTTTCTCGATGGGTTGCGATACGTCCTGCTAATCTGCTTCGGCACGGCCCTGAAAGGCGGGGAGGTTGCGCTCATATGCTTCTGCAACTCATCCCCTTCAGCATTTGCTTGGACTCCAAATGGAGGGCTGTCCTGGAGTGCCGCAAGGAATGGAAAGATGAGTATGTGTCAGCAGATACTTGGCTGAAGAGCTGCAGTGCATGAAAGTCGAGCTCAGCATGAAGACTCCGTGCGTCACATCGGCGGGGTCATTCAGCGTCCCTAGCCCGCGATCAATAGACGACTTATCTAGCTGAGTGTCTGGAACAACATGCAGGGATAGATAAATGTGGAATTCCATGTCGAGGGCAGCCAAAAGCGTGGCGTAGAAGGCCTTCTTGAACCGTTCCAATGAAATACAGAAGCGGGGAAAACTGTCTTGTCCACGCTCTCTAGAATCCTTTTGAGACTGGTGATTTGGGAGTTTGCTATCGGCCTCACTGCTGTTTCACCATCCGGGTTGAAGTCTGCATTGTCGTTTTTCCGCGAGTCTGTCCAGCAATCTGTTGCATGCCAATGGCATCCGCGTCCACATCTGGGAAAATCTTCTCAGTGATGTTCGTGATAACCCACGCATGAATTCAATTGAAGCTTCCATGGAGACCAGGAGAAAAGTTTGGAGCGCCAACGTAAGCTAGATTCTGCATAGCCTTTGGAAGGGAACCGCAAAGTTCGCCGAGAATAATGCCCTTCGACGTAGCCACCTCGCTGCTGGGCCCCTGGGCTCTCGGCAAGTCATTGTGTTTGGTCTTCGGTGTTTGGCAGTGTGTCATATTCACAGGAAACCAGGGAGGCCCAGGCCAAGATCCATGTCAGCGTTCCGTACGTTGACCGGGCTCTTCAAGGTTACGTCCACCGAGAATGCCAGGATCGTCTCAGCCGCGCATCAGCAGTTCTCAACATGAGACTCGCCACTGTTGTCGACTTCGGAATCACGCGGTGGCTCTGGTGTCGATGTGCACTAATGCAGCTTGCTGAGGCCATTGCCGTGCGGAAGGCCCCCGGCGGCGGGGAAAGGCGGCCAGATCCTCAGCACCGCTCCAAGCCTCGGCCCAAGCCATGGTATTTAAATCGGCTTCGAAAGTATTCCTGTTCGCGGTGAGGTTGGCCCCAGAAGTCGTCGCCTTGTCGGCCTCAACGCTCGAATACTGCCGACACTCTCAGTTTCAGCATCGGCATCCTCAGGGCGGCTTGTATCGTGCATACAGTCATGGTAATCCAGGATAAGACTGGAAGAGAGGTTTGAATTGACCTGGATACGTAGTCAATGACATGTGTTATTGTTTGAAGCTATGGAATGGCAAGGTCACAGAGGAAGAGGGGAAGCAGGCGAAACAGACCCTGCAATCGTGTTCACTGCAGCGAGTTCCTGTACCTTCCCTAGAGAGTTTGCTTCCTCGTGGTCCTCGAGAACGTCTCGTTCGATGGAATGGAAAGGAGGGAATGGTTCTCTCTGACTTTGGAGGGTTCTGAAAGGCGCATATTGCGTGCAAGTTCAAATCACAATCAAAAACAGTGCAAGTCATCCGCTGCGCATGCTGGACGGTCCAATCTGCTTGGGTTTGGCTGAGTCCGGGGTCCCCGAGGTCCGAGTCCGGTTTTGGACCCACTCGGCCCGTGTCCTACGGCACTGGCAGCGGCACGGCCCAAACCTCGCGTAAAATTGGCGCAAGTGTCGAGACTTTGGAGGTGCGCGTCAATCAACTCACAAAGTTTGGTGGATTCATCAATCGATCGACGATTTGGTTGACTAGCGATAAATCAGCCAAACTCCCAAGCGCACGACTTCCCAGCCTAAACTCGTGCGCTTGCCACTGAAGCCAGCCCGGACACCTTGGTTTTGGCACCATCATTCCGCCCAGACGCGAGCTCCGTCATCTAAATGTGCCGCGAATCGCAGAGCACACTGGAACAAGATCGGTTTGTCACGTTTCTTCCGGAGACAGGGCCACGGCACACACGCTTCGCAGATCGAAGTGTTCGATATCCGTCCAGCCGGTCCACTTCCGGCTCCCCGAGACCCGCGCGGCATTTCATCGTGCCGCATGCTCATGGTTGCGCGGCGTCCGCTGGCGCAATGCGGCGACATTGGTGTTGCCAAAGCCAGCCACGATAATATGACAAACGCGGGGAAAAGCAATGCATAATACAGAGCACGCCTTTTCTGTGCCACCATACCGTACCTACGTCATGTTCCATCACGACAAGCAAGGTATGCAACGAAGCCCAGACGTACTACTGTCTATTTCGATGACAGGTTCTCTCTACCCTCTACCGAAATTCTAAGACTAAAGCAAATGCTCCCCATCCTTGTTCTTCCATGCTAGTTCATATCATACCCACTACTGGCAGAACCACTATGTTCACACTTCAAAAGCTGTTCCTTCAACACCAAGAAGAATCATTACGTATGTGTGAGGCAGGTCCTTTTCGCAGCCGCGCAACAGGCCTCCGTCTGCGCCCAGAGCTCCTCAAGGTCTGCGAGGATGTCCTTCAGGTGATTTTGGGTGTCGCTGCAGCGTTCTACAGCTGCGGAACAAATCTCGTCTTTGTTGTACCCTTTGAGCTGGTGTAAGTAGGTTTCGTGGTCGAATTGTTGCTGCAAGTCCGACAGATGGACCGAACACGCATGGCACAACGCTCGAAGGATGTGACAACAAGCTGTCACAGTTGTGTGCGTGTTGCTCAAATCCTGTTGGTGACGCGCGGCTCGCCTTGACCTCCATGCTTGTAGTCGTTCAAATAGTACGTCCGTGTTGGTTATGTCAGGGTTCTCGCGGTTGAACTGGTCGACATCGTTTGTGTCCTGGCGGGGGACTTCAAATGCCAAGGTGGCACCGCAAAGGGCAGCCATTAAATGACGTACAAAGTGCACATCAATCTTTCCGCAGACTGGCTTTTGTGCAAGGAATGAGAGTACTGACATTATAGCGTGGACACCCGAATCTTCCGATGTCTGCTGGCGACTGATTGCGACTGGGACGACAGCGCAATGTCTTGGTAAGGACCCTGGGAGGTAATATCTGACGTATGCATCAAGAAAGGTCTGTGTTAGATCCAAGTTGTCTGATGCGGCAGATGAATCGAACAAGTAGGCGGCGGTAGCCTTTCGGGCGTCTTGTTGGACAGCGCAAACTGCCCATTGGTCTCTTGGACCGAATATGGGCAAAAACGTGGCCTTGGCTTGACTCGCTCCGCTGGCGATATGTTCCTGGGGCTTGTAGTCGTCTTGTAACATCAGGTTTACGTCCCTCCTGCTGATGTAGTTGAAGGCGGGACCTTGGGATTCCGTCACACGCCCTAAGACGAGGTCGAAGAACTCTGGTGCGATCTTCTGGCCCTCGGCCCGCACAGCGTCCACACCTTGTCCTGCCATGGGGGGCATCGTGCCGTTTGCGTTGCTCACGCAACGCCTTTTCGACCTGTGTTTAACGGAGCAGGTGGCGCCTGAGCTGGGTTCTGCCTCTAAGGCCTGTTCTTGGCTACCACTGTAGCGCTCGTCCAAATTCCAGTCGGGACCGTATTCTTCGAACGGATCGTGAAAATCGTCTGCGCAATCGGAACCTGAGTTCGGGAGTCTCTTCCGGCTGTGCAAGTCCGTAACCCCCGATTCCTAGTCGTCGGCAAAGGGGTCGTCTTCAGAGTCGTTGTCGGAATGTTCGTCGAATTCGTCTTGAGGTCCTTCTTGCGACCCCAAACTCTTTGCAAACAGAGGGCTTTGACCCTTTCTTGGGGATGGTCGGCCAATCGGTGAGGTCGTGGTACTCGATGCCAGGGCTCTTCGACCCTTTTCCGGAGTTGCATACCTCGACCTAGATTGAGTTTCAGGTGTCGCAGGATCTCCAGCAGCAAAGTCGTGTTGGTCTTCCCCCGGTGTGAGATTGTGCTCTGCGGACGAGCCTTGGCGTGAAGCTAGTTCACTGGGTTTGGGTGGGGACTCTTGCGGCTGCAGATGCTGTTCGGCTGTCTTGGCGTCGTTAAAGGTGATTCCTGGTCGTGGGCGACCCGCTGTCGATGTCAGGCGCCGTTGCGATGCAAAACGACAAAGTAGGGCGATGGTTTCGTCCCAGGAGTTGGAAGTCAGATTTGCTACTCCAACAAGAGCTCGAAAGAAATTGTGCCCTTGTTTTGCGTAATCGTATCCGACTGAGAACAGCAGGTGTTTCTCGGTTATGCCGAAGTTGTCGGAAATCTTACGTACTTTGGGTACATTCTGTGCCGACAAAACGAGAAGGTCAGGTGGCAGCGCGTCAAGGACGACAGTGACGACGTCTGGAGGTAGCTGCCGTCGTACGTCGCAAACATCAGTTGAGTTTGGCGGCTTTGAGAGGCTGGTCTCTAGCTTGACCAAGCGGGAATAGATCTCAGCGCGATGGCTGATGATGGAGTTGATGAAGGTCTGGATCTCGGCATGGACGTGAGGAGAGTGGTCGGTTGGCGGAGCAATCGCCATTGGGTGGGAGTCAGAAGTGTTAGGTTGTTCTGAGGCCGTGAAAAAGCCCCAAAGCGTTCTGGGAGACCTCGTTGTACAGCGTGGCATAGGGGAGCGAGGGTAATCTACCGTGAAATTGGTCCAAAAAAACAAAAGCTGAAGTATTCTTGAGGATTGGTTGATGGTGAAGTTGAGGTCAATGAAGGGTTGTGTGGAGGACAGGAGAGGCGGAGGTGGCCGAGGGACCTCGCTTGGCCACACTGTGATGTGACCACACTGTGATGTGGATTGGAGGAAGGATGGGGATAAAAACAGGGAGGAGAGAAGGGGGGTACCTGGTATATATAGATCTATGGGTGGTGGAAGGGGGTGGAACCTAAGGCGATGCATCACGGCAGGATCAACCTAGACGGGATGAGAAAGAGGCAGGACCTACACACCACCTGACACATGCCGTGCCTGCCTTGTGATGCTTGTGCTACCTTGCCTTACCTTATTCGGAGGGAAGGAGCTGACCCCGGGGCGCTCTTTTCCATCTGAGGGCATCGCCACGGAGGCAAGGTAAGGTCGTGGTATGTGCCTGTGCCTGTGCCTGCCTCTGGTCACGGAAAGTCTTGGCGGGGGCAAGAGGTAATGTCTACACGCACACGATGTTGATGCTCGCTCACTGGTGCCTCATGTGCGCCAGCTACCTTACCGAGCTCCTCTTGCCGAAATCACCGACTCCAGCATTCTGCGAGACACCAGACTAGCTCCGATGACAGCTCGCTGAGAGGGAGGCGAAGTCACTCAGCACCGCCACTGGAAGGGTAGGGGCCTCAGCACCTCAAGGTACCTAGCGCACGATTTCCCAGCCATCATGAGTGCGCTTGCCCCTGAACCAGAGCCAGGACGAAACTGCATCCACCCGACGTTGCTCATCCTTGGGCCAGCAGACCTTCGTGGATGGTCGAGTTCCGAAAGACATGTTCGCATCGAACCGATCACCATTCCTCGAGGCCTCTCAAGCCCAATGAGCTCTCCGATCCCAGAACGGCGCAGGAGGTAAGTCGGCTACCCGTCTCTTTTCACAATTACCAGAGGCAACCCAACAGGTCAAAGACTGACGAGAACCAAACACGCAGCGCCTCAACCAGCCACAAACACCTCCGATAACCCGACCGCGAGACGCAGCGATGGCGCCTAGGAGGCCCAATCCCGATGCCAACTCCAGCCCCGATCCAGATCCGCTTCGCCATTGTCCGACCCGAGACCGCAGATGGCACTGAGAGAACGTGGCCCGCGATGGTTGTGCCGGGCTTTGAATAAGGACGGCGGACTTGCTTGAGCAGCTGCTACGGTGTCTTTGCCTCGTCAGGTCGCCCGAAATAGCTCGGTGTAGCCACGGATCAGACCAAGCAACCCATTGACTGACAGACAGACATCATCAATGCACAAACGGAGTCATCGAAATGCATGACAGAGAACCTGATGTGGGCGGGGAAGCGGTGTTTCAATTTCAGGCCGCCCGCCCGCCACACGTACGCCCCGACGGGAAGGCCACTCAACTACGGTCCGCAAACCAAGCGCCATTCCACCTCTTTAATCAAATTCAAGACCGAAGCGAAACCCACAAAACGCACACTCGAAGATCAGCAAAACAGATCACAACCAACACCCGCTCAGAGGTCGACGTCATCGTCGCCACAGCCCCCAATATCGGCGCGCACAGGTCTTTTGCCCAGAGCCACGCGCTTTCACTTTCAAGATTCCAGATACGTCCCGGCATTGGCCTCGAGCGCGCATGCGACCACAGAGCGACCCACGACAACGAGTGAGCGCAGGATGCTGGATGTGGTCGTGCTCATGCGGTTTGGTTGGTGTTTGCAGAAGTTTTGGGTTGGGCGTGAGAAGGTATTGTACGGGAGAATGTGGTGACTATCTTGAGCCTCTGCTGTTGGTGAACTTACCCATGTGGCACCTACCTTACTAAAAGCTGGCATTATTGGAGGGCCACGACTGCATTAGGCGACGATGGTCAGCTCTTTAGAAGAACCTGTCCTCGGCAACTGCTCCGCGCACCGGCTTCACGTTCACGCAGAACGGTGGAGCGGCAGCCGTTCTCAATCCCGAGGCGCTGGCGTGGGGGCGCTGGTGCTGGCGCTGTTCAGTGGTCAAAGGCTGGCAAAGTGCGCGCCACCAATGCAGGATGCTGCGCAATTTCAAGTCTCTGCCCAGCTTTCAATAATACGATCCGACTCGCGATGCCAATGTCCTAATACCGCGCGAGCTGTAATTATCCCGAGGAACGAGAAATCACAAGCACCGCCATACTGCGCATCCCGTAGTGATTCACGATGCATGTCGCAACTAGAGGAAACACTGCGGCGTGGAGAGAGCCGTGAAATGGAGTTGGATTACAACCTAACAAAACAGAGTGGCCAATGGTGTAACACGCCTCTGGTGACGCCAAGAGCATCGGACGTTGACGCGGGGTAGTCCAGAAATGCCAGGTTGCCAGGCGGGTGCAGGTGGCCGCACGGGTCCCGGAGTGACCCACATACCGGGCCGGCACGGTGTCCACCGGCCGGACAAGTACGGTTGCTGGCAGGGCCTGGATCTCATTCCCGCTGGTGATGTTCAACGCCCAGACATTGAAAACCTGATCAGAACCATCGCGAATATTTACAATGCTTGTCAATTTGAGATGTGATTCTGGTGAGGCATGCGCAAAACTCGCGTGGCAGCTGGCAAGCAAATATTCAAGGTGCGCAAGATTTGCACACATGGGCACTCTACAGCCACGTGAATTCCCAACACTCGCAATATTTGTCTCTCGATGGTTGTTTTGATCCACAGAAGTCATTCGGTATCGTGCAATGTGCCCAAGTCCCAGTATTGCAGCAATCATGCCCTGGAAAATGGCAGAACGGGGACGAAAGTGATGCCCCATCAGGGCAAGTCATCGGGTAAGCAGTCCGTCATACCTCCTCCCTGCCACCTGCACCACTAAAATACCTGTTTCGATGAAAGCCCGAGGCCCTATCGGGATATAAACCGAACCCGAACCCGAACTGCCCGACGAAGGGCCCATGTTTTCTACCTGACCGGGGGTCCTAATGTAGTCGTTCGGAGGTTGCTAGCCGTGAGCGAGTTAGTAGTGGATAGCAGCCAGTGCTTTCCCTCCCGGATCATTCTATAAAAGAAGGCCGAAGAAGCGTGGTGGATGCCGTTCGGATGGGTCAAGGCAAGGATGCTTTGATGGAGATAAGTTCTTAATACCGAAAACCCTTGAATTGATGACATTCAGATCCATCAGAGCCCCTATGGTATCCTATTAAACGCCAGATGTGGCTCAAAACCCACTTTGCCTATTTTCGCGAAAAGTGACATTAGACCCCTACCAAAGCCCCAAAATGCAACAGCATTTTTTTTAAACTTTTGTGTAAATCAACTATAACGCAGCTAATGAAAAAAAAGAGATATTTAGGTATAACTTAATATAGGGATCATTTTTTTTAACTCTATTTTAGTTATTGATCTGTATTGAATTTTCAATTGCCTGCAGAAAATAAAAACTGTCATTCTATGCTTAGATCACTATTAATAACGCTAATATGATTTACCCCACTTTCACTTAATTTAACTAACTAGATATATAGGATTTTAACTAGCGCGCTTTTAGCTAGTTATAGATTTTTCAACCTAGCTAGCATTAGATTATTTTAACCTTCTAATATCACTACCAGAAAATCTACTCTTCAACCTACTACTACT
This sequence comes from Colletotrichum horii, assembly GCA_027406005.1. Taxonomy (NCBI): domain Eukaryota; kingdom Fungi; phylum Ascomycota; class Sordariomycetes; order Glomerellales; family Glomerellaceae; genus Colletotrichum; species Colletotrichum horii. The sequence continues at coordinate 441,847 of JANVYB010000015.1, read as the reverse complement.
ACTAATTAATAATAATACTAATAATAATGCTGCTAACCTTACAGATATTAATTCTAATAATAAAAATAATAATAAGCTCTTTTTTTTAATACTTTTATTGTTTCTATAGCTAATTTTAGCTTAAGGCTGGATTTATTATAAGCAACAGTTATATTTAAGCTATCCTCTACTTAAGCTTTATCATAAGCCTTATTGCAAGCCACTTCAACCTCTTCTACCCTTCTAACCTTTAATAGCACTAAAAAACACCCTTTTTTCAAGCTTAAGCTAACTATATAATACTTACTGAAAAAGTAGCTTAACAGTAATATTCTAAAGTTATACTACTATAACTCCTTTTAGAAGCTGCAGCCTATAGGCTATATGCTAATTGCTGCTAATCTCACTAGTAAAACCCCTCTCAATCTATTCTTATACTTTATTACTGCTGCTAATATTGCTAAGTAAGCTGACTATACTAATAAATACTTCTAACAGCAGCAAGTTAGTACTAGCAGCCTTTAGTAAGGCTTAAAGCAGAAGATATTGCAAACTAAGCTACACTTTAAGACCTTACTAGTAGAGATCTACACCTTTCTTGCTATATTAATCTATATATTAGTTTACTATAAATCTAACTTTAATTATTACTAGTTAACTGATCTCTTGCGCCCTACTTATAATATTGCTAAGTAGCTCTTTTGCAACTGTTTTGCTACTTTATATCTTAACTTCTGCCTGTAGAACCTAAATATGCTTAACCTCTCTATAGAGATTTAGTAGAAAGTTAAGCTATAGTTAACCTAGATATAAGAGGTATCTCTATAGCTATAAAACTTTAGCACTATTATTGCTGTTAATAAGTGTATAATCTGCTTTCAGAGAAGGTCTTATAATGTTATTAAAATACTTAAAAAGTCTATTAAAGTTAGGTTTAAACTGTAAGTAGCAGCTTAATAAAGCTACTTCCTCTTATAGATCCCTTATATATATACTAACTTATTATTAACTTTAGAGGCTGCTGCTGCTAAAAAGAGCCCTCTTAGCGTTAACTCTATCTTTTTGCTAGAGGCCTAGGTTTAAGCCTCAATAGAAGCAGTATAAGGTTTTGCCTCTCTTATAGGAAAAAAAGTGCTGCAAAAGCTGCTAATAGCTAAGCAACTAGCACCTACTTAAGCTGTTATTATTGCCTTATTATAACGCCTATCTACTTACTATCTCTAGTTAGAAGCTGCTACTGCTTATTACTATATTTTTACTAATAACTTATTTACTACTGTTAACTTTATATATTACTTATATTAACTGCAGCTACTTATTGCTATTATTAGCATTACTAGGCTGAACTCTAAAGTTATTAAGCCACTTAGGCAGCTATAAGCTAATAACAAAAAGAGTGACTATATCTCTTAAGGCTATCTATATGCATACTCTACTTCAAACAGTAAGGCTTGCTAATTTATATTTAAGAATAATACTGTTATGCTTCTGATCAGCAGTATATTTAACAGCAGAGAGATTGCTACCTTATGCTGGTATAAGCATCCTCTAGCTATATCAACTTCAGCTAGAACGTTATAAATACCTTTTTAGATTAACCTTACTATTAGTCTTACTAGCTTATATATTAATACTATTAGCTAATCTAAGTAGAAGCTATTTATTATTACTATTGCTATTAAATAACTATTTATACCTATTTTAATTAATATATATAACTATAATATAAATAGTATTAATATTAGCAATTAATATAAGGCTAACTGCAGAAGTATTGCTATATATTACAGCTGCTATAGCAGCTAGCAGCCTATAGCCTTCAATTTTTTATTAAGTATATTAACTGCTAGTAAGACACTTTAGAGTAATATTTGCTAACTTTTATATATCTATAGAGGTTATACTTACTAATATATACTTACTCTATAAAGCTTTAAACCTATGCTATAAAAAGCTTTCTGCTATATTCTGTTATAAACTCTATAAGCAATTAGTAGCTAAATTTAAAAGTATTACATTCAGAGAGAGGTCTTCCTCAACTGTCCAGCTTACTGAAAGCAAGCTATATAATTTCAGACAGCATAAGAGAGAATAAAGGTATTAGGCATATATAAAGCGTTTCAGAAGGACTGTATTAAGAGAGACTAATAGGAATATAGCATTAGCATGCTGTACGCGCTAGGGCTGCCTTCAGTGCGACATACCTCTCTGCTGTCAGGGCGACTGCTAAGTGAAATAGCATAATGTTAAGCCCTGAACGTCAGCATTGCTAGAAGGGATATATAGAGCGAAATTTAGGTTAGAACCTCCTTGTCGACTATATACCTTATGTGGAGTCAGTTATGAATCGAATTACGCAATTGGCCAGTTTCAGTTTGAGCCACATCCGGCGTTTAATGGGATAACAAATGGTATTTAAACCTTATTTTGACAGCTTCCTATTTGCTTAGATACGTGGCTATGGCACCACGGCCTGATCCCACCGTAATTCCAGTGACCGACCCCAGAATTAATCATGAGCTAGCTGGACATACGATGCCTAAACTCCTTTGATTTCAGCAGGTATCAGTTGGTTTCTCGCCGTGCCGACTGATTCTTATGTCCGGTGTCGTGGCTCAAGTTCCGCGGCACTATGTTTCGAGGAACATGTTAAATAAGTATAGCGTGAATGTACTTGTAGCGCTTTGGAGACTTATTACCATACTCTCTTCATAAGATTACAATAACACCATTTGTACCTCCCTTCCTCGACCAGCACGATGTCTTCCAAGTACGCTCTTGTTCACCTTGATCCCAAGGGGCCAGGCGATGCTCGCCCCACCGCTTTGGACATCATCCGCGACGAAGGTGTTGCGGGAAATTAGTCAGACAAAGTCGTCCTCGTCACGGGGGGTGCCTCTGGTCTCGGCTTGGAAACGGCCAAGGCACTCCTCGAGACAGGCGCGACGCTCTACCTCACAGCACGCGATGTCGCTAAAGCGAAGACGTCACTCGGCCCGCTTTCACAGAGCGACCTCGTTCAACTCCTCGAGCTCGATCTCAACAGTCTCACCAGCGTCCGCAAATGCGCCGCTAGCTTCCTGTCCAAAGTTCAAAAGCTGAACGTGCTCGTCGCAAACGCTGGCATCATGGCATGCCCTGAGGGCCGGACCGAGGACGGCTTTGAGAGTCAACTCGGTGTAAATCATCTCGCCCACTTCCTCCTCATTAATCTGTTGACGCCTGCTCTCGTCGCCGCCTCGCAACCCAACTTCCAGTCGCGAGTCGTTATTCTCTCCTCGGCGGCGCATCGATTCGGATCTGTGCATTTCGATAACCTTAATCTGGACGGCGAATACGACGCTGGTATGGCCTACGCTCAGAGCAAGACAGCCAACTTGTGGACGGCCAACGAATTTGAGCGGCGCTATGGTTCCAAAGGAGTGCATGCACTGAGCCTGCATCCCGGTGGTGTTGACACTGGCATTAGTCGCTTCACGCCTGACGAGGTGAAGGCTGCGTATGCCGCCGACCCGGTGCTGACGAAAATCTTCAAGAGCCCGGAGCAAGGCGCAGCCACCACCGTCATGGCTGCGGTATCCAAAGAACTAGAAGGGATGGGTGGACTGTACCTCGAAAACTGTGGGATCGCAAGGGCCTGGACGCCAGAGAATGGAACTTGGGGCGTGGGATATGCTTCACATGCTTATGATGAGGAGAAGGAGGCTATGTTTGTGGGATCGTTGTTCGACAATGGTTGGATTGTAAAATTACAAACCATGTATCGTAAGGCAATTGTCCTAGGACACGACCAATTTCTTCCAATTGACTTATTTATTGATTCCTGTTGTCCCAGTCATTATATCACGTCGCATCCTAGATCAGGCGCTACCATGCTGCTGCTCACTAAGTAGAAGCCGGCTATTCCTGGCAACACAGGACAGGTCAGGCCTGTCACATGTGGCGGATCTCAAAGAGGCCATTCGCATCGCCAGACAAGTTGTCGAGGCTCCTCCAGTAGACCATTCAGGCCGCACTAAAAGGCTAAACCACCGTTGCTGACGTCCATCCGTGGTAGCTCAAGCTTGGCAATGACTTCTGCCTCCAGTCCTCGCATCGCATTCCCCGTGCCCCATCTTCTCGACCTTGTCTACGACGACGCCTACATCCTCTACGTTCAAGCCGCAACTCGGTCCTGCCCCTCTCCATCTTCGTTGCTAAGCAAGAAGTAACGGCCGTTCGACAAAGGCCTCTGCGACATGCCTGCCAGGCAGGATGGATTCGGCAGACCAATGTGTGAATCCCAGTATCTCCCGCTTGGTTCCCGTCCAGTTCACGCAACATCCAAGCACACTGATGGTCATGTCAGCCCTAGCGGAGAGGGAAAGGCAGCTGGGGTGTGCCGAGACAATCAACAGGAACTTCCAGGTGTGTCATTGCCCCCCCTCCCTCCCTCGATACTTGTTGACAGCCGGCTGACGACCCCATTCGCAAAGGCCCACGTTCTCTTTATCGACGTTCAGCAGCCCCGCATTCAGCCCTAAGGTCTACACTACGATGCCAATGTCCCTGGACATTTCCTCGATGATCATTGGCGGCGTCCCCGCCCAAGCGCTCATCGGTTCAGCACGAGTTCTGTGTTTCTTTTCGACAGCGCCTGCTCCATGACGTCTTTCCGCGCGGTCCCAGTCAGCTACATGCGAGAATTGCGAGAGCGATGCTCGACGGTGGCGACCATGGCTAAGGGAGAGGAATACGTTGAGCATTTCTGCAGTTGGCCACGGGCAAAGTATGTAGATCAACCACACTAAGACTTGGTCGCAGCGGACTGAGGTACTCTCGTTTGGTTGGATTTGAGGAGGAGCGTGTTGTGGTTCAAGCGGTTGTATCACAGATGGCTACAAGATTTGGACAGATGACCTTCATTTACTTCAAGTATGCCGAACCTTGGTGTTACATGTGCCCAAGGGCGCGCGTTTCTCCGTTATTCATTGTGCGCCTGAGAGTAGCAAGCCGTTTGTGCCATTCCGCGACACCAGATGGATGCTACGGAATCGGAGTGAAGGTCGTCAAGGTGAAGACAAGAGTTTATGCTATGGCCAGTCCTCAGCCCTTTGTCTCCAGGAGTAGCCGGGAGCCAAGTGTAGTCCTCCTTTGTTTGCGCCCCCTGCAATCTTCGCGCAGGCGACTGCCTTCTTCAAAACATCGCGCGGGGCAGCATGACTTCAGCTTCCCACAGCTCTGGCTCAACCGTCAGTGTTCCGCTGAAGAGACAGGAGAGTTAGGTAGGCTTCTGAAGATTCCCGCGCCAAACGAGGCCTGGCACTCACAGGTTCTCTTCTCAACGCTTCAGGCGCACCCTCTCACGCCACCTTGAACGCTGGCAAGAATGCGTACCTACTCAGGCAGCGTGTCAGGCCTTGTTCAGACCTGTTTTCCTACGGTATAACCGAAACAGCACAAGCCATCCGTGGGCTGAGCGAAGGCGTCTTTGGCACTCCCAGCGGTGATGCCTCCAAAATGGTCCGTGACACGCCCCGGGAAGGGCTCCGGAGCAGTCCCTCGAGCAGTCACCGCGCCCCGCCTGCTCCCGATACCAACCCGGATCTCAAGTTGGAAGCCGATCTCCGTTTTGGAGACACTAGCATCAAAAGGTTGTCGTCCGATAACATAGCAGCCAGGCCGACCAGACCGACCAGGTGGACCTCGTCGTCACGGTCGCTCTTGATCCCGGCACTTGGATTCCAGCCTCTTAGACAAGAGGCTACCCGTGCAAATGGGATGATGTATCACAGAAACGACGACATTGGACGATTTTTCATTTTCGACCCTCGTTTTCTTCGCAGTCTTTCAACTGCCTCGGAGATCAAATGGCCTCACCAGTGCAAAGCACTCGAGGGCAACTACATGACGAGACTCAACCCCATCCCAGGCTACTTCTTAACAGCATTCTGGCGCCAGCCTGGGAGGAGGTTTCAATATGCCTGCATCATTTTTCCATGGCCTGCAGGTTGCTTCAGCTCTCTAGTAGATGTGCAAAGCATTCAAGCGATCATCTGCGTCCGCAAAACGATCAACACTCATGAATTTCAGTTTTTGGTGAAGATACAGTCCGTTGCGTTGACAGCGTCCGCCCCCCCTTTTTGCCGAAATTATGCACGCATAATCCCTGTATATACATGAAAATTTGCCTAACGCCACGTAGATATTTATAGTACAGCAATTGACCTATTCTAATAGCTTCAATTGATCTATTCCTATTGAATCTTATCGTCTGAAGGCATTATGATGCTTCTTAAGCGCTGCTGCACGCCTCAGCAGGCAGATAATAACCTATCTAGGCATTATCTGTCACTTATTGCTAATAGTATGCAGAAATAATAATATATATAATAACTAGCATAGGATGCTGCTAGAGATCTTCCTTAATGCTCTGCTTTGCTGTCGATTAAAATTGTTATGCCTGCTAAGAGGGCTTACTAGGCTGCTGCTGCTGAGGAGGCTGCTAAGGCTGCTGAGGAGGTTGTTATTGCTAACTCTAGGCTTAAGGTTAACAAATTAATAGCTTTTAAGTCTATATTGCAAAGAAGGCGTATATATATAGCCTCTCTATTATTATAAAGAGCTTTAAAAGCATCTTCTTACTAAAAAGCAATAATAATGCAGAGGAAGCAAAAGAAAGATCTACTGCAGATAATCTAGCTCTAAAGTACTTTATTTTTATTAATGCTACTATTTCAACTAAACTTAACTCTAATTAACTTAACTTTTTATTAAACTATTTAATTTATAGATAATATGCCTATAGCTTCTTACTATAGTGCTAATAATATATTTATATTATTTTCTAATATAGTTAAAGAGGAGGAAGATATAAATAATAATAAATCTATTCTGCTTTAAATTTAGATTACTTATAGCTTAATGCTTAAAAGTTATAGTTTATTTATTCTCAATCTAATTATTAAAAGCATTATATATAACAGATTTAATATTGCTGATATATTAAATATAAATAGTAGAGGTTAAAAGGCAGATAGCAATACTTAATTTAAAGCAGAAGTAGCTTATTTATATAATCTGAAGAGGGCTAATATTGCTATTATTATTGCTTAGAAGAGGTTTACTAATATATTCAAATTAATGCTAATCTTCATTTAGGTATATCTATCTACTAGAGGGGTTATTTAGCTAAGTATTTTATAAGTTAATATTATTACTTCTCTTAAATAAGCTGAAAAGAGAGGTGAAGTCTACTTTACTATTAAGTAGCAATATAGCACTATATTAATCTCTAGTGGTATAGTAACTAGCGTATAAACGCCTTAAAAAGGTGGTTAAACAGGCGTTTCAGCTAGTATATAAGAGGCGATTAATTATAAGCTTAATAATTCTGTAAACATTAAGCATTAGAAGGAAGGTATATATAGATAACTTCTCTATATATATATCTGCTTAAAGTATTAGAAATGTAAGAATAGTTTAGGCGATGAGAAGTTTAATTAGTGTTATATATTAGGCTAAAAGCACTATAAGATTAAATCTCACTATATAGAGAAGTAGGCAAAAGCTTTTATAGCTAGATAGGCTGGCGTTAACAATATAGAACTACCTAAAGAACTGCTTAGTAAGATCTTTTACAATCAGTTTGTAGAGGATTAGAGATGCTAAAATAAGAAGAGTAAGAATATCGTTAAGGTTGATAATAATTAGAAGATAATAGTAATAACAGAAGAGAAGGCTGAAAATGCTATACTTCTACTATTAGAGTTAAGATCTAGCCTAACTAACGCTAATAGTAATGCTATTATTAATATTTATAGCAACATAGAGGCGCTAGATCGTCATCTTTAATATTTTAACCTATATATATAGCTGCTGCTGCTAGCATATTAGCTATATATAAACATCTCACAGTATTTATTGCTAACTCTTCTGCTATTAAACCTTTTAAGCACTTATCAACTAAGTATTACGCTCTCAATTCGTTCATCCTCGCTAGTAGTACTAGATTCACCCTAAAAAGCTTTAGATCAAGTGGCTAGCTTTATTAAATGGTTTATATCTATCTGCAGCAAGCAATATAACGTTAATAAAAAGTTCAGAAAGAAGCTATAGAAACTGCAATCAGTAGACAGTAGCTTGCAGGCAATTTGCAAGTTGCTAGATATTTAGTTTACTAAATAGGGTTTTACTTAATATCTTACTGAAGATATTAGAAACTTAATTAAATCCTTTATAGATAACAGCACCTACTATAGAGGGCAGTCTGACGCCCTCTCTGAGGCAGTATCTTATTCTAAACTTTATTCAAACTATTAAAAGTCAGAAGGAGATGTTTATATAAGAATATATGCTGGATTACTAAGAGGGATAACAGCAGCGCCAGTTAAAAACTCTGCAGTGCTAGTTTTAAGTGAGTTAAGGTTATTTTAACATATTAACACCCTGATGCTATATTAATCTATTAAGCAAGAGATCTATAGTATATTAGTTGAAGTTAGTTAACATAGTAAGTATATATAGAGCTGTTTACTATTAAATATAGCTAACTTTATAGGCATTTTAGAACTCTTTAGTTTTATTTTATTACTACTGCTGTTAGTATTATAGATGCTACTTATGCAGTTATAGATTAAATAAGATGAAGTTAAGCAAGGCAATAAAGATAATTAGATAGAAATCTTAAGTGATATATCGTTAATAGAAATATATTACTTAGAGGAGGATAATAAAGAAGAGTGATATAGCAAGAGTAGTGTGAAATTTAACTGTATGTGCGATTTTTTTGCATAATGTGTTTAACTACAGAAAAGTCTACTTATAGCTGCAGATTTAATACTGCTGCTCTATATGTATAAAAGCAATAGAATTACTGTTATTTTAGGTTTGCAAATAATATAATTTAGTCTATCTTAATACTTCTTAAGAGCAGTTGAAGTCTCTGATTATAGTTAAAGTCTCTAATTATAATAACGTGTTATTATTATAAATTATTATTATAAGCATTAATAATGCATTTCAGCTGTTATATAGGTAAAATTGATATATATATATAGCTATTAATGAAAATAATAGATAATAGTATATTTTTTATGTTTTAGTGCGCTTATAGCTAACCTTCTAGCAATCTTATTAGCTATAATTGTAGATTTAATAATTAACTATTATATAACGATATAATTAAGATCTATTATATGCAAACGCATAATAAAGATTTAGATTGCTTGCTGATATTTAATATTAGCAGTAAATCTACCTTTTTATAGTTTGATATTATTAAATATATGCTTTATTCTATTAAAGTTGATAAACAAATAGCGAAAATAGCCTTCAATTTGAGGTAGATAATATTTAATCTCTATTATGTAGTTATATAGATATTCTATAAAATCCTAAGTGTTATTCTTATTGTTATTCTACTTTAAATATATTTTCCTAATATATCGCTTTAGATTGCTAAAGTACTCCTCAATAAGGTTGAAGTCTAGTGAATATAGAGGTAGAAACTTAATATTCACACTTAATGCTATGCATAATAAGATGATTTTAGATATATAATAACAAGAGAGGTTATCTATAATGATAATAGAGTTTAGCTTTAGATAATGCTTATACTTTAGAATGAGGCACTCTTATAGCTAACAAAAGAACCTATTGCTATTAATTATATTATAATATGTAGTTAAATATAGGATACTGCTTAACGTGAGGGCTGGCAGTATTTATATGCAAGAGTTCTGAAAACGATTAATCTCTGCAGTTTGAAATGCAGCAAGCCCTTTCAGCACCTATTTAGTCCTCTATATCCTAGTATTCTTATTGACGCTAGATTTGTCAATAAATACCAGCTGGTTAGAGTGATATCATTATATGTGGTATAGGTACTTATATTATAGGTTGTCACTTTGCTGAGCAGCAATAACTATAGACTTCTTGCTTATCTAGCTAGCTTAGTGAAGCTGTTAACTGATTGTAGAACGACTGATTTAGATATTAAAGGCTTCAAATAGGAAATCTTATATCTCTTTAAGAGATAGATTGCTATAGTAATATAGCAGTTTAAGAAGCTTTATATAATGCTATATTTCTATCTTTTATTAACTTTAGTAGCATCTCTTATATCTTTATACTTTACTAGTGATATTATATTATAATTTATATTATTAAATTATTTATTTAATATAGCTAATAATACTTGCCAGCTTATAGGTCTTTTAGTTTTTAAATAGCAATATTATTGCGATTGCTAATAGCTATAGATTTAATATTTTAGGTGCTATTATATTATTGTTATCGCCTAGCATCTTTCTTGATATATCTAATATAATAAACTATAGATATATACTGACCAGTAGTAAACTGTAAGTAACTAGGCATAATCTATATAGCAGTAAACTCTTCCTTAATATTATAAATAAGTTGAGCTTTTAAGAGAGTTATTAATCCTATTATCTGCTAAAGCTATTTGCTCTAAAGAACTATATTAAGCCTCTTAGTATGCTTTTATATTACTTAGAGCTATATAAACTATATGCTAAATAGATATATAACGTTATATAGTAGGTCTTTTCTTCTGTTCTTTAACAATATATTGCTAAGGACTTTAATAATAGTAATATAAACCTTTTGCTAGTCGATTAGTATGGGGATGAGGTGACTGGCTGGGTTAGCAATGCCTCTATAGGCAAATTGACTACTATAAAGGTATTAGATATATACCTTACATCTCTATTGCATAGTTATACGTTCGAATACTGCTGGGACTATAACGATTGGCGGCAATTGAGGTATTGGTGATGAATTTGACGCGTTTTGCGTGCGATGCGGAGAAATGCGCGTCACAGCGTAAAATTGGGCTTTTTGTCATGTTTTTGCATAAGCGGGGAAAAAAAAGGGGGGGCGGACGCTGTCAACGCAACGGACTGTAGCGGGAGTGGCTGAGTCACCCCTCCATGTGTGGCTGGACTACCCCGCGATCTGTGGCTGGGTCTCGTTCGGTGACGTGTGCTGATTGGCTGCTGAGTGGAAATGTGGGGTTCTGGTTCGGAAATTCCAGCACCACTGCCCCTTGAAGCCGTCACCTTCCACCACAGCAACTCATAGCTTGTTCGGTCCTGGGCATGTCCAGGAGAGTGCAACTCTAGGAGAAATCAAATGTGACTGTTTTCAATGGGAAAATCGTCACATTCGTTTTGGTGGTGCCAACGGGGTCGGAGTCTTTGTAAGGGGAATCGGTCGGGGTGAAAGCAACAGCGATGCGGCATGAATCCTCAATTTACCTGGTAGACCATCTGCGTGGCTCGCTCGGGAATCAAGACCAGTAGGTACGGGCATCATTCCCTTTTCGGCTGAGTCCATGATATGTTCTGCGAGGGTGGCGAGCCCTGAAGACGCAACGGCCACTTCTTCCAAGTTCACAACCACAAGGTATTCGTCATCTTCCCAAGGCAATGGCCGCCTGCGCGAGCACCAAGTCCGTGCTGCTCTTGTCCATCCCTTCTGGTCAATGCACCAATCCTCGTCGACCTGCATCGCCACCATCATAGGATTCATCAACATTGAAATAGCTCTGCCCTACCCGCGTGTTTGAACGAGAACCTCGCCAGCAAGTGCCAGTTACCTAGGTCATCCTGTCGCCACACCAACGGAATCCAAAGATCGACCTAGGTGGTGCCTCGTGTGCCGCAGTCTGCCTCGCCTCCGCCTGAGCGAGCCTCGTAACTGGTGGCCTGGTTCTCGGTGGCCTGGTTCTCGGTGGCCTGGTTCTCGGTGGCCTGGTTCTCGGTGGCCTGGTTCTCGGTGGCCTGGTTCTCGGTGGCCTGGTTCTCGGTGGCCTGGTTCTCGGTGGCCTGGTTCTTGGTTGCTGTGGGCCTTGATCGGGATGGATCTCGATTGCACCGGCATCATGCTGCAGATGAGATAGAACTAACCAAGGGATCCTCCAACGATGGAAACATGCATGCTTGGCCAGTGTCGATTTCTCCTCCCTGAAAAGCGCAGACTTGCTGCTGGCCAGGACGAGAAGCCCGAGAATCTTCTTCCATCGCCTTGACATACACGAACCTGCCTACTAGAGGACAGCTCCCACGGGAGGGCGTCATGGTCTGCGAAACACCAATAGAACTGGGTAGGATAGCGGCGGCAAGCTGAATCTCTCATCAGGGTGCGAAGCGATGGAGCTGCGGGATCGGATCCGTGAAAGAGGGCGTAGGGAGAGTCGCAGAGAGCAGCAGGCGTTGACATCTTGACTGGCTCGTGTCGTGTCAGAGTACTGAAAGTCGAGAAGCCGTCCACAGTGTCGCGTACATGAAGCCTGTTCCGCAGGGTAGTGGTGAGAATTGGCCCTGGGTGCCGGGGTCGTCTTTACCCCCCGTAGCCTGGCATTACTCGACAGGGGAGGGGAAAGCGGAAGCTTTGGCGATTGACCTGGACCAAGGCGCAATTGCCAAAGGACCGCGACGGGAAAGAAACGACGATGCCGTCTGCGGTCTTCCGTCCATTGCTGGCATCCGGGAATTTGGGCGACGACGGTGTGCATCGGAAAGCACGCAACCAAGATGCAATGCAGACCTCTCACGGGCGCGCGTGTTGGCAATCTCGAGGCTGAAGCATCGCCGTTGCCGCAAGAGCTCGCCACGTCCCACAGCATGCACCTCTGCCCTCCCCAGCTGCGAGCGGATTCAAGGTACGGCTCCGACGGGTCGAAGATGAACTGCCAGCTGCGTGCTGGCCGTTTCCATGCTGCGACTCTCGAAGGGGGCGTGCCGCGGAGAACGCGAAAAACCGCGTGACGGCCTGAATCTGACGGTCAGTTAGATTGACCCAAGCGTGAGGATGCATCAAGGCACACCAGTCTCCATCGCCATGAAGAAAGAAGTCCCGGGAGTCTGTGTGCAGCAGCATCGTTGCGAAGACACGTTGGTATGCCCTGCTCAGGCCGGTCAAACGAGCATTGGTCATGATCGTAGTCCGGGATTCTGCGTCTGAAATCTATGGTCAGCTTGGGGGACTGATATTAATAGATCATCACCATCAAACGAATCAATCTCCGAAAGACACTTTGGGATCGAAATGCGCAATCGTTTCTCCATGCTTGACTTCGTTCCACATTTGGCCGTTTGCGTCGACGTTTCTTGATCCGAACGCATTGTGCCCCAAGCTTCTTGCTCCCAGCTCCCCAGTGGAAGTATCAAGATACTAGGGAGAAATGCCCAAGGACCCATCTTCTAGCGCCTCTCCCGCGGCGGCAGACGGAGGACGACGAGGATGAGGATGATGTTCACACTGACGAGGAGCAGCCGAGGCGGAAGAAGGTCAAGGCCTCCTCCCGGCGGCGGCAAGGGGGATGATTCGGACGAGTATGGGAGCGACAGCGAGGGCAGCGGATGGCACTACGGCGTGAACGAAGACGAGGACTCGCAGCGTTGACCTGAGTGTTTCCTGCTGGTGATGTGGGCTCGTCTGCCGAGGCGGCTTCCTTTACCCGAGTGAACCGCGCACTCACCACCACGCTTCGGACGCAGTCAAAATGGTGTTCTCAAGCCTTGGCGACTTTCCGAGGCAGATGCGAAGCAGCGCCCCAAGTGTTCGGGCTTGGACTTGCTTCGGCGAGGGTGAACATGGCCGCATCCGACGCGATGGCCCATGGATCAGCGTCATGATGATGGGGTTGGTCGACGCAACGATGCCGTCTCTGATGCACAGAGTGACAGCCGGTGCACGGTGCGCAGAGTCTGGGGGGCAGCTGGCAAGCAAAAGTTGAAAGTGCGCCAGATGTGCCTGCAGCTGGCGGGGCTGGGTAAGGTGAGAGAAGGTGCCTCAGCTAGCGTGGCTGCCCCCGCCCTGTGGAGAGAAGTTCTGCTGAGGTGGGGTGTTGGTGTCAGATTGCAACACTGTGAAGGAGCGCTCAGGGTTACGTAGGCAACACGCAACCAACTTTCGGGACGTGGTGTGGCTTTCGGGACGCATTGTGGCTTTTGGACGCAGAGTGGCTTTTGGACGCAGAGTGGCTTGAGTGGCTGCACCAGCCAACCCTTTCCAACTTGTCAATGCCAGGACGTGAGGTACGTACCTCTCCACTTGTAAACTTCAAGGAAGCACCGTGCTCTCGCTGACAGAAAACTCAATCGCACTCAGAACCCCACTTTCCCTTCGTGCGATTCCCATGACTGGCTGACGGCCCTCGCACTGCCTGCCCCTCCAGTGTCACCTTGGAGGCCGCACTCATCAAATTCCCAACACCCACGCGGGCACCTACCAAGCTTCGCAATCGTCAAATGAACAATGCCAGGCAGGTTCTTGCGGGGATTCACCGCGTTGCGGCATGTGCTTCCACCCTCCGGGCTGGCTTCAGTGGCAAGCGCACGAATTTAGGCGGGGGAATCGTGCGCTAGGGGAGGGGGTCGACCTTCCGCGACCGCCGGGAGTTGCACGCAGATCAGCCAGCACGGCCATGGGGGAAACGGCTGCCATGGAGTGACACTCCCTCGCATCATACTTGGGTTGGTTACCACTTTCCTCTGTCCATCTCAGCTGATACCAATGACGTGTTACCCAGGCCTGCCTCCGGTGAACTTGCGTCCCTCAAGCCTGCCTCTGGCCTCCGGCCTTCGATCATGCCCTCGACAAGACCTCGTCAAATCAGGTCTTTGGCCCGCGATATGCGTTCCGAAAGCTTCACGCAACAATCCTTCCGATGCCGATCGCCGTCGGGGCCTTTGCCCCGAACAGCCACGCAGGGTGTCTTTCAGGGAGCTTGAGCTCGACGCCAATCCAAGCACGTCACCATCGCCTGGCACGCGAGTCGCAGCGACAAGTCTGACGATAACAACCTCTGTCACAACACATTGCGCCCAGTCAACGGAGGAGGCATCACCAAACGGCAGCATAGACCAAGCTTGGGATACACTGCATCAAGTTCCGCAAGTTGTGCCGATCAGCGACACCGTGGCCTGCCGCCGCAACGTCTTCGACGACAACGTGATCCACGGCGAAGGCTTTTTCGATGCCGCCATCAGCGACGACTGCGAACTCGGCGACCCAACACCCGACCACAACACCAGAGGCACTTCGCGGGCGGAATCAGACATCGACCGAATTTACATTGAAACCGGCTTCGCCAGAGTCCTTTCCCGCGACATACAAATCGAAGCCGTGGTGGAGATCCTGGTGAGACGCGAGATGGTCCATTCTCGGACGAGAACCTTGGGATCGTCGCTTGCCTCGCGGCCAGATTACCAGATTACCATATGGTAACCTGGTAACCTGTGGCGTCATCATTTCATCGATGCATGGAAGGAGAGCTTGTACACGTATGTGACTGCCTGCTCCAAAGTCTACGTGGGCTCTCTGATTGGCCTGCCCTTACGATAACGACGGTATCCTAAGGCCGGCCATCTGCCCCTTCCTTCCCCTTTCCTCCTTCCTTCGTCGTCTCCCACAGACGGAGGAAGAAGCGACCAGACCCATGGACGTGCCTGTCGCCATCACGACACGAGAGTGGCCGGGTGCAGATTGGAGCGAGCTGTGCGTGCCGAAATGGACCAACCCCAGAGGCCCTCCTCCGAATGGAGCCTTCGCCCTCCGGCTGCTAGTTGTGGGCTATGGTCCACCTCATCTTGGGGCCAACACCATATTGCTACGGTCCGGACGACGTTTTCGGCTCGGTAAGACGACAAAGAAGCTTTTGTGTGTACGCGCCCTTCTGGCCCGTTCAGCAACATCCAACCCATCAAGTGCCTCTCAAGCCCGACCCGCGCAAATGCCCTCCGCGAAACCATTCCTCGACATTCATCCACAGCCGTCGGCCGATGACTCGAACCCCCCTCGACCGCTGTGGCCTCCGTCGACGGATCAAACTGCCTGAGCCCGGCGTGTCAACAAGCGGACGCAAGAGCCCCACGTTGCCCTGCCTCCTTGAAATTTCGTCGCATCGAGCCGTTTGCTCCCAGCGGTCTTGATGCTGAATCGTTCCGAGATCTGTCTATACATGCTGTGCAACCTGCGCTCAGACTTGCCTCCCCTGTGTGCCAACCCATGCCTGTGAAGTCTGACGATGCTACGTGGGCCATCCCGTCCCCCAGTCATAGAAGACGACATCCCTCAGCAGGTCCAAATCCAAGTGCCACGCGTGACAGGTTTCACGGCTGCACATGTTGATCTACCGCAGCCATCCTCGAGAATGTGTTGTCTGCTTGGTGTCCTCGTCCTGCTCAGGTCGCGGTTCAGGCGAACAAATGCGTGGAGGCCCTCGGCGTCACTTTACCCGGTTCCCGCGCATAAGTCCTCGCCGCTCATGAAGCAAACAGGGGGCGCTTGGTACTCACCACAGCACGGAACGCTTGGCTGGTTGATCCCGGAAAATCTGCCTGCGGTCCGCTTCTTCGGGGCATCAAGCACTTCCCTTGGTTGCCACACCAGCTCTGGGCTGCTGGGCATGACCAGAGCCAAGATGCGACGACAGTGCCACCATGAAATACTCAATGGCTCTGATGCTGCATTGAACAATGACGGCAACGTCTTCGCAGAGAACTACAACAGCGTCAAGGAGGATGATCAATGACATGGCGGCCAATGGGACAATCCCACGGTGCCGGTCAAAGTCTTGGGCCATCAGGGACGGTAGTTATCCGTACTTCTCCCGATCCACAGGGGCTCCAGCGGCAGCACGATGCGCTAATCGAGATGTGAGGTACGTACTCCGCCAATGCTTGATCTTCGCTTATCTTATCGGCTTCTTATCGGCGTTTTATCCGTGTCGGCTGGCAACACTGTGAACCGACAAATCTGCCAGCTGGATGATTGGGCTGGACGTATGTGGTTTAAGAACGCAAGGAAAAGAGAAAAGAAAAGAAATGAAAAATATCAAACCCAACATGGAAAGGCCAATTCCCTACGCCTCACGTCCTGAACGATTGCCCGAGGCTTTCCTGCTCTTCAGCGCCTTGATTGTTCTCTCCAGGTCCGACACCATCCGGTCCATGGCCGGGAATTTCCACAGCACGGCGCGCCCCCAGTGCCATGTGACCCATTCGGCGCGGGCTGGAACCGAGAGTCTTGCCTCGAGCAAAGCCCGTTCCGCCCCGGCCGCTACCATCGCCTCCTGCCACTGCACGATCCTCCCCATCAGCCTGTCAAACTCCGCATCCGTCTCGTTCCTGATGGCAGAGACTCGCGCCGCCACGATTGGGGGCACAACAACCTTCTTCACCCCCACTCTCGCCGTCGCCGGCGCACTCGAAGTTGAAGCCGACCGGAAGTCCTCCTGACGAATGAGCTCCTCAAACGGGTCAACGATCCAGTCCTGCCGCGCTCCCATCTCGCGCAGCTGACCCTCCAGCCTACCCGCTTCTTCTGCTGCTGGGGACAGCAGTCCGGTGCTGTCCGTATCCCACCGCCGCAGAAGCTCCGCGACGCACGAAAACACGGCGCCCGTCGCATATCCATCCCCATCTTCACCATCATCGTCGTCGTCGTTGTACACCCGCTCGATCTCGTTCCAGCAGGAGAGCAGGCCCTCCACCCGGGAACCGTTCATGGCGCCGGCCACGTTCCACGAAGACGCCTGGATCTTCAATGCGGCGTGGGTTCCGACCGCGTCATTCAGCACGGCGTCGTACTCGTCGCACACGACCTTGATGCTGTGCGTGAGGATGCCGGCTTGACGGCACAGGGGCACCATGTTCTCCCCCAGATTGGAGAGAAGCGACTCGGCGGACTCAGCCAGCTCGACGAGAGACGACGCCGCGTCGCCATACAGGAGTGCGACGCGCCCCAGATCTGCTGAGAGGGGGATCTCCCGCCACCTCTGCTCCATCGACCGCAGCGCCGACCGGTCCAAGTATATGTGTGTCTCGACGGAGATCATGACGAGTATTTTGGCGGCGATGTAGAGCCCCGCGCTGACGAGGACCCATATGCACAATGATTGACACAATGATCGGAAGGGCGAGGAGGAGGAGGGGGAGGAGGTCGGGAACGTGATTCGGTTGCACTCGAGCGTCAGCACGCGCGCGTATTCCTCGTGCGGTCGCGGTTGCGGGCCTCCGAGAGTCGTCTGCATGCCCTCGGACGAGAAGTGCAGCTCGAGGGTGCCTTTCGTGGGGACCCAGTCGCCGTGGAAGCAAAGGCTCAGGTCTTGGTCGTCGTGTCTTTGTCGTCCATGTCGCCGTCGCACTCGCCCTCTCCCTTCTTCTCCGTCTTGGCTTCGTCGCTCGGATGTCTCGTCCGCGTTCTTCTCGACGATGCGGGGCAATGAGATCGTGAACCGGATGGCGTGGTGGTCGGGCGGGGATTCCTCGCGCCCACTCGAGGCCGAAGATGACGACGACCTGGAACCTCTGCTGGACATGGCGGGAAAGGACTCCTCGCGCCCGCTCGAGACCGAGGGCGACCGTGATCTGGACGCTCTGCCAGACATGGCGGGCGGGAATTCTTCGCGCGTGCTCGAGGCCGAGGACGACCGCGATTTGGAGCCTCTGGCGGGCACTGCAGGCGGTGATTCTTCGCACCTGCTCAAAACCGAGAACGACCGTGATCTGGAGCCTCTACCGAACATGGCGGGCGGCGATTCCTCGCGCCCGCTCATGGCCGAGAACGACCGTGATCTGGAGTCTCTGCTGAACATGGCGGATTCGGCCAACCGCGTTGCGTTGTAACCTGCGATGATTGATCTGGACAGAAACTGGGCGGGTTTCCCAAGACCCTGTACTCTGGCGAGCAAATTCAATTTCTGAGTAAGTCTATTGCAGGTTACGTCCAATCCCCCCTTCCGGGCCAAACATCCGAGATTTGACCAAACAAACAAAACGTGGACGAACAAACACAAACACGACCCCATGCCACAACAATCCTTCCGCATTCGGCAAACCCAAAAACAAAAACAAAGCGAAAAGTCCGTCCATGATGTCGTCACCAGAAGCCTGGTTCAGCCAGATCCCGGGTTCTGGGTCAGCCAGATTCCGCGCAGCTGGTGGTCGATCTCGAGCGCGGCGAAGAGATGCTCGCGTTGAGTGGCCAGCAGCTCCTTGGTCCTCGGATGCAGCTGCACCTGCTGCTGTTGTCGATGATGCTGGTAGTGCAGAGGACGATGGGAACCCTGAGGCTCCTGCTGCTGCTGTCTCCACTGGGGCTCGGTGTGCCGCATCGCCTTCTCCAACTTTTCGCGCTGTGCGGGCTCCATGTCCGACATGCGGGTGTCGGGATCGAAGTTGGTGAAGCCGGAGATGGCCAGCCGAGACGCGGCCTCGCTGCGGCTCGAGGGATAGGCGCTGAGGCGAGATCCTCCGGCGGCGGTAGCAGTGGCGGCTCTGGCTTTGGCGGCGGCCTTGTGCGTATGGTGGGCAGCCAATATCATGTGTTGGGAGGCCGACGGGCTGTCCATTTCGCGGATCATTTGGGCGACTCCGCTGTCCGGCTTCACCAAGGAGGGGTTGGTGTTGGGATCCATGATGATGATGATGGTGGTGTTGATAGTGATGGTGATTCAATGAACTCGCAAGATATCGATACAGCGATGAACCATCAATGTAGGTCGTGCGTGGCCGAAGCAGGAATAAGGGATATATACTCATTCATGTCGCCAACACTGAGCGACGAGACAATGGTGGAAGCGACGAGAGAGTGGCCAAAGTTGATTCACCGCCTGTGGCCGAGACAACCAGGGCAAGGCGCAACCAGCCGTTGGCCGGCCCGCATTCACAGTGAGATATGACGGCGTGTTCTCAGCTCGGATCTTCTCTCTATCCCGTTCCTTGTCCTTCTCCTGCATTATCGCTTGGTTTAGTCTCCTGGCCTCAGAGTCAGACACCACTTTGAAGCGGGTCCGGGATAGGCTCGCCCCAGACAGCCCATCCGGCTCGGCATGGCCAACAACCAGAGCTAAAGACGGATGGTCCGTAGACCACGAGATGACTGTCATGGCGAAGAAATATAAGACATCGCTGAGAGGCCCTCGAAACGCCTCATAGTTGATGCCTTCAGCAAGTCACTCATCCACCCGCCCTCTCCTCGCTGGCTAAGAGCGCTCTCTCATCAGAGAACATAGGGAACGGGATTTCACCAAACAAGAAGACAACTAACGACACAATGAGAACATTCCTCATGTGGGCGGCGGCATGCCTCGTCGCAGCCGCAGGGTACTGGTACACCCAATTGCGCAGCCCACCCCTGCCGGTGCCCATCATCAGCACTCCCGATCACCAGAGTGAGTCCAAACTCCCCCTCCACAGAGCTGGAAACGCACAGACATGTTGCCGCACAAGATCTGACAGTCTCTTTCCCCTCCGGTCTCGCAGACACCATCAAAAACATCTGCGACGTCTACTGGGACTACCTGTCCTACAGCACTGCAACGCAGGTCCCAACCCTCTACGAGGCCTTGGGCTTGGACGACTCTCGAGATCCAGGTGTTGCAGACATCTGGTCGGCGCTGCAGGACCGGCTGGACGGGATTTACCATGCAAACGGCGCCCCCCTGGCCGATGGCGGCCCCTCCGTCGGCTCGCTGCATGGAGCTAGGGGCAAGGAGTATTTTGGCAGCCATGGCGACAGTGAGCCCTCTCTGGGATTGTCACCGCCTGTGGCGCCCCTGGCCAGCGAGGTTTGGACGCAGATTGGCAACGTTTTGATGGACAGCAAGCTGCGCTCCACATACGACCGGACCTTCATGCCCGTGCTGACGGGACTGGGGGTCGATCGGAAGGCAGCTCTGAGCAAAATATGTCTGTGGGATAGAGAGCAGTAACAGGTGCAGGTACATGGATGCTTTGTTCATGTTGAGATGGGACTGGTGCTGGGAACTTTTCTTTTTTGGTAATGTGTTGGAAAAGGGGACATGTGTTAGCAAAGCGACCACAAAGGGAATACTGTTAGCTGAGTGTCATTGGCTGCCAACCCGCGCGCGACATGATGATGCTTGTCATTCCTTGGGGATTAGGTGAAGGGTCTGCAGAGTAGATGGGCCGTCGGCATCTCACATGCCTTCATAATCTGCGTGGTGGATCGCGTTGCCGGTCCTTGAAAGACCTTACCCTCCTGTACGCCTCCCACTTGACAAACCCGATAAATAAGCATGGCCAACCATGCTGTTGCCCGTGGTGAATTGACTGTGAAGCGCGTCATCTTCCCAGGACGTGAGTACTCTTCTCTCCGCTCTCCTCGTCCTTCTCTCACTTCATCCCATGACCACTGACCTGCTGCATCTGTTCTCATCCAGCGAGCCAGGGCAACAAGATGAGCACCAAGCTCAGCGGCAACCGCCTCTGGGAGCTGCGTGCCCGCCAGTTCCAGAGACTCTACCACGCCGAGCCCGAGCACAAGAACAGACACCTCATAACTGCTGAACATCTCGCCCGCGCCAAGTTATTGCAGCCGGATTATGAGCTTCCAGCCGCTGTCGAAGGCAACGACGACAACAACGACGACGACGACGAGAACGATAACAATGATGAGACGACTCAAGAGGAAGCGTGGCCTGAGGCTTGGGACAACCCCAAGTCTCTCAAGAGCGTGCTGGGCAAACGCACATGGAAGAGTTACCCCACCCGCAAAGAGACGGTTTGTTTGCCTCCTCCATTCATCTGACGTTACTGTGTTCGTGGCTGACCCAAGCAGGAGGATCCCCAGATCGGAAGCAAAAGAGTCCAAAAGCCTGCCCCGAAGCCACCCTCGGGATCCGCATCCGCACAGCCTGCACCGCACGAGCCCGAGATCCACTCGGAGGTCCTTCTTGAAGATCCTCTCGAGTACGACATCAACTCGGAGGTCCCTCTTGACGATCCTCCCGAGCTCGAGATCAACTCGGAGACTCCTTTCGATTATCTTCCCGAGCCTAATAAACGTCCTCCGCCAGCACCCGCGACCGCTCTACCCAACTTCCACTATGTATCCAATCTCCCGCAGCAGCCGGACACCCAGGCTGCCCCAAACGGACTGCTCTCGCGGGACCCGGCGTACCCCCCTCTGCCGGTCACCTCTCCGCCAGTCAACCCTCAGCCTGAGCTAGGCAGACGCTTCCAGGAAGTCAAGAGAGGCCTTAAGAGGCTTATTGTGAACGCCCAGGGGCCCCGCGATGATGCGGAACCCATTGGCAATGATGCTTCCTTTGGGCTGAGGGCCTTCTCGCAGGACGCCCAGAGTTCTCGCAATGATGCGTATCCCGTTAGTAATGAGGGTTCCTCTGGATCAACGGCCTTCTCGCAGGACGACTTCAGGATGTTCTTGGCTTGGCGCAGGGAGAGACGGAGGCCCGGAGCTGGCGGCAACTCGTAGCCGTGGGAAACTTTGACTTCTTTGTGGCTGTGTGCCGGGTGGTGACTTGGTTGAGTTGGAATGGATGGAGGAACTACGTGTAGTATCATGTTCAATGGAAGCTAGAAACCAGACTTGTGGAGTGACAGCATGAGGCGATTCAATCATGGTCGATTTCTGGTTTTTGCCACCGCCGCCTACGAATTTATCAAGTCGAAACGAGGGTCAGACTTGGCTGATTGAATCATTTTTCACGATGATCTTGACTGTTTTGACTGTATTAATTGATTTTCACTGACATCTGTGGACAATGCTCTTGGTGGTGTGAATAATGGTCGATATTCCCCTTTTTGAAGTCCACACGTGCGAATACGGGTCGTGCCCAGTTTTTGCCCCGGCTCGCACGGCCCCATCGGGTCCGGCCCCGAAAGCCCCGCCCCGCAAACCCCCGAAATGCCACCCGAAGCCCCCGAAGGCCCGGGCCTGACCGCATGACGCTTGCCCTCCTGTTGGCCTGGGCAGCGGAATGACCGTGATTCTGGGAGCCCTCGTCTTGAGCAAAACAGCTAAAACGAAAGCGTCGTCGTTTGAACTGATTCAATCTCTAAATAGCCTCTTTTTGATTGTCTGATTGTTTGAATCAACTGGTTCGTCCTGAATGGGATGCAGCGCTTGTCTTTGCCCATGCAGTTTCTATCAATTCTCTTTTCTCATCATACATCGTCGATCGTGATTCATTGTCCATCATCTAAACTAAATATCGTGAGACCAACTCCTCCCTTTCTTCCCACGTCCGCATCAAAGATAAGGTCTCTGTGCCTCCAAAACCCTCGCCTCTATCGCGGGAGACGGACCATCACCGCCGAGAAAATACTTGTACACGAGCCCCTGGCCGGGATACCGCCGAGGTGCAGCGCCAAATGGCCGTCGACGGTCATCGATGACGTCTTCGAGGTAGAAAATCTCCTCCAGAAGGTTCTCGCGAGCCGCTCTGATGGCGATAATTCGATCGTTGTCGGGCTGTCTGCCGCCCCCTCTGCCAATCGCCAGTGGGAAGAGCGCGTCGAACATGTGGACTCGAAGATCGAACAGCTGAGCCCATCCCCGGCGAAGCCAATCCTCAAGCTCGGCGACAGACATGTCATCAAAGACCTGAGCGACGTCAGAGGCAACAGGGGCAGTATCGGAAGGGAGGGCGTCGCTGCTGACTACGACTCTCGAAATCGAATCGCCGGGCAGGACCTCGTCTTCGTCTTCCTCGTTCTGGGGCATGTTCTGGCCACGCTGAGCGGGCTCATCAGCGGGAACGGTGGCAGGTACGGGTCGCTGCCGGTTCTTGGATCCATCATCGCTGTCCTCATCCCGAGGCGGCGGGACGACGGGGATGTGGCCCAGCCCTACCAACTGCTCGCGTAGCGCCTCCATCTCATCCTGGGTCCGGCGGTCCCTTCTGCGCTCGGCGTCTTGCGCGTCTGATACCTTCTGCAGCAGACTGCGGGCGTAGTCTTCATCGAAAGTGCTGCCGTCCCACTCTTCGCACAAAAAGCCTTTGGCCCAGTCCTCCCAGACCCGCTCACCATCCTCCTCGCGCACGAGGCCCAGTTTGACAGCTTCTGAGGCATAGCGATTCATGGCGGCCTGGATCTTGGGGCGGATGGCGAGGTCCCAGATGTCGGTCCATGGCGAGCCGTCCGGGCGGACAGCGTATAGTTTGCGGGCGATGTCGCCCCACCGCTTGAAGATGGTGTGTTTGGGGCAGAGCTGAAAGCGGATGACGTGCTGCCACATGAAGCGCTTGCAGCCGGGGCCGAAAACGATTTTGGTACCGGGGATGCAGAGGTGTTCGACGCTGGACTTGCATACTTTCTGTTGTGATGTCAGTAACCAGGCGACGAGACGGGTTGGTGGCGTTTGGATTCTGACCTTCTCGTTGTTGGTTGGGCACATGGATGATGACTGGCGGCGGGGACGAATGGTGGGAATAGGAGACGACTCGATATGGGGCGTTTGCGAGTTAGATGAGATGCCGGGAGCGAGACTTTCAGCGCTGCAACTAAAGTCGTGGGACGAATTGAAACGTTGCGATTTCGATTTGACGATGAGGTTGTTTTCAGTCGAATGAATCGAAGCGCATCGCAATTTGCGGTGGCGGCCGTTTGCTTCCGGATCCTGTTCCGCCGCCTCTGGCGGAGAAAGTGATTCTCCCGTCCCCCGAGGCATCTTTCTTCTAGTTACAGAGAGATCACAAATATATGTTGTCGGGAGGATGCCAGTTGGCAACTGAAGATTAATTAGGTAGGAGTAGTTGCGTGAGGTGCACAGTGACCAGAATCACCGGGATCTCACCGGGATCTCACCCAGACTACTATCTCACCAAGTTCTTAATAGGATCTTACGCCTCTGAATCATATTTACAACAGCCAAATTTACAAATACTCTAACACTTGGGATAATGTTGCTGGAAACTCTGCAAGTAGGCGATGCAGAGGTCTCTCGCCGTCTTACTCAAGTGCTGCAACGCGTTGTTGCTTGCATTGAACCTCTGGCCCAAGACCTCGGCGAGAAGATCCTTTGCCCCTTGCGCCATCTCACCGAGATGGGTCTCCTCATTCTGGATGGATTTGAGAAGTATGGCCGTCTTGCTTGCTCCCACGGTCAGCGTCTTGCACAACACGCTGGCCTTGGACTTGCGCCGCCTCCACTTGGTGATCTCGTTGCGGATGACGTTGGCCTGGTCCTCCCACTTCAACACCTCGTTGGTGGTACCTTTTGTCGCCTTGCCGGCCCAAGTGTCGACGAAGAAGAAGTAGATCCGTCGCAACCAAAACATGGGCCTCATGCTGTTGCTGTGGCGGGCCTCTCCCTCGATGAGTCTCTGGGTCTTGTCCGAGATGCGCTCCTCAAGAACCGTGTTCCAGCCGCAGACGTTGGATGCCACTTCCGCCATCTCCTGGCTCATGGCCGCCACGTCTTTGACAAATTGCGTCCGGCTCGCCACCTCCCCTTGCAGGACGCGAAGAATCTCTCGGGCAAGTCCCTGCAGAATCACCGACGGTGGGGGCGAAGGGGGCTGCGTCCTGGCGAGCAGACTCCAAACCCACGAGAGCGGTTGCGGAGGGGGCGGAGGGGGCGGAGGAGGGTCATGTTTGGACCACATGGCGGCCGGGTCGTGGACCAGACGCAGCATCTTCTCCTGCGCGCGCTCCACGGTGCGCGCCTGTCTACGTCCAACGTCCTGCAGCTGCTCCACAACGGCACCGGCCCTCCGCATGGGAGCAAACGACTCCCGTTGCTTGTCCGTCATGTACTTCTGCTGCTCGTCGGCCATGGCCCCGAGCATGTCGCCAAAGGCAAAAACACAGAAATGGCGGTCAGGCCTCTGGAGGGAGAACGATTCGGTGAGCGTCAGGGGGTTGCCGGCTGGGGAGGATGGAAGCGGTCTTGAAGACGCTGTGAGAGGAGGAGAGGCTGTGTTGATGCCATCGCACCAGTCGGCGAAGAAGAATCTGTGGGGAAGGATGTCATTGCAGGCCTTCACTTGGACAGCGTGGAGGCCGCCGAAGAAGCCTTCGATGGCCCACCCGGCGATGAAGGCCAAGAGCAAGGAGCCGAAGAAGATGGGAAGCATGATTGTGGCTAGCCACCACAGCACGGGCTTTGCGATGGTCCAGATGATGGCTAATATCGCTCCGGCGAATCTAAAGCCCCAACGCCAAAAACCCGCCTCCTCTATTGTCGGAACCGCACGTATGATGGCCGACACCTCTCGGACGAACCAAGAATCCGCCTCCTCTGTTGTCGGAACCTCACCCTGTTGGCTTGGCTTGTGGTCGCGGCTGAGAACCTGGCCTCTGCTCGGGCGCGGAAGGGCGCCCTGCCCATATCGCGTGTGGTGGTTCCCATCGGGAGGCGTTTGTCTCGTGGCAGCCGGCTCGGGTTGAGATGCTCTCGGATGCAGATACTGCCTGGCTTCGCGATTGACTGGTGGGTGCTGGGCAGGGTGTTTCTGAGATGGTCGATGTTGGGCAAGTTGCTGATGGGCATGTTGGTGCCGGGGTGGTTGGTGCTGGGCAGGTTTGTAGTTCTGGGTTGGTTTGTTGTTTGCTTGTTTGTTGTTGGCTGCAGCTTTCTTGGCTTCGAGCTGAGCGAGGAGTCGCTGGTGAGCGTCATTGACGCGCTTGTTGTCGACGGGTGGTTGCATGGTGGAACAGGAACGAAAACTTTTCACGCGTCTGGGTGGGGAGGTCTCAGCCAGAGCAACGGGTGTGTCTGGGTATGAAGGTTCTCCGGATAGACCGGTGCTCTACAAGACTGCGTGCCCATGCAGTCTCTCCATATGGTTGGTATTTATGCCCTCCGGCTACCGATCCAACAACCCTCATATTGGGCCAACAGACCTCGTTTTGGGTACAAAGAACCGAGATGCTTCTACTGCTTTTGCCCTACCGTGAAACCTCCTGGGTGGGCTCAAAGCTTCCTCAACATTGGGTACAAAGAGAGACATTGTCAATATGCAGGCACCCGTCCGTCCCAGATTTCAGCCCCTCAGAAACCCACGATCTCGAGAGGGGACGTGCCACTCCGGGAAGCCGAGAACACACTTGCCAGGACCAGAGGTCAACCGGCCCCCCGCACAGAATGTTCTCTGCTCGGAAGCCGTTCCTCGTGGGCCCAGCGGAGTCGTCCAATAATGGACAACACCGGGGTGACTCTTGGGCAGAAGTGCCCGAGACCCAGGGAGACGCAGAGGCGTCCCATGACAGCAGTTCGGATGATAGCCGAACCACCCGAAGGCCAGGCCATCCTGATAACAGGGTGCCGTGGTCTTGGAATGTGACAACTGACCCAATAATGGGAGCTGTCCGACGCCACCCTTCGAATGAGGCACTGATAACAGCGACACGATCGGTAGGTGCGTCGAAACGTGGTTCCCAATAATGGAACCCACGGGTGATGATCCTCCAATAATGGGGATCCCTCCAATAATGGAGGTGAGGCGCACACTCTGATAACAGAGAGGGCCAGCCGCAAGTTCCAACCGGGACGATTAGAAATGACCACCCAAAAATGGGAGGTCTCAAGCGGCTGATGGTGATCATCATCCAATAATGGAGATGAGGCGCACACTCCGATAACAGAGAGGGCCGGCCGCAAGTTTCAAACCGGGACATTGGGAAATGACCAGCCAAGAATGGGAGGTCTCAAGCAGCCACAGATGATGATGCTGATGAGAGATCTGAGTTCTCGTCCATCAAATCTGGAATACGACGGACAGGGCAAGAGGTTTTAATCAATCTCAACCTCGTGGCCGATTCTTTGTCTGGTGGTCTGGCCGCTTGGGCGTCACTGAATTGAGGGGATGGAGACCGGTTCGACCGTTCGGCCATGTCAGCACCGCCATTGGAGGCATGTCTGTCTTTGCCATGAAACACATATTCACCGCCTCTGTGGTCCATCAAGAGGTGTCTTGGAACACTGGAGGTGACGAACTATACGGGGTGTCTGCCATGAGACCTGAAGCCTGCTCATGTTGGTGGCATTCATGACCAAGATGCGGTGAAAGCCAGCCATCGTGAGAAATGACACCCAGTGGAGTCACACCTTCAAGCTTTGGCGTTGGCAGTCTCAGTCTGGTCGTTGAATAAGTGGGGGGCAGAGCGAGATGTTCGTCATGGAAGCTTCCGTCATGGCGGAGGCTCCAAGATGCCGGTATCAAACGAACTCACCAGTTCGCAGCCCCATGTACGGGACCGTGAGACACCAACCCACTCACCTGGGATCGGCGCGGAATTCCTGGGTGAACTGCAGGCTGGGCGAACATCCTGCCAGGAGCAGGTTCGTGGCATGGACTGTCGCCGCCCGCCCACGCTTCGCGTTCATGTCTCGATCATCTCGGCCGTGGAAGTACATGCGTGGGATTGGGCTGGTACGGTGTGCATCCAGCTGGTTGTGTAGATACTGCAGACTCCCGAAGTCAGAGAGATCCAAGCCCAGCGGTGAAGATGTTCGAGAGACGCGGCTGTTGCCCGGGGGGGTAATCTCCAGGCGTTTGTCCGTTCTGCCATGTATCCGGCTTGTTCCCTCCTCTCCGCATGGACGTGACCTTGGGAGAGAAGATATCAACACTTGTCCCCGCCAGTTGTGTCCAATTGATCCCCCGTGCATGTACGATTGCTCGTGTGTTCTCTCGATTTGTCGCCCAAGTGAGGGCATTCCGAATCTCTGCTTCAGTCCACGTCCGAGGCACACAGCAACAATGTGTCTTGGCAACTCGGACCAGGTTGCCCACTCCCCCGAACTCAAACTGTGAACACCCTCACTAATGTTCATGTCCGGCAGTTCGTATGCGGGGTCAAGGTCGAGTGGTACCGAGACCAGGGCCGGAGCCGCGGCGTGTCCTGGTGCGTCCGCTCCCGCGCCCACATCCTCCGTGCCATCGTTGCAGCCCAATGCCTCCCGCCCCACGTCGACCACCCGGACTTTGAAGGGCGCTTCCTGCCTGACGTGCGCATCGCCTGCAACATGACTCACGACGGCGACTTCGCCAGGCTCATCAGACCGCAGTTTGATCGCCTGGTGAAGCACTACGCCAAGAAATGGGTCACCGCCAATGGCCCCGTCGTGCTCAAGGACACAATTGTCATCAACGGAAACGTCACAGAGGAATATCGGTTCAACCAGGAGCTGGTCGACAGATGCTTCAACGATGTCGACGCCATCGAGCGCTGGCTGCGGGTTGACATGGGAAAACAGGACTGGTGGGAGAAGGGTGAGTTCATGGCCGCTGATGAAGCTTGTTTGCTTCACCCCCTCTTCCTCCATCAGAGTCATTGCTGATGCTGAGTCTTCTCATCTCCAGACCCCGGTCTCACTTCACACCCATCCACGCCGGTGGCTCCTCCGGACCATCGCACGCCAGCAACGCCAACAACACCTACGACGCCGACAACTCCAGTCACGCAGAGCCGGCGCCGTTCGGGCACCGCCTCGTCCATGTCCACGGGCCGATCGAGAAGGCTGCCGCAAACGCCGACCCACCACAAGAGAGGCCCGAGCACGGCGGACATGGATCGTCTCGCATCCAGCGTCGAAACCCTCAGCTTCCCATCTGACCCGAGCGCGGGTCAAACCCCCTCGACCCCGACACGGTACGTGAATTCCCAGGTTCCAAAGTTCAAGGCGGTGCACCAACGTTGATCTCATTTCCTTGCGCCCGCGTAGCTCACGTTCATCCCAGATGCCCCCCCGGACCGCCGCCCTCAGGCCTGTTCAGCGCCCCCGCAAGCGTCTCGGTCGGGGAGAAGCGGGGCCAGATGCCGGCCGCGGTCTCGCCCGTCCCGGCGAAAGACGGCACTCCCGGTCTGGATCCGGCGCTGTGGGGACCCGCACCGCAGGCCGTGGTCCCGAAACTCGAGCCCGCCCCGGTCATGTTCCCTCCCACTCCAGCGCGTAGCCTTGCTTCGGCCAGGGCTCCTTCGACCGCCCCGCCATCCTCTGAGCGATGGGCCTTTCCATCGTCGTCGTCATCGTCTCCGGCACCGAGTCGACCTCCCGCGCCGTCCACCGTCGCCTCATCATCCCGAACCCGCAGCGCTGCTACGTTCACATTCGTCTCATCGGTAGCCCCGCCGGCATTCGTCCCGTCATCATTCTCGCCGTCTCCGGCACAGCGCCATCCTCCGCCACCGACTACGATCCTCACAGATGGAACCCGCAGCGTCGCGGGCGCTGCTCCGTCCACGTTTGTGTCATCAATCGCCCCGCTGCCGTCTGTCCACTCATCGCTGCCGAGACGGTTCCGGGAGAGCTTCAGACCGCCGCCACCACCGACTACAATCCTCACAGACGGAGCGACAGATGCACCTTCGGTGTTTGAGGCGCCAGCTGTGGAGCACGCTCGCAACGGCGATGGCTATGGTGATGGTGGCAGTGGCGGTCATGACGGGTTTGGCATTGGCGTTGAGAGCGGTGTTGGGAACTGGGAGGATCGCATCAGGGAGTCATTCGAAGCGACGCATCTCGCGTGGCGCTATGTGGTCGAGGTCGAGACTGCGGCCAAGGCCCTCATGTTTGGCATGGAAGAAACGGTCTGAGATGCACTATTTGTGATGTAGGTAGTTTCAATTGAATTCTGCTGTTGCTTCCCCTATGCTGCTGGCTGCGATGTTGATCATTTGTGCGTCTGAAGTGAGTGTGTGTCTGATGGGTTTTTGGTGTGAAATCGTCACCTTGGTGTGGATGCGGTGGGCCTTGGCATCATATTATTTCGATGTCGTAATATATTGAAAACGATGAAGCTCAGTTGAAGACGTCAAGCTCGCAAGCCGACAAAGGGGTTGTGGTGAGGCAAGATTCATGGTGGAGCGGTTGAACGTGACGATTTCCCCCTGCATCGGTCGGGCGAAACGCATTTACCCAACCTTCACTACGGATACCTCAGGAAGTTCTGCGTGCACCACCCAGATACTAAGGATATCGCCGAAATCAGCGAAATCAGGGGAATTGAATGGTGCTCTTTTTATTCGGGCGCACTGCTGCAATCATTTTCGCTCTTTGTGCTGAGTTTTGCTGTCTCGCGCGCACCATCATCAACGACGCGCGCAACTGACACTTCGCGATAATCGTGAGGGCTGAATATCGCTACATAACTACTTGGACCTCACGACTCTGGCACAATAAGGACGTAATCCAGCCCCGACGATCAATTGCGCAGAACGTTGTGTTTTTTGCGATTGGCAAAACTCTTTGTGCCGGGGGTATGAAGTCGGAGGATTTTCGCACGGTTCATTGGCGTTTAGCTGAGCAACAACAGCAAAAGTCAAAAGTCGATGCACAAGAACAAAAAAGACATCGATTAATAGCCCTGATCGCACTGACTTCCCCAGTCTGTTTATTGCTTGAGTGAACGCAGTACGCGGAGAGAAGGTCAGGGTTCCCGTGTACCGCAGCGGTGGTTGATGGAATCGAAACGTTCCGCAGACACAAGCACCGTTATGCAACTTTGCCATCCTTCGTGATGTGTTGGTCTTAGCACTTGTTCTACCTCGCACCCATTTGAGCACCAGCCCTACTGTGACTCTAGTTGTACAAGCTGGACAGGTGTCGCAGGCACTGCAGAATTATAGAACGCAAGCAAATCGGATAGAATTGAGACGTCAAGTGCTTCTCCCCACTTCCATAGATGCCCCATACGCGACACTTAGATCCTGAGATACTCGGGCTCAGGTGTGAAAGCGTGACTGCACCTCACGCATTGCACTTGACGGATGCTGTCAGCGCTACTGACAAACCCGCTGAGAGGCGTGTCAGCTTCGCAGTGGGGACAGCGCAGCTTGAGGTCGAATATGCCCGGGTATTGCTTGGAAAGCCGGCCCACTTCCGCGTCTATTTGAGAATTGTATGCTTGACACTCCGTGGGAATCAGATCGGCCAGCAACCAGTATACGTCGAAGAACCGCATTGGGCACTTCTCGGACGGTCCATCCAACTCCAGTACAGTGCGGTCCTCAACGCTGAAGCTGCCGTCGTTACCCCAATCCTTTCCCCACGAATTCAGAAAGGTGAGGCGGTCAGGTTTACAGTCAACCAAAACCACAGCATGGCCACCGTCGCTGGGAAGGGAACGATGCTTCATCATCTGAGCCCGTTTCAGGACTGGCTTGGGCTTGGGCTTGGGCTTCCCGAGATCCTTTTCCACTTGTTCGAAGAGATCGCAGAACGTCTCCCACCCCAGACGTGAGAGACGGAAAGTTGCAAGTACGGGGCGCCGACGGAGGACCGCTTGGCGGGCTGCATCCTCATCTACCTCCAGGACTCGCAGCCGATACCAACCAGCAGCATTCTCCAATACCTCTTTGGTAATTCGTCCATTTGGCTTTGCCGGGTAGACCTCCAAGATCCGTTGCCGAGCTGTTTCGGCGTCTTCGTACCCGCCTTCCCGGCCGACGACACGACTCATGGCCATACAAATCACCGCAGCGGCGGCATGCGCATAGCAGGTGGGCTCCTGCCCCTGATCCGAAAGATTCTGACATCCGCGGATGTTCTCGTCGTTGACGTACGCGTCGACTTTGAATCTGCCTACAAGGTCGAGCAGTAGGTTTGCTGACCCGAGGCGTGCCGATAGTAGAAGCGAACATATCTCGTTGAGGGCTGCCGAGGTTGACACAGTGGCATGCAAGGCGATCTCGCCGGCTGAGGGAATGGTCCAGCCCACGGAAGCTAGGGCTGGAATTAGGTGTGCCACACCGGCGACTCTTCCCGCCATGTTGAACAGCACGCGCCGGCCTCGATGCCAGCTCTCCGCCGGCTGGTAGTACAGAGACCGTTGAGCAGCATCCGGATTGCTGGTGAGGTAAACCGTCGCGATGTCAACCCCAGCTTTTCGCAGTCTGCGCGCCAAACTCAACGGATTGCCATCAGAAGATAAGCCGTCTGATATGCGAATAAGGACCCCACGTTCGGCATCCAAGTGCCTTTTGAAGGTTCGCAGTGATAGCTACAAGACGTGTCGCAGGGGCGTTCGACCGTACATGTATTGGCGAAGCGTGTCTAGCAAGGTAGGCTTGGAGGTTCCCTCCTCTGCCTCCGGACGTTCTTGCAGTCGCTCCAACAGACGAACTACCTCACCCACTGGCCGTAGCGTGAGGTTAGTAAAGTCTTTCAGCCATTCCTTGCACATGCAGCGCGCGAGCTTCAGCGCCTCCGAATTCTCAACCCCTCGATCTTCGCCCATATCAGCGGCTATCATGCCAAAAAGCGCACCCCCGGCTGTGCATGCTAGCTGACCAACGGGACCGAACGCAGGGCCTGCGCAAACGCCCGCAAACGCCCCTGCACTTTCAGCTGTCGTCCTCGCCGCGCGTATCTCTTCCTCGGCCGGGATCGCATCGACAAACTTTTTAATCTTGTCTTGGTGACGCTGAAGATGTGCATCGACGACTCGCGCCTCGTTCTCCGTCAGTTTCCCTAGAATGTACTTCTTGACATGCGGTATGCCTTCAGCATTGGCTCGCGCGATGAGCAGGTCATGACCGGACCGGTGTTCAGCAGAGGGCCCCAGCAGCGCACTAGCAACTTCGCAAAGATCGATTGCTGGTGGGTATTCGTTGTCGGTATCAAGTCCAAAGACGCCAATAAAAACAGAGGCATCGGGGTTGTGATGGCGCTCTGACTGAGCGAGCTTCAGAGCTGCGCGGAGAACGGCGCTGAGGCGATCAGTTGCTCGCTCATCGAATCCGTCCGTCTCAAGAGCTTCGCGCATGGACGCGGACACATCGAGGAGGCAGCCGACTATGGTTGAGGGCGGAGAATCGGTCATCGTGAATGTAATCACAAGACCAGACTGTTAAGCGACTGGTAAAGGTGGAAATGCAGAGAGGTTTTCAGGATGCACTTTCCCCGCAGAATGTATTCTGTCTTGGTTGGTACCTCAATCCTTTCTACCTGATGATATCGTAAGGTTGCTATTGGCTACGTTTTCGACGTACTCTTTTGTCAGCGATCACCACAACCGAGAAGGCTGTTGGACGCCAATCATCACAGGGAGGGACGGCCGTTGGGTCTTTCTGCAAGCCGATAAGGAGGACGAGGTCACTGCGAATCACTAGGGAGGGAGGGGCAGCGGTACATCTGTGGGAATTGGATACGGGTTGCCTCGGGAAGACAACCAGAAGCGCATGAACATCCATGAAGGGACATGTCATGTGCGAGGCAGAGCATGCGCGAAGGCAGCAGCACCATAGCCTGATGCGATTTCCGGGCGGGACAAGCACTCGCAACAACCTGCGGAGCAATCTGCCACTGAGTTCAAGATGTTTCCTGGTGTGGCATGACGCTTCGGCGGTGTTCGACGTGAATGGGTATATGTATGGGACAAGATAATGCCACT
The DNA here is from genome assembly GCA_027406005.1 of Colletotrichum horii. Classification (NCBI taxonomy): domain Eukaryota; kingdom Fungi; phylum Ascomycota; class Sordariomycetes; order Glomerellales; family Glomerellaceae; genus Colletotrichum; species Colletotrichum horii. The sequence goes on along the minus strand of JANVYB010000015.1, from coordinate 407,748 downwards.
TCCGGGGCCTTGCGACTGCATCAGTGGATAGCCGGTATGTGCCAAAGGAAGTCTCCAGGCCCAACGGAGGGCTGGCTGTGGCGGGTGGGATGGGACCGGGTCAAAGGGCCTTGTTTGTGTTCTCGGCACGGTTGACGGCAGGCATCATTCGTGTTTGGCTGCGGGTTCGCGCGCTCGTTCAGTATGAGGCAGGCGGGATGGCCTGGCTGGCCACGGTGGCCGTAGTTCGTCGGTTGACAATCGCTAGCGCAAGGATTTCATGGGTTGGGAGGGCGGCTGATGAAAACCCTCCGGCAGTGGTTGTCGCGGGAGGGGAGGTTTGTCGCGGGAGGGGAGGTGAGCAGGAGGTGTCGGAATTGATGATTGATGTCGGTCGATACGGCAAATGGGAAAGTCGGAATCAGGGGTTGGCATTGGGCCACCGCGGTCGTGGAAGGGGAGTAAGGGATCGATGCTCAGCAGGCTGGGGACGGTTCTCGGCCTCGAGTTGATGATTGATGTCGGCCGAAACGTCAAATGAGGGAGTTGGATTGGAGGCGTCTTCGCTGGTCCACGGCTGACTGAACAGCTCGATTGATGCGACCGCGGGTATTAAGGGTGCCACACGTAGCAGGTCCTCGACTTGCAGACTTCTGTTGGATAACACCGAAAGTATTGCACCTTGCCCGCACTGGGCGTGGAAAGTGACGAGAATCGAGCGGGCAGTCGAAAGCTGACGCAGCGCAGGAACGGAATGCGCCAGTGACGATGCCAATGAGGATGGTGCGGGTGTCGAGGGCGTCGAGGACGGCGTGGTCCCTGATGCTGTTGTTGACATCGCTGGCTGCTGTTGCTGCTTGCTCTTGTTCCTGCTCCTGCTGGCCTCGGCCCTGCTTGTATTTCCTGCTGCCTCCACTGGCCTCCGTGTGTGTGACTTCTGGATTCGTCTCGAATCGCTCGCCTTTAATCGCTTGACTTGTTGCTCGTCTTTAATCGCTCGACTCGTCGCTCGAGGGTGGAGGGTCTGGCGGACAGGCCGGCCTGGGGCGAGGGCAGAAGGTCCCTTTCGAAGAGGAGAGGGTTGGTTGAGTTTGGCGTTCACGGCGACCCGAGCGCCGGCGGTGGAATCCCGAGAAGACTAGCCTGCCGGGCGAACCCCTCGCGGTGGCATTGACGCGTGATGTCGATTTGTCGACTTTCGCGGGGGGCAGGACGGGCTCTGGGCGCCGGGTCGCTGCGAGCGAATTGTGCATCTCGGCTTGTGACGCCTGGGGCTTTGTTCGTGGGACGAGTCAGCCACAGATGAAGATGGCCCATCTCGTTTCTCTTGGTTATTCCCGATAACCTCAAGGAATGGGACTGGCTGGCATGCTGGATCGTAGCGGCGCGGAAGTGCAGGATGGTGGCATGGTAACTAAAGGAGGAAGATGTCATGGATGCGGACCATGAAAGTTGGGAAAGGGAATTGGTGCACTTGAGGTAGCTACCGTACAGGGGCCGCCTGCCGATTTTGTCTTACCTAAGGCACCTTAGAGGCTAGCGCACGACATCAGGCCTGTAAATCGTGCGCTTGTCACCGACTCCAATGGGTGCATAGGAGACCACAGGTAAACTGACCAGAGGGGGGGGGGGTAAGACTGCCTAACCCTACTTAAGGCGGCAGGTATGCTGCCTATACCTGCCTAAAGTGGTTAGAGGTATTGAGGTGGTGGCAGACTTTTTAGTAGGGTGTGATTTTTTTAATTAGTTAGATTTAAGTGAGTGATTAGAGTAAATATATAGACTATCTGCCTAAAAATAAGTTTCTCTTCTAATTCTATTTCTCTTCTCTTTTTCTTTTCCTCTTTAAGCTATAGTTAAAATTGCTTTTTTTAAGCAATTAAGAATTAATTCTATTTTTCTTTTTTTCTATATAACTTACACTAAGATATTAGCTATAGCCTTTAAGTTAAAGAAGACTGTAAGTACTTTAGAATTGCTTTTAGATTAGTTTAAAACTAATTCAAAATAAAAGAAATATTAAACCTATTTTAAAGGTCTAATTAATACTAATAGCAAGTAAATCTTGCTTAAAGGCATATCTTAGCGCCCTACTTACCTCCCCCCCTTCACTTATAATGCTATAAGTACTTTTGAATTGATTTTATACTGTTTTAAAACTATTTTCAATTAATTTAGAATAATAAGATTATTATTGCTTTAGAAGAGGTCTACTGTTGCTTTTCTAAGCTAGGCAATATTATTAACTATATTAATATAAGTTTTTTCTATTTCTAAGTTAATTTAAAATTGATTTTAATTTAATCTAAAAGCTGCAGTTTTTCTCTAAGTTTAATATATATAGTTATATTGTTAAGCATAAGGAAGAGGATAGCATCTAGCCTTATCTTAAGGCCTGCAAGCCTAGTGCTGCCAGCCTCACTAAAATTGAAGCAGCTATTAGTTTGTAATTACTTCTAAAGCAGTTCTAATTTAATTGCTAATTAATTCTAAAGCCTTCTATAGCTGCTTTAACACTCTAAAGCATAGCCTTCCCACTCAGCAGAATGCTGTAGTCACTACTTCTTCTAAGAAGAGAAAAACCACTAGTCGCTCCACCTTCACCTTCCTGCAGCTTCCCACTAAGAAGCGCAGCAATAAGACCTTTATAAGTGATCTTAAATTGTTTTAATGTTAATTCTAAATTAATTCTCACCTATTTCAGGCTAATATTGCTAGTATGCTTTCTGCCTTTAGAGAGAGCAATAAGACTAAAAAGGCTAACTGTTATGATAGCTGTAAAGGTGCTGATAAGAATAAGTATAAGTTTCTCAGTCATTTTAAGATTAATTTAAAACTGATTTAGAATTATTTAAGCTTTCCTAAAGAGCATATCACTATCTGCTTATACTAAGCTAAATTCACCTTTAATAAAGCTGTTAAAAGCTCTGAGGAGGATGAGGATGAGGGTGAAGAAGAGGAGAGTGAAGAAGGCAAAGAGGGTGAGAAGTCTAGCAGTGAGGAGCAGAATACAGAGTGATTCTAGGTTGCTTTAGAATTAGTTTAGAATTAATTTATAAATAGTTATAACTTATAAGTTTTTATAATTTAAGATACTTATAGCATCAGCATCAGCTGAAAAATTCAGCATAGTATTTGCTTTTAGATCGCTTTATAACTACTTTGGAATTGCTTTAGGAACGATTTGCTAGTAATAAACGTTTTAAAACAAGTTTTAAAAATAAACTTTAAGTTTATAATAATATTATTTATAATAATAATAATAATAATAATAATAATAATAATAATAATAATAATAATAATAATAATAATAATAATAATAATAATAATAATAATAATAATAATAATAATAATAATAATAATAATAATAATAATAATAATAATAATAATAATAATAATAATAATAATAATAATAATAATAATAATAATAATAATAATAATAATAATAATAATAATAATAATAATAATAATAATAATAATAATAATAATAATAATAATAATAATAATAATAATAATAATAATAATAATAATAATAATAATAATAATAATAATAATAATAATAATAATAATAATAATAATAATAATAATAATAATAATAATAATAATAATAATAATAATAATAATAATAATAATAATAATAATAATAATAATAATAATAATAATAATAATAATAATAATAATAATAATAATAATAATATATTTATTTTAATACTTTATATAATAAATAATAAACTATATAATATAGGCTTAAATTTAAAACTGTTAAATATATTACTACTTTTAATTATATAGTTTAATCTTTATTAATATATTTATATTTAAGTGTTTTATTTAAAATATTATTTATTAAATAATATAATTAAAGTATTAATAATATATCTTCTTTAATAGTGTTATTTATATAAATAAATATATAGAAGCTTAAACTTATAAATTCTTTTAATATTAATAAGCTACTATATATTATATTTTATAGAATAATATATTTATTAATATTATATTATAATATAATATATTATATACTACTAAATATAAAGTATTAATATAATTTAAATATAGTTTTAATATTATAATATAAGTATTTTATACTATATATAGTAAATAGTATAACAAATAGTTATAATATTAGTTTATAATATTATTTATAATGTTATATATTAAAGATTATTAAAAAGATTTAAAATTTAATATATTATAAAGATATAATACTAAATATATTAATATACTACTAATTAAGTTAACTATATAAACTATATTAATAGAATATTAATATTAAAAATATTTAAATAAAATAAAACTTAAAATATATATAATACTTTATGTTATAATAAAATCTATAATATAATATTTAGTATTATTAGTTATTATTACTATTATATATATATATAGTATCTTTATAAAATAGTATTTTAGTAATACTCTACTTATTAAAGTATTTTATATATAATTATATATATAAGCTTTTATATATATAATTTTATATAAAAGTATTTAGTTTATTATAATATATAAGTTTATAAATATTTATATAATTCTTTTTATTATATAGTTCTATATATATAATTAAAAGTATAATAGTTTTAAATTTAAGTTACTTCTTTTCTATTTATTTATATTTTAAAATATAACTTATTAATAATATTAACTAGTATTGCTCTAATATATTTTCTTTATATTAATTATATATAAAGATAAATATTTATAAATACTAAAAAGTATTATAGTATATTATATTATATTTATATTTATAGCTTTTTTACTTTATAAATATAAATATATATATATATATATATATATTTATAAATACTTTTATACTTTTATTAATAGTTATTAATATTAAGTAATTTTATTAGTTATTAATATTAATTATAGCTAATAAAGGTTTAGCTTAATATTATAATTTAATAAATTCTAATTAATATTAAGTATAATATAATATAATAATAATAATAATATATCTAATTTATTTAAATATTCTATATAAAATAAATAAATAGACTTTTATATATATAACTTTATATAAATATATTTAGTTTATAATAACTTATATCTTTATAAATACTTATATAATTCTTTATATTATATAATTTTATTTATATAATTAAAAGCTTTATAGCTTATATTTTAAGTTTCCTTTTTTCTTTACTTTAAAATATAACTTACTAATAATATTAACTAAAATTATTATAATATATTTCTTTTTTATTGTTAATCTATATTAATAAATACTTATAAATACTAAAGATTATTATATTTTATTATAATATATCTTTATTTATAACTTTATATTATATAAGTATATATATTATACTTCTAAATACTTTAATATTTATACTAATAATAAGAAATAATATTAGTTCTATTTTAATTAAATACTTATAAATATTAAAAACTATTATACTTTACTATTATATAAGCTTAGCTATATATTTAATACTTATTATAGATATAAATATATTTTAAAGTATAATATATATAAATATATAATATAATTATATAGTAATAATCTTATAAATATATAATGTAGTATTTAAAATATTACTAATAAAAATAAATATTATATAATTATTTTTATAATATATATATATATATATATATTATAATATTAAAAGATCTTTTTATATAAAATTATATTATATTATATATAATATATAATAAGAAATATAATATATAATAAAATATATAATATAAAACTGCTTTATATTATTATTTATTATATTATTAATAGAAATATACTTTTAATTAGCTTTTAAATAATATCTATTCTAAGTAGTTAATTATATATTACTTTAAAATATACTTACTTCTAATTTATATTACTTATAAATCATTCTTAAATTAATTCTGAATTAAGTCTCTTAATGCCTTATATACTACTATTCTTCTAAATTATATATCTAATTATATGAAGGAAGATGTTAATATACTCTTTAGTATAGTTAGTTATCTCTATACTTTTTATTTTATTAAACTTAAAGGTTTGAAGTTTAATTTATTCTTTTTTCTTTTTTTTTCTCTAGTTAGAAGTAAATTAAAATTAATTATAAATATATTACTTTTTACTAACTAACTATTAACTTCTAAATTAATCTAGAAATATTTATTTAATTTCTTTTAGCTCTTTATTCTACTGCTAGGCTAATTTAAGTAGCTAGTCAGCTTTATAGATAAAAGCCTTAAAGTTGATTTATCTTTATTCTAATTCTATAAGTTGATTTTAAGATTAATTCTTAATTCTTTCTGCCTCTAGTTATTATGCTCTTTTTTATATTTAAAGTCTCTGCTCTTCTATACTAAAGTTATTTTCTAACTCTTATTGCGCTTTATTATAGAGATTTATTGCAGAAGCTTTTTATAATTAATTTTAATCTAATTATAGTAGCTGAAGAGTTAAAGCTTTACTCTAATTAGAACTAGCTCTTTCTATTCTAAAAGAGGTAAACTGGCTTAAATAGAATAGCGATCACTTCTTAATTAATTCTAAAAGGCTTTTAGAGCAACTCTAAAGCTGACGAGAAATATTTTATAACTTCTAATTGCTACTATTAGCTTTATTCTATATAAGCATTAAAAGGCGATAAAAAAAAAGCTAATTAAACCTAGCATTATCTTTAGCATCACACTCTTCAGCATAGTAAAGCTATTTTATTTCTAAATTAATTAGTAATTAATTTAGAAATAATATATAAAGACTTACTTTACCTTTTTGCTTATATAATATAGCGCCTTTAGAGAGATCTATCTCTCTATAATAGGGCTAGCCTAAATATAGCATAAATATCACTACACTTAATATTAAGCTTATTATACTAATTATATCTAAAAGTAGTTTAAAAGTAATTCTTAAGTAATCTTTAAGCAACTTACTCTTTAATATACCTCAGTATAAGTATAAACCTTCCTATCTATCAATATAAAGCCTTATATAATACTTTAATAATATTTATATTATCTGCAATCTGATTTTAATCTTCTAAAAGCATTTAAGAGCAATTTAGATTTAATCTATAAGAGATTATTCGCTAAGCTTTATAGTTTGCTTAGCCTTCTAACCCTCTCTCTCTTAAAACAATCTATAAGTACTTTTAAATCACTTTTTCTATAAGAAATTATATCTTTTAAAGCTATATAAAGCTTCTGATATACCTCACAGCTAACATATCTTATAAAACTCTACATTTAATCTTAAAATGATTTAGAACCTCTTTCTTATATATAAACCTTAATATTACGCTAGAAGTAGACTATACAATAGCATACTATACGCTCAATATGCTACTTCTAACTATGCTAGTTGCTATATAATTCATAAAGATATAGCTTAAGACCTTTCTAAATCAATTTTAAATCAATCTTATAGCAGTATATCTTATTTATTTTTTATATTTTGATAGTTTTCATTAAAAGTAACTTCTACTATACCTTTATTATAGATATATTTCTATTTTACTTTAAATCTATATTTCTCTCTTAATTATTTAAAAACTAATTTATATATCTTTTTATATATTCTAGTTAATTTATTATTTATAAATATATAAATAAAAGTAAGTATTAAGGTTATTAGATATATTTTATATATCACTTTTGAAATAATTCTAGATTACTTACCTTTCTTTGCAATAAGATTATATCATCTCTAAATAACCTTAATATTATTTGCCCTTATAATATAGTTATAGTTTATATCAACTTAAAATATTTTAAAAGCACTTCACTTCTAAATCTCTGCCTGCTTATTATAAAAACAGATATAGATATAATTCTCTCTATTACAGTTATAATATTAGATATATTATAGATAGTTAGCAAGTGAATTAATTTAAAATCAATCTTAGAGTATTTATACCTTATTCTCTTGCTGAACTTATGCAAACTAGTATTTATACTATACTGCTAAATAACTATATCTAACTGAATTCTAAATTACTTCTTAAGCTTTTATTAATGCTATAACCTTATTAAGATTAGTAAAGCTTTTATATAGGTTGTAGAGCGTTTTGCTATTATATTTAGCAATAAACTCTTATAGCTTGTGCAACTGGAAGAATATATCTAGAATTATTTCAAAATTGAGTTAGAGGTGATATTACTTTAGTACTTATTCATCTCTATATAAAGTACACCTATCTTTAGAACCACCTTAGAAAGCCTTTTTATAATATCAAAAGGGATTGTTAAAAGTAGGTTAATAAAGTAGTGATATATACTATAAGATATTAATAATATAACTAGAATTAATTTTAAATTATATAGGATAAAGAAGTTCTATTTAATATTATAATTAACAGTATTAATTATATATAATGTAATATAGTTAGTTGCTAAATAACTTAAAATTAATTTAAAATGCTTTTAGATTTATATACTTATAGCAGTAGGTAATCTTCTGTAAGGTTTTCTTAAAAATACTATAATACTCTAATATATTATTAAATAGATTATTATTTATAATAATCGCTTAAATCTATTTGTAATTACTTATGCAGTTATTTAGAAAGTAGTTATTATAATGCTTACAGCTTATTAGTTAGTTAATATATTAAATATAAAGTTATATGCTACCTCTAATATTTTGAAATAGTTAGGAAGCAATTTAAAACTAATTCTAAAACGCTTACCTTATATTTTATAACTGCTAGTTAATAGAAATCTAATTAGTTATAATAAGCAGTATGCCTCTTAAAGCAAGCTATTACTCTGCATGCCTAGCTATATATAAAAATACTAATTAGTAAAATAATTTAGAATAGATTATTTAAGTAATATCTTTTATATCTTACTGCTTTTTTATATATAATCTCTTAGTAAGCTTATGCTGTTATATTTTGTTATAGTTATATAAATTTAAAAGTAACTTTAGAGTGATTTCAAAACACTTATATTCAGTTATTAAGAGAGTATGCTTTTCTGCCTATATATATATATATAGTATATTTATAAAGTGTATTTTAGAGGTATGCAGATATAGTAGTCTTTTAAATTACTATTTATTTATAGTAGTATTAAAGCTGTAATATAATTAGTTATATATTAATCCTTAATCGATTTAGAATCACTTATGCTAATAAATAGGTTTTTAAGTTGTTTTTTATTTAGTATCTAAATATTAAGCATATATAAGACCTCTTCTTCACTTATATTTAGGTATAGAGGAAATTTAGAAATCTAAATTAATTTTAAAGTAGTTATTAACACTATATTATTAATTTAAAAGTAGCTTTAGGCATTTAGTTCTACTGAGACTAAGATTAGTAGTGTTTTAATAAGTAGGTAATCTTTTTCGATTTGAAATAGATTTAAAGTTACTCTTAAATTGCTTCTCAAATAAAGCTTATTTAGAGCTAGGCTTAAACGTTTTTAGACTTTTAATATTGCTATATAACTGCTAAGTCTTTAACTGCTTTATCCTCAATATTAGGGATAATAGCAGCAAGCTTAAGAGGAACAGAGAAGATTTGAAGGGCAGCTATATTGGAAGGATTGTTTCAGAATCAATTAGGAAGTGATTACAACAGACTTATAGGATTTATTGTATGAGATGTGTAGGAGGGAAATTCTAGTATTCTAGGTTATTATCTGACCAGAGGGCTAAGATAACCTGACCAGCTGAGTAATATTAGTAAAGTGGGCCCCTTGCCTAGTTAGGCTAGTATGGTCAGGTAAGGCCCCCCTCCCTCTGGTCAGTTTACCTCCTAACTGGTGCGTAGTGGATTCTTACCACTTTTGCTGCATATTATGCATCTGTCAGAGGTCTGCTCATGCCTATGCTCCTACCCAGGTTCTATTGAATTTTTGACGTTCCTTCAATAGAGGCATAGCGCGGGCAGCCAAGCCCCAGCTCCAGCCCGGGGAGAATCTTTTGAATTCCGAGTCCTGGTCTAACCTAATAGGGAATCACCCCACCCAAACCCGAAAATCCGTCTGGCCCAAGTCTTCATTCGGCACAGGCCGCACCTCCATCCACAAGTCACCAAGCGTCTCAAGGCCATGATGCTCCGCAAGCCTGGGTGCAGGATGCAAGGACGAAAGGCATCTGATCCAGAGTCAGCAAGCGTTGACCAGTGTCGGGCTTGCGGTAGGTGACGCGCGGGGCGGGCCAAGGTCTTGGAGGTGAGCAAGCTGAGGGACGTCTCAGAGTCTGGTAGTGCCTCACTCTGATTGAAGTTGGAGACATCAACGGAATCAATCCAGTCAAATTGAGTTGCTGCTGTTCATATCTTCGCTATGCTTCCTCGCCAAGGTGCTTTTACTGCTTTCTCCCCTACTGTGAAACCCCCGTACTGGGTGGGCTCGAAACTTCCTCAATGGTACCACGTTCCTCCACCAATTCCCCCTCACATCCTGGTCCAATGGCGTTCAAGGTCAATTGTTCTTCAATCCATCCTCCTCGGCAAGGTGCTTCCTCTCTTTTCCCCCTACTGTGACTGGGTGGGCTCGAAACTTCCTCAACATAGTTACTCCTCATGGTACCACGTCTCTCCACCAATCCCTCGCATCATGCTCCAACCCAATTCAAGGTGAACTGCTCTTCGATTCCTTCTCCAAATCAATAACCTGCCGGGCAACCTCGAGTAGCTCCGACAGCTTCGCGTCCACGAGATCGTCGGAATCGTCAGCGATGGCCGACGGCATTCCTCGTCTGACGCAGGTCTCAGCAGACACAAGTGTCTTGCAGTACGACAGGAGCAGTCTGCGGCGTGCGGTGTAGTTCTTGGTCTTGGGCCTCGCGCCTGGTTCGGGTGGCGGCGTCTTGGTTCGGGGGAACCCGGGCTTCGCGTCTTGTTCAATGGCAGGACGTTCGGAGCGATCAAGCTCGGGCGCAGCAGGTCCTAGGCAGGAGTCAGGGTCTGGTCTGGCGTTCGCTGTATCGGAGGGGGATGTGCCTGTGACTGGCGCGGACGAACCATTCGACGCGCCTTTGTCCATGCTAAACTCTTCGCGGAAGGAAATGCTCGCTCGATGAATGTTCGCGTGATGGCGTTGGGCTGCGGCCGTCTTTGGGCGATGGGTGCTTGCTCGATGACACCAGCGCGGTGTCTGAAAAGATGATGCCTGATTTTCGCAGCTGTCGCGCCTGAAGATGGGAGTGGAATTGTCACAGGCTGGGCTGGGTGGAGGTGTGGAAGTTGGAGAAGATGGAAGTTGGAGGTTGGAGCTGAGGAAGGGTTGACGAAGGAAGGTCAAGTCATGCTCTTTCCTGGAACCAGGTTGCTTACGTTTCTGCACCCATTCGTGGGTGCTGCACCTCCGAAGGCTGATATGGCAGTTGCAAAGGCAAGAATGACGGCGGACGTGGTGTGAAGGACGGCCGGGGGTGCAGGGTGCAGCCCCGAAGGTGCAGCCCCGAAAGTGAAGACATCCGGAAGGTGCAGCCCGGGCACCTGGATCTCTCTCGACGACGACGACGTCTGACTCCGTCTCCTGGCCGCCGCTCCTTTCCCCCCTGTGCCGCGAATCCATCTCCGACTTTGCCGTGCTTGTTCTCTCGCTCTTCCCAGCTTTCGGTTTGTCTGCGCTCCCTTCTGCCCATCTCCCACCCAGTTCCAACCACCATCTCCGCCGACGACATCATGCCCCCCCGGCAGCGGATCGAGACAGAGCCCGGCGTCAGGGAACCGCTCTCGGCGCTCCGCCAACTCGCCTCAATCTACTCGAATAGCCCCGCCAACCCCCTCGAGGCTCCGAGGACCTTCCGCGCCCTGCACAACGCCTGGTGGCACCATGCCCGTCTCCTCTACCAAGCCCAGTCCGGCCAGCCCTCCTCTTCGACCGCCGATCCCAGCCCCGACGTCCGCCACTGGCACCGCTTCCTGCGCAACCAGCTCTCCCAGGACGAGCTCGAGACCGTCGCGAAGCTCGTCTTCCATGACGACGGCGTGTGGGCTCGCGGCCAGCAAGGAGAGAGCGGACGCCGCCTCCAAGCCCTCAAGAGCAACATGGACCAACAGTACGAGGAGATGGTGATGCTTCTGCTGGGCGCCGACATCCCCAGGTCGTGGAACGCCATCAAAAACATCAACTCGCTCTTGAAGGCCCGCGACCCCACCAAGCGCAAGTCCCTCGACGCCGTCCTCTCCGCCATCACCGCCGCCGCCATCGACCGCCACGAGCTGGGCGAGAACCCCGAGTCCGCGCCGCCCGACCTGCTCCCCGTCGATATCGAGACCGCTTTCCGAGGTGAGTCCAGCCTACAATCAGTTCATTCAACCCATTCCCCCACACGCCAGTTCTTCATACCACGTGTTATCATGTTGTCTAGCCGAGCTTGAAGCTCATCCTACTTCACGTTCGAAACTTCCTCAACACCATTACTTCACAGAATCCGCAGAACATGATTATCCCTAATCAAACTATTTACCAGGTCCAATCATTGAAATAAGCTATCCCCGCGGGGACTTCATGCACCACCAGACCCGATACAAACTTGCCCTAGTCAGGCTTCAAATCACCAACACTCCACCCGAATTCACGCTATGGACTTACAAGTTGACAAACAATTGCAGATCTCCGTCCCGGCGAAGAGCCCGGCTCCGCCAGTCGCCGCTCCACCCCCGCCGGCTCCCGCAGTGGCACTCCGGCCTCGGACCCGTCCAACTACGGCACCCCGCTCGAGCACCCCTCCCAGCATGGCACCCCAGCCCGCGCTGCAGCCCCCAACCTTCGCCCCCGAAGCTCTCCCCTGGCATCTGTCCTGGCCGGCCGCATTTCCTCCCACGCTCCCCGCGTCGCCTCCCCTCTGGCCCGACCTCTGAAGCGCCACCTCAACCCCGACGCCGCCTACCAGCCCCCGTCCAAACGGGCCCGAGCCACCACCACCACCACTCCCGACGCCGCCATCTCCTCCATCGAGACCGGCGACGAAGAAGAGGCCGAGGACGCACGGGGCCGCGACGACGACGATGTCGCTCCGGACGTGGAGGGGCTTAGCCCCATCCTGTACGACAGCCCAATCGCCAGATCCAAGGGCAAGCAGCCGGCGCTCCCGGAACCCCTCTCTGCGCCTCCAGGCCCCTATTCCGACGACTAGAACTCGTCCTGGGATGACGAGGAGGAGGACGAGAATGTCGAGGCCGCCGACTGGGTTACCCTCTGGCGCCGCTCTGCCCAGACCATCCTTGAGCTGCCCAAGCCGAGGGGCGAGTGGTCGAGCGGGGTCTACTATGAGATTGTGAAGGGGTTTCGGGCTTCGGCCTCGATTGTCGCTTCAGCGGCTGAAATTTACCAGAAGCAGGTAGGACAGGAGGAGAGGGACGAGTAATTTCTGTTGTGGCAGCAGGCTTTTTTCGTGTTGTTTTTCTTCTTTGTTTGTTTTCTCCCGACTCCACGCCCTTTTCTCTTTTGGAGTTCTTGCTTTTTTTTGGCGCCCTTGTACCGGTTTATCTAGCTTACAACGCATTACAATTCGTGTGTTGTCTCAATATCCAGATGCGCATTCAGAGAAGTTGTGAAGTGATGTAGGCCTACTTGGGAGTGAACTCGACTTATCGTCGGAAAGTCAAAGACGAAATCGCCATCCAACGGTTAGACTGACATTCCGCTGACACTCCAGGTCTAGATCGAATGATTTTTTAAGGGAGCAAAAGAGACGATATCCAGTCCACCATACATCGTCTCCTCTTCATTCGAATCCACTCTCGTCTTATTCTAGATGGATGAAGCTTATCGAGTTCTGTTTGCCGCCGCCGCCGAAAACACGCCGTATCCTGGCCTCACAGCAACCCCTCGACAACCTGGGATGCCAATGAAATTATTCTGCGGGTCTCATACAAGATGGTGATGGATAGCTGATTGGTGAGCAATCCATCCGAGACTTGACGGGCTTCACAACGTCCTATCCCGTCGACTAATCGGTCGCCTGGTAGCCTTCAGGGACCGCTGGCCATCCCATCGTACGAATGGTCCTCTTGGTGGAAAGAATGAACCGCGTTCTCGAGTATCAAGATGATGTGCGCACTGAGGTGTTGTAGTTTGCGGCGAGCTCAGCGAGACTGACGCCTGTGCCTTGTGAGCGTGAGCTCATGTTCCTTCTGTCCAAGCTTGATTATGAAGCATTTAATATGAGGGGGATTTACTTGATTATCCCGATATTATGCTGCTATTCTGTTGATCTAAGAAGCAAAACGCTACAGCGGACTAAAGCAGAGCTAAAACTAACCGATTTGGCAGCAATGGCGTCCGATCTGGTGATCGGGACGGGCAGGCGGTGGGACGTTGAAGTATACAAAAGACCGCCTGCGCCGGCCCAACCGTCCAGCACCGTCGCACTTGCAGAGGCCCAAAGTCACCAAGAAGAAGCCCGAGACCGAGTCCGCCAAGTCCAGTGGTAGGAAGTTGTTTACGTCGGTCGTGAGATCAGTCGTCGTGCACGTCGTCACTCCACATGAAAACGTTGAACTTGATCTCAAGATCGCGTCTCCAGCGCACCTTCCCTTTCTTGACTTGATTCCCCTGCTCATAGTTGAACGGATCACCATGCGGCCTCTGACGCCTATCCACTGCTCATCTGTTAACTACACCAGGAGGCTTATCTTCCAGCTAATGTTACGCAGGGCGTCATCGGTAACGTCATGCAGTCCGACGGACATGGCGTAGGACGAGCGGCGGCGGTGGGCGAGGAAGGCCTGGAACAGGTTCCAATCACCACTTTCTCCAGAACATCTTCTTGCAAGACCTGTGCCATTTTCTGGACGGCGCTGTGGCGGGATCAGTTGCGTTCATGTTCTCGTCGCCGTTTGCACCGCCAGCCATGTCCGTCCGTTCTTGATCTTGGCCGGGGACGAGGCGAAAGCATCGTGGGGCAAGTGCTACATGCAAACACACCAAGACCACCACTGCGATGCGATAGCTGACACGTCTGCTTTACGAATAGTCAAGCATCCGCCGACAGGCGCAGGTCACGAGGTTCGCTCCAACCGGACGGCAGACGGTTACCCAACGAGCTGATGTTGACCCGGCTGGTCCCAAACGGGACCGTTTGCTGTGGGCTATGCGTGATGTGGGATGAGGCAAAGTTTTACGGTTCCTTTCCCGTCAAGATGTACAGCCACTCGGTCCTTGAATCGAACGAAACGACAAGACGGAAGCAGGCTGCTCTTCAGTAACGTAGATTCAAAGGTTTACCCCTCTCTTCTTCCCTTTCTCGAGTCGGTGTAAGGCAAACCAATGATGACTGACCCTTTAAATGATTCCGCAGGCCACTCTCCCGACGGACACATCGTTCGAAGCTATGAACATGAATGCCTTCAACTCTCCCGAGCATGAGCATAATCTCGAATACGACGACGGCGGCGGCGGCATCCGCCACAACAAGTCAGACCGCTCGCTGGCTCGCTTTCGGAGGCAGACCATCGGGGTCCTGGCTGAAGAGCTCAGTTTCGCCCTGGGGTTGATGCAGACCGCGGAGGGCCGCGGTGACTGGCAACGCTTCCCTCGGGCCATCCAAGAACCCATCATCGGGGCCCAGCGATGCTTTTCCCAACTCGCAACGGCTGTGAGCTCTGTCACCTCCGCTGCCAGGTCAGCTGCCCTCCAACATTGGTCGCATATCTCCCTGGTCGTCCGAGCTGCCGCAGGAGGCTCCCGGCAAGCAACGGCGCCGCACGTGGGGCCCAGAAACCACTACGCCAGGCTCAATAAGCCCAGCCGACTTGGTGGATATGCGAGGCGACGATCCACTCGCGCGGTCTGATATTGGGGATCCTGCCATTGATCCGCCTTCAAACCAGCCAGGGGTCCGTCTGAGGGTCTGTTTGGGGGCTGGTTTGGAGATCTGAACTCACGCACGAGCTTGATTAGTGGTGCCGGCCGAGGTACTAACGGCAATCGCCCGGGATCTGCGTCGTCGGGCAGTGGCATTGCTGATGGTTATGATGGGTGCTTCCCATCCGACGAGTACACCCGTCGCCATGCTTCAAGTTACCATCGTTCTTGTTCTTGTTCTGCTTCTCCATGTGAGCTTCTGTCCAAGGGCATATCTGGGAGCGTCCACGGGTGACATTCACCGTCTTGCGAAAGGAAACAAAAGTCGAGCGGAAAGCAGGATGAACCCCGAACCATGCCGCGCGTTTCAGTCGACGCAGCACGGCATTTGGCCGAGGTCACCGCAGACACCATTGGCGATGTCCAAAACGGTGACCAAGGCGATGCCGCTGCGCCCAGGCTATGAGACGCAACCCAACCCGCAGCCTGAGGCCAAGTCTGCCGAGATCAGCGAGAGGCATGAGTCGCCCTGCAACGGTGACGGACGGGCTACCACCACATCATGCACATCGAGATATACAAGGAGGCAGAGGCGCTGTGCGCGGCTGCCCCGAGCCTGGAGGCGTCATTCGGACTGAGCAACGCCAGAGACACAGCCGGGCGGTTGTGGAGACTTGAGCTAGAGGTCGAGGCCGATCGGGAACCAGAGATTCTGGACACGGAGAAAAGGTGGACAGGCAAAAGACGCGTGATGACGTTGACGATGGAGATGGCAATGGCGACAGCGGCGAGTACGAGGATGGCAGCTCAGTTGGCCACGAGGATGGTGCTTGAATGCTCTGACAAGCATGTAGGTCAAGGAACATGGGCAAGTGCGGCTGAGCAGAATATCAGTCACGAGACGTCTAATGAAAACTTGGCATCTTCTTGACTTGGGCTCATCAGACCCAACGTCTCCTAGAGGAAGATGTCTTCTTCCCCATCCTCGCCCACGAAACTTTCCGACGCCCGCGCCACCGATCAGATGTGCGCCATGGCTCTCTCCCGAACGGACATCCATCCGGCCCTAACACCCGCGGCCTCTTGGCCAATGGCTCAACCCAGTAATGGCAGAACGCCCTTCTTTCGCAAGAACCTCCCGCAGAACTCTTAACGCTATCATATTCCATAACATATTATCTCATAGCACATTGCGTCATCCCAGGACGACTTGACGGAACCAAGGTCAATATTCCTCTCGCATCCATCGACTCAGCAGCTGGAGACCAGCTACGACCCGGGAGAGACCTCGGACACTCCACGTTGAGGCAAACAGCAACTTACATCACAGCCTAGGAACATCATCCCTGTCGCGCGCAAGGGCAATAAAGGACCATTCGTGTCTCTGAATGATGACCGCTGGTAGGAACACAAGTCCAGCAGCGGCAGCGGGAGAGGTATGTTCAACGCCGATGCCCCTGCTCCAGACCAGGTCATCAAGACGATTCCGTTGCGAGGCGAGCCAGATGCCAGTCTGTATTCTTGTTGTTTCTCAGTCGGCCCTGTTCAGCTTGGTCTCGATGGCAATGCCGATGGGTTTGTGCAGTAATGCAGGGTATTCGGTGTGGTTGATCGACTGCGAGGGACTGCGGAGGAGGGTGCGAGTCAGATGTTGCGGGGTGTCAGGCTCCATATGAACGCTGAAATCGACTCGTCGATCGCGCGGGAGGCTGGTGCTGGTTTTCAGGGCGTACTCCTTGGTCAGAGCTGCGGAAGTACTGGTCATAGTGTCAGTGGAGGAACAAGCTGGGAAATCCCAAGTCTGCCAAGAGGCGCACCAGCTGCAGTACCCGACAGCCTTGTCGTGGCCGAGTGCTAGCTCTAGGATGAGATAATGGACAACACAGCTCCACTGGTCTTCTCCATATCCCTTGTCAGCTTGCTGCGCAGCATGCCACAGGCGCAGCGCTTCGTGTAGTTGTGGTATCGGTCCCAATGTTCGCCTCTCTGTCGCGCCATCGACCGCTGTTGGTAGTTCGGGATTTGAGGTTCGGTGGACACTCATGTCTGCTTGTGCTGGTGTATCTCGGGACGGTGAGCGTCGAGAGCGGGCGTAAGCGGTATTCTTGCCCGCTGGAACATGTTTGGATGCAACTGTTTCGCCTCAAGAATCGCCAGCTGCAAGCGGCAGATTAGCAGGTGTACCCATCTGACTGTTGCATTCGAGACAAAATACCTCTTCCGATTCGTGTATAAACCTCTTTCCATCAATAAGTCCCCTCATGTTGCATATTAAACGGTTCAGCGCCTCCAGGGGAGCCTCCCCATCCATGTTGGCATCGAAAACGGTTCCTTCAAACTCGAGTATCTTCTGCTTGCGAGGAATTCCGGATTGCCGGCGACGCTTCGCAGAGGACGCTTCGTAGAGGACGCTTTGGATGATATTTCGGAGTCTCTAGATTATGATTCGGTTGTTGACTGCGTCGGCGATGTTTGAGGAGATGCGAAGCTTGTGAGGGATGGCGGCAGATATGGTATCTGCAATATGGATTGTCTCGGCGTTGTGTCGACGTCACTCACGCCATGATCGTGGGAATCATCGCCGGTATAACGTCGCTTTTCGGATCAATTGGGTCACTGGAGGGGTGGAAAGCTGTCGGGCCTGCGAAGCCTCGGAATCGTCCATAGCGATTGCGGGGGAGTGGGCAGGTCTCGAGGTATCGGAACAGGGCGGGGAGATGGGTCGACTGAAGCCAAGATGCTGGTCGAGCTCTGCGGTGCAGGCCTTGCGCTTGCGCGTAGGGGGTGTGAGCTGCTGCGCTGAAGTCGGGTTTGGAGGTTGGTCGGGAATCGCAGCTAGCCATGATGGAATCCGGGACGGCTCGCGCATCCTCATGCATTGAAAAGGTGCTGGCAGGCAGTGCGAGATGGAGTGGTGAGATTGCGAAGTTGGGTGTTGGACGAGAGAATGAGATGTTGAAGTCCAGCTAGGCAACAAGCACAGGCCACCACATCGGGGTCGGCAGGCCGGAATCTCTTTAAAGCGGGGCGAGAACCACCCCGCCCGGTCGGAGCGGAGCAATATCCACTCTATCCGGTTCCCGGACCCAGTGTTCCGGAGGATTTCCGGAGATTTGCCGGTGTGCCCCAAGTTTCACCCAGCACAAACCGGCGAAGCTTACCGCAGAGACGAGCGTCGGAACCTGCATTGCAATTGTATCGCGTACCTTTTCCCTTTCAGCAATCAGCATCGCAGGTGTGAAAGTGGCGTTGCATTTGAGCCCGTTCACTTCATGTCCTCTGCTAACCGGCCACGGCCACCCTCATCTATTTGCCGACCGGACTAAGAGCCTCTCCGTGGTCCCGATGACCAGAGATTGGAGACCAAGACTCATCAGCGGGTGATGACCCAACTCAGCCGTACGACCATCAATGCCTCTCGTGATATAAACCATGCATAATCGACCAACAAGAAAGGCTTCGGCGCCGTCGCACAACACCATGTAGACTTCGAGATAGCAATTGGGGCGGTCCGTTTCAATCTATTGTCTCTTCGTTCATTCGCATGATCATCTAGAAGTAGACCTGGGTGGGCGGTGTCAACATTCATCCGGGGGATTTACACATGAGACGGGAAGACTTGCGAAAAGGCTGGGGCTTGCGGTGAACTGGCTCTTGATGAAGTCACAGGGCAGACCTTGCGAGAATTTAAGTGCACATTTCAGCGTTTTCGTCGTCTTAAAAGCGCCCTCAACTTGAAGCATGCTAGCTGGCCCTCATTGGTCCCGAGAGACGTCTGAACTTCAACTGGAAGCCATGGTACAATCATGGTTTGCCAACCACAGGGTCTTGCGTGCTGTTGTCGGCAGAGGCAGTAGAAGCACTAAACCTAGGTATGACGCTTGTCCAGGAAGGTTCTGCTTCGTCCCATACCATTTACTAGCGGCATCATCCATCTTGAGCTCCTCGAAGTCGTGGGAGAGCTGCTCGTGCCAGGGGTACAGGACGAAAACCTGAAAGCCGAGCGTCGAAAAGGTAAGAGGAAGTTGGTGAGGGAGATGGCACGGGTGATGAGGACCATTTTGGCGGTTTTCTTATGCGGTCTTTATGTCATCGGCGACACGTGTGTTCAGATGCTCTCAGCGATACCTGGCTTCGATCTGGACATGAATGGCGGAGCTACTTGTCATACTGCTTCCATGGATGTTCATCTCCTGTTAGAAGCTGAGCATTGTGGTGGTAGACTTCAGTTTCTCGAAGACAGAAGCCATGGTGTCGTGACTGTGGCTCCATGGGGACTAGATAGCTGACCTTGCTGTATTCACTGTCGCGTCTTGCATCCTATTCTATGCAATAGCCTACATCAAGTCCTTCTAGTCGTCTCATTCCTTCTCAGCATGGTTTTCAGTCATCCTTCCAGCTTGACTCCACATCATTCGTCTTCTGGCCAAGACTATCTTCGGAATTTGGCCTTCGGGCTTCTCCAAGGTTGAATCAAAGTTGGCAGACCTTGCGTGTCTCGAATGCCTTGAAGTATGGGGGCGACTGGCGCAGGATCCCTCCGGGACCATCTCCGCCTGCAGCGGCGCTGCAAGCCATGCAGGAATGCGCCACCAATGGCATATGGTCCGGAATACAAAGTAGGAATGCGGGCAACGTGGGTTTTTTGCTCTGCAGTGGAACTTCTTCGTCTCTCCGATGTGATGCTCTGCGCAGGAGCTGGACCTCCTTTGCTCTACGTACCGGACGCTGCGGCAGAGTATCGCTCCTATCCTTCACGCCCATGCCAGGCCTCATTTCCACATTCATGCGCGTCAATGAGACGAGCGAGAAGCTCATCGTCATTCGCATGAATGGTACCGCCGCTTTGTCCAAGTCCGACTCGTTGTGGCTGCCTCAGAGGGGTTCAAACTCCAGGACCGGTGGCAGGTCACCCGCAGGACATTTCTTCACACGGGCAACACGTATCTACTCCCAATCACGATCCAACACAGCTATCTATATTTACGAGAACGGGATTTCTAAGATTCTCGTCTCCCGAGCCTCGATTGGCACTGACGCTTCGAGAGCCATGCCTGGGGCATTGCAAACACAACACATACAAGACCAAGTTCATCACAAGTTATTTACACCCTGATGTGCAGCCGCCTATACCAAAGTCGGCCAGCAATGCTGGAACGGCAGACTAGTGCAGGCTAGAAACAACCGGCTGTCTCGCTTACGTCCGTTTTGTGAACATGCCAGAACTCGCAGCAACGTTCAAGGGAGCAAGGAGTGGCGAAGAAGCAGAGTCCAGTGCCAAAATCTGAAGAAGTTGGGGTGAGGTTGGCGTCCACCACCTCGTCGTTCCTGCCGTCGACTGCATTTCGTGTCTTTCGAAGCCTGTCCCATCTGCAGAAAACATTTCTTCACGACTTGAGCATGGCAGTACGAAAGCCCCACACAAAGTCCCGAGACAGGATGTCGGTGGCACGTTGGTGGTTCATTGCGAACAGCATACTTGAGAATGGGATATGTCTGAGCACAAAGAAATTATGGGCATTCACATCACAGCCTCCACCGTACGCTCCAGTCAAACGGACCAAAGTTTCATACGATTAGGGGTATCAATTCAAAGCTCATATCTCAACTCTTGAAGATAGGTATCCTCGCATACTGTCCTCTGAATCGTGTGCGCCCCCTAAACAGACAAGCACGTCAATAAAACAAACCGCAATTCAGTCATTCGTAAAATGTAACGTCCCAGGCCTCTCACGCGTGAACTTCAACCCCTCGTTCTTCAAGTTCCTGCCGTCGCTTGGAAATATCCTCAAGCTCACCCTGTAATCGGCGTTCGGCTGCTTGCAGTGCCCGAATAGACATCGGTATCGATCGAAGCCGTTTCCGGCACGCTCTTCTTCGAGCCTTTAGTTTCGTCCCAAACGCTGTGTCTGCCTCTGTCGGATTCGGTATCTCCTTTAACGAAGAGAGAATAGCTTCCCGGGCTGCGCATTCCTTTGTAAGCCGCTCGCTCTCTCTTTCACGCTGTTCTGGCGTTGCTGTGGAAAGAACATCTTGGATGACTGCGTGAACCTCTTGGATGATGTTGTGATGTCCCTCCAGCCTGCGAAGGTTGCGTGTACGTGCCTTCGTCAGAATATTCTCCATTTTGCTCTCATATGCCTTTCGGCTGGCGACCGCTGCAGACCATTCCTTTTCTGTAAGTCGTGCTCCTTTCCGGGGGAAGGCCATTTCATCCTCGACTTGGATAGCTGCGTTATCCAGCTCTGGGTAAAGCCTCCATGGCCCTTTGTCTGCGTCAGGGGCAGATCCGTAGTTGAAGGAGGCCAGTGCTCGCCTCCAGATAACCGGATCTGTATTCACCGGAGATCTTCTTCCTGCGATATTGTATGCAGCATTGATTAGGGTGTACACGCCACATTCAGTGTCCCCAACTTGCTGCAGACTTTGCCGATACACTACGGTCGGCGTCCTCGACCGGAGAAACTTGCCAAGGTGTCGGTTGCAAAGATCGTGGACGGATGCTTCGATGTCCTTTTTCCACACCGACGACAACTCGCACAATGAGTCAAAAACCTCCACTTCCGGAGGGTCCAGCCTGATCGCGAGTAGAACCCAATGCGCGGAGCTTTTGATGTGCAACGGGACTAGAACCTTCTCGGCGTCCTGTAAGTCCTCTTCGTACGCGCCAGCCTGAGCAACGTCAAAATCTGAGGGTATCATGGACCATTTCGATGACGGCGCAGCGCCAAGGAGTAGACGTAGACAGGTAATAAGAGCCCGCCCAGTTAGCTTGGTGTCGGGAACAAGACTCGTGAAGTCTTGGGAATCTGGCACCTCAACCTCCATCTCCGGTACCTCCATCTCCAATTGTTCCATCTCTTCCTGAGGGGACGGGCTAGGTGGTCGCGAATGACTGCTGTTGGGGCTAGCTGACGAATACGCAAGGGGTGTGGGTGTTGAGTGATCAAGTTGTAGTGGTGATGGAGGCAAGTATAACGAGCTGTCCCGGAGCTTCGGTGTGAGGGGCTCCCTTTCCTCGCTGGGCAGGGCTGTGAAGTACTCCAAAGATGTGTCCTCTGTAAAGAAATGCGTGCTTCGCCGCTTGAGATACCTCCGACTGTTCTCGATAGGCCGTTCGGCTGTTTCCGTGACGCTGTCGTGCTCGTCGCCGAATTCAGAGCACTTCAGAGGTGTGACTGAGGATATGGCTGGGTCGCTTTTAACGACTTGGTGGTCGTTCTTGAAGCGTTTGTCAGGCAGTTGATGGTCGGTACCAAGTGTTGCGGCCATGTCATCTCCTTCCTCGATGGTCGTGTCTTCGTCGCTCGTGGGACCGGAATCACCCTCGGTGCTCTTGATATCGGGGATGTCGCCGACGGGATGCTTGGTGTCAACAGGTGCGGACTTCTGGTCTCGTTTGAGAATCGACTCCGCTCTCCTGACGTCAGACGGGGCCCAAAGCTTCTGCTTGCTGATACCGGGACCTGCTTTGCCAGCTTTTCTGGACTCCCGCGCTTCAGCCAAAGCATGGATAACCTTGCGTAGGGGGTAGCCGATCACACGAGCTTTGAGTGCAACGTACAGACGCTCGCTAGAAGATTCCCCGAACTGCGCGCGAACTTCGTCTGGCGACACACTCTATGCAGAGGCAAGATGTTTTACGATGCTCGGGATGTTATTTCTTGTGATTCCGAGTAGTCTTGACAGTATCCCTTGGGTCTTCGTAGGGAAGAGGGCGATGACATCTGGCAGAGTGTGTGTGGTCTTGTATTTCTCTGCTAGGCGTCGGACTTCCTTGCTGAACTCGTCGACGTCGAAGATGGAAGACTCCGACTTCTCTTGAAGGACACGGACCTCAGCTTGGATGGAGTGCGTTGCCTTAGGTGTTTGCTGGCTTCTCGTTCGCATATCGGCGAAATCAGCAGATATATGCATACCGTAGTGAGAAGATTGGCGACATGAGGTCGTGGACGTGTCGTTATTGAGATGATGTTGTGCAGGTGAAGTTGGTTAAAGCAGCCGCGGACAAAGCTTTGTCGTGGATAAGGAAGGCAGGCGCCTGCCGTAGGTACCTGAATTGGAAGTGACCTTGGGCTAAGGTAGCTAGGAAAGCTGGACGGAGCGGCCGAGGTTGTTGAGGTCGTTGATGCAGAGTTATCGAGGCAGAGCCTCTGTAAAAGAAGCGGCGGATATCAATCTGTCGTTTGTAAGAAGAAGTTCCTGCAGGCTAGCCAAAAAGGTTCAACGGAGCACTCTCTGAGAGACAGACTCTTGTCGAGAATAGGGTGTAGAGGAGAGGGTGTCGAGGAGAGAGTGTCGAGGAGAGGGTGTCGAGGAGAGGGTGTTGAGGAGAGGGTGTCGAGGAGAGGTTGACATCCAAAGCAGCGTGCTGCACCGGTGGAAGGTGCACCTGGGTACCTTTCCGTAGATGGTAGTTGCAATGCCAGAGCACTGCCAGGGCAGTTGCACCGGCCCCCGTTCTTGCTACTACTGGGCTGCCCCTTTCTGAGTTCTAAGGTAAGGTACCTTACAGAGAAACAGGCAGGTCTCGGCTTGAAGAGGAAGAAGAGGAAGGAGTTACGTAAGGCACCCTGCCATCACAACTTGCTGTGAATCACTAGCATGCATCGCTGCACAAAGGCAAGGTACCTACTCGCCTCCTCGACCATCATCGCGTCGCTGGCTTACGATCTCGCCTTCGGCCCTTTCCCCTGATTTTCTCGTCTACGAATGCCCGCGCTCCCCTCGGCCTCATGTCTAATCCCATTTCGACCCCTGCAGCCCTTCTTATCGAGCTTTCGGGGCCGGTCCCGAAGCCACAATATACCCCCGTTTGGTGATCGGGCGCCGCAGACCACTGGAGTCGAAGAAAAAGCGGCGGAACAGGAGCAGCAAGCAGTGCTGGACGCAAATCCACCTCAAAAGAATACATGCATGCCACAATGGTCCCGCAGAAGTCTGGGAAGATGGGTTTGAGGACATACATAATGCGTGTTTTCATTGTGACGTTGCAGAAGCGGCACCTCTTCCCGGGCGGGTACTCTTCCTGGGGAGTGGAGATAATTGGAGATCGGCGATAAGATAAATCCATCGGTGACAAAAAGGTAGGGCCTGCAGCTCCAACATCACATCACGCTAAGAATGTCAGCTAAGTTTTGCGACATCAATAGAACCCTAAGCCCAAAAAATGCGGAGGGCGGGTTTCCCATCGCGGGGACGTGGTATTAAGGAGTCCACCCGTTGCGGCGCCTCCCATTCCCTGCCCAAGATCGAATCTGGGGATAGCTTCACGCGTTTCCCCACTTGCGACGCACGCTGCGAGCGCAGCTGAACGCTGGGTGTGAAGACGCTCGGGCGGACCTTCCTGCCGTAAGGTAGCTTCAAAAATGTACCACATTTGTGGTACATTTCTGCAGCTGATTACATAAGGCAGATAGGTACGGGGGTACACCTGGCCACCTCCAGGTACCTTATCTAAGGTAAGGTACCTAGATAAGGTAGGCAGGGACCCCTCCACCCAGAACTGCCTGCCCTACTAGGGGAAGCTCCTCTACTGCCACAGCTCTATTTGTGCGGCGCCTCATATAGTGTAGTCGCAGTTGCTTGCCGTCACCCGCATGTTTGTTTGCTGTTGAGGTGGAAGAGTTGATTTGTTTTTCTCTTCACACCGACGTCCCTCTTTTTCAGCTCCCATCAAGCCTGTCTCGCCCTTTCTTATTTTCCTTGTTGTCTGTTTTTTGTGCGTTCCTAGGCACGAAATGCGCAACTCAGAAGCCAACACTTCGCGTCCACTGCGATCTCGAGGTGCTCGGCTTGCGCCAGACAGCTCCTCTTCTGAAAACACCAGCGTCCACCACCCCCTTCACGCCGCCGTCTCTTCCGCGTCGCAAGCTATCAACCAGTCTGATACAGCACTTGCTGCCCACTGGGATAATATTCGCGTCGCCTTCATCGCCTCTGGCATCACCACGCCCTTCGCCGACTGGTTGACGCAGGCCTTTGGCAATCAGCACAATCTCCTCACTATCGTACGCGCTGCTTTCGCGACACAGTGGCGGCGTATCGAGGAGTCGTGTTCCCGGGAGGAGGTCGGCCGAAGGAGGTCGGCGGCCAACCGTCTCGGTCTCGACGAAATTTGGCAACTATACCTCTGGTTCGGTGCATCGGTGCAATCCCAGCGTTGCTGGAGGCTCCTTCCTCCGGGTTCGAAAATCTCGGCTCGCCAACTCTTCGTCGAGCTCTGCCGGGTTCGCGCGCAGCAACCCTCCGGAAAGCAGAAACACTACCTAGAAAGGTCATTCGCTCCTCAGGAATTTGAGATCGCCTGTGGTGCTCTAACTGGTTTGTCGCATCACCAAACGCTGTTGTCCCACTTGGGATTTTCGTCGGCTAACCTTTCCTTTCCTTCTCTAGCCCGAGACACGAACCAAGAGCCCGACACGCAAGGCAAGCAAGAAAGGCAACACAACCGCAAGCAGGATCAGGTGGAGGAACAACGGCGAGTCGAGAAGCAACAGCAAGTCAAGCAACGGCAAGTCGAGCAACATCAGCAAGTTGAGGAACATCCTCAGGACGAGGAGTATCGTCGAGTCGCGGAGGTCTATCGCCTAGTGGCCGAGCGGCGTCAAGTGGAGGAGGAACGACAGCGCATCGAGGAACAACAGCGCATCGAGGAACAACAGTGTATTGAGGAACAACGGCGCTTCGAGGAGCAACGGCGCGTCGAGGAGGAACAGCGCATTGAGCAGCAGCGACTCAAACAACGAGCTGAGGAGCAAGAAGAACATCGAATAGCCGCCGAGCAAAACCAACGACAGGCCGCCGAGCAAGAAACCAGCAAGACAGGACGCCGTGAGCATCAACTTCAACACGACGACTCGGGATTTTTTGACAACGCTTCGGACAGCGAAAGTGAGAATCAACACCACGCAGACGACTCCGGGTTTTTCGGTGACACTGACACCGTCGACATGGGAACACGAGCATCCTCCGCGGCCGCGAAAGGCACAACTTCTCCCCAAGTGCCGTCAACGGACGTGAGTGACCCTATCGGGTTGAAGATCACCCAGTGGCTTGCAGCTGCCAGGTCAAAGCTGGACGCGGTGCAGGACGAGTGTGCCGCGAAGAAATCGGAGTGGGAGGAGGTGGCACAGTCGGAGACCTCTGCAATGCTTAAATACAAGGAGGAAATCAACGCTCGCGTCAGTTCCATCATAGGAGAAGACGTGGAGGACTCTGAGCAGGGACCTGGCGATGACGAATGCGCCAGGGGTCTTGGGGATTTGGAGCAGGACCTCAAAGCGGCTGTCTCCCGCAAGCGAAAGGCCTCGCGCGAGATCGAGAGCCTGACGGCCAAGTCGCAACGACTGCACGAGAGTAAGAAGACGATGCTAGCGCAATTTGACAAGGCGCTGGAGGATCATATGGAGAGGATGAAGCAGGAACAGGAAACTATTGTTGGGCCTGGAGCAGACGAGTGATGATTCTGTGACATCGGTTATCTGGAGCAGTCAGTTACCTTGCCACCTGAGGTAGCACAGAACATGGGGGCTTTCAGAGGGTTAGAGATTGCATCCGCAGCTAGTCGTAGTGAAGCTAGCACAAATCATGAACCACGAGTCAGTGCAATGCTGTGCGAATACCAAACCTTCAGGTTGGGTTCTTGGAAAGAGACGACTTCATCGTGTGTCAAATGTGAGAAGGTCTGCTGGGGAAACGGCCGCGACCTGGTCCACAACCTTGGCACTGCGGTGACAATCAAGAGACACGGGCGAGGGCTTCTGTGACTAGGAAGGCTGAAGACCTTATCAACCAATTGTTGATGCGGACGAATCTGGAGTCGAGGCCGCATTGGAACACGCTGCGACCCTGGTGAACAGTCTCAACACTGGCTTTGCCCGTATTCACAGTAGGCAGTAGCTGGACCAGTGCCACGAGGTTGCGCAGAGCCGGACCTGGGTGATGAAGATCCTGGCGATTCTGGCGCATAGTCTTCGTATCAGATCTGTGAGGTGGCCGTGGAGGACCAGCAAGTAGTTACGCTTAGGCCTGTCGTGCTTCCTCAGCATCCACATCGATGTCCGGCGGAGTTGATCCGATTGAGGGTTCGAGAGGCAGGGCAAGATGCCGTCGGAGCATGAGAGTGTCATGATGCAGGCGTTCGCCCGCAGCGAGATCTACGTGCTCGTGGAGAAGACGGCGGTCGAGGTGGCGTCAAAGTCGCAAACGCGTCCTGCTCACTGTCGCTCAGCGTGATGGGGATGAATGATGAAGTCGGAGATCGGCGCCGGCTCGACCCGCGACCTAGGCTCTCAATGGTCCTGCCGCTCTCTGATGCTTGGAAGATTGCCAGGTGTTTCGGCGGTGTTCAACTCTGCTCAGACCTGGCGGTTGCCGTGCCATTATCGCTGGAGAGCCTAGCTTCTGGGTTCAGACTGACCCTGAACTGGGCGTTACCCCTCTACTGTGTCCGTCGGGGTCGGACGTCACCACAATCGCATGCTCTGGGACTGCGCAGCAACCAGCAACGTCGGCGCTGCTGCTCGCGGAGTCATGGGCGATCACGCCGAACACCGTGGCGACCAGCGCCGGGACAGGCAAGAATCGCACCATCATGCAAACACATCTCGTCCCCGGCCAGATCTTCGCGGTGACGTTCATCGCCCGGGCGGGCGGCCAGCAAGATATGTGCGCATCCGGCTGCGGGACTTGGGCGCACAGGGCGTGCAGGCCCACAAGAACCAGTCTCGACGAGGTCGCCCGCCGGGCACGATGCCTGGGGCGGGAGGGGAACGCGTGACCTGCTTCAGCCGTCGACGCGATCCAGGCAGCCGCACCGCAGCAGCTGGGACCAAGCTCGGGTCCGGACGGGTCGGCCTTCGGACGCGGTGTGGGGCCATTGAGAATGGGGCCCGATTGCGCCGTCGAAGTCGGCGCAGCGGGTGCGGGTCTCAGCGAGCATCTCAGTCGTCGATCCGGGGATGAGCGTGCAGGAAGTCGTGGGCCTCGTTGACAATCACAAACGTAGAAAGCAACGTGAAGATGAACAACGTGAAGTTGGGCACTAAACGCGCCCAAGGCAAAGCCATTCGACGTTTGAAAACATAAAACACAGGGCAAGCATTGTTTACTTTGCTATCCGCTCTCATCTTTTGATAGTTGGATGGCTGGTTCTAGCCATTAAACAAGTCAAAATCATCAGGTGCGAGCTGGCACAGCCAGCGTCAGGTTGTCAACCGCTGTAGTGTCCCGCCCGTCATACCGCTTGGTGACTTTGCGCGGCGAACACCAGATACCGCCGCAGCCGCGGCCTCGAGGCAGAGCTCCTCGGACGTGAACGAGGCTTGGGCGTCGGGCATGCCGTAGTTCGGCGTAACCACAGCAAGCTCGGTGCCCTCCTCGTCGAGGTCGGCGCGCACTAACGTCGGGGTTGACTGGCGGCCTGCCATACTTTTGGTACGACGGCAGCGTGCCGTGGTGACGGTTGGCATCGATCAGGCGCAGCGGCGGCATCGGAAGAGCATATCGGCTTTGACAGGGAGCGCGACGTCGAGCTAGCGAGTCCTCCGCGTCGGCGAACAGTCGCGAGCGGAGGATGAAACGGACTCCCTTGGACGCCTCAACAATGAGCCCGCTGTCGTGATCATTCACCACGTCGAGGGTGAGGTGCGTATGCTTCCGATACTGGAACTCCAAGGCTGACATGTGAGGTTCGACCGGCTTCGCGAGATCTTCGACTTTGGGGACCCCCAAGTGCACGTCCTGGCTTCCGATATTAAAGTCATCGCCCGGTAGCAGATCGGGGCGCTGACGTCGCAGCACCCGCCGGACTAACGTAGCATCAGCGGCCCCTAAGTGTTGGTAAGGCTCGCATATTAGACTTCGGCGCGACGTACGCCGAGAACCGCGGCAGCCGGTCTGCCCGCCGACCGGGCGGCCGGGACATGTTGCCGATCGCGTAGGTACTGAACGCCATCAGCGTGCTGATACCAAGTTGTTACAAAAGAGCAATGGGGATGACTTTTGTATCTTGCTAAACGTGGTTCTGAGTGACCCTCATGCTACTTAGGAGACACTACGTAGCTCGGGGGATTCACAAGCAGGGGGTTGAAGATGACTCTGGGGATAATATTGGTTGGAGACACCCCGCGGAACACATGCGCTCCGCCGAACCACCTGTCGTAACAGCAACATGTGCTGAGCTTGCTGCATGCTACATGCTAGTCCCTTAAGACGGACTGCAAGACTGCTGCCTCCTAATGCCGGTTCCCAAAGGCACCACCCGAAGTTGCCAAATGTCGTGTCACGAAGAATTGCCCGAGACGGTCGCAATGGGGCCCTGGTGACCGACAACCTCAAGACCAAAGGCGGTCCAGCGCGTCGAACTGGGGCGCGATCTCGCGCAGGTGATTGTTATTAGGCAGGCTTGCGAGTTGTACTACAGCCACAGGGAGCGGAGCTCGATTCCGGCGCCGGTAGTCCTTGAGATGGAGCTAGGCAACGTCATGGTACGAATTGCTGGCCGCCTGTATGTACAGGCATCCCGCCTCGTCATCGGCTTGACTGCCGCCTGCGCGACGGTTCATCTTGAACAACAGCGCAAGCGTCGACGAGAATGAGGTTGCGCACCAGTCGCTCGATGCCGCGGTCACCGTTCACTCCGGCTGACGTTGCGCATCGGGCGGGGGAGGCCAGGTTGATTTGAAACCATATAGGGAACTCAGCTTTCGCACTCATTGCGGATCTCGATTGACGATGGTGGGGGTCTGCGAGGGCTGCGACAGCGTCGCGCTCGGGCAGTCCTGTTCAGCGACACGCTGTCGGGCATGGTCGCCAGGTTGACTGGCTAGCCGTTCCGTTCCTGGCTCGTTTGGCCAATTGGCGGCTGTTCGTCCGGCGCAACGTCGTACGATAGTCATCATCAGAACCGTGCCAATCGCCATGGTGAGGAGCGGCCGCCAAAGAGTCTGGGCGGCGCCGATCGAGAAACCGGAAGCGGCGGCGAGCAGCACCGGGGCAATGAACAGTGTTAGTGTGGTGACCGGCTTGATCCGGCTTGTCGACATGGGCCGGCGGAAAAGGAGTTCGGACGGCCGCCAGATCCCGTTCCGCCAGGCGGGGCTCGCCGAATTGGCCCCGGAGTTGGCCAGCGGATCGCGGAGAGTCGGATGTCCGGCTGCGACGGAGAAACCCCGCTTCGGAGTGTTGAAAAGATGGAACAAGAGTTGCGTGATGCGGGCTACCTGCGCTGACAAGTTGGCAGGTCGGTCGGTGCCGACAATATATCTTTGACGGCGCGCAGCAGCGTCCTTGTATTGTTGGACGCCAGACTGAGCACAGCTGGCGACCAGCACGCCGTCGCAATTCACTGCTCGAGACCGCCTCTGCTCTGGGCGACGACGAGGTCGGCTGATGCTGGTGCCGCATGTTGCTGGTCCGGCAGGGTCAGCGGCAGCAAAGCAGGCTGATGCCGCCCATACCCCGAGGCCGCCCGCGAGTTTCTCGGCATAGACGGTCCAGTCCGTCGACACGATAGATCCGCCGGGTAGCCAGGTCCTGGACGGCGCCGTCAATTGAAGGAGCTTGCTCGTGGTTCTTCAGGACATCGGCTTCGTGCAGAGTGGGCCGGGGGCCTTTTGTCCGGGACCTCGGTAGTCTAGCGCGATCGGGCTTGCTTTCGGATTTCGAGCCTCAACGGCAACGGCGACGGGGGAATCGTTGTCTTCGTTCTTTAGGAAGAGTCTGTGTGGACCAGCACGTTAATCATGCTGCCGCAGCATTGGGAGGGAGGTAAGAGGGGAAGAGACTTGGACCAGGGAGCTGAGGGCATCTTGTGGCGAAAGAAAGGCAGGCCGTCGGGGCAGAGGCCGACTCGAGGCGAGTCCCAGTTAGGTGCCGGATGCAGTGGTCGCGCGAGCTTTCATTCCTTCGTTGATCGCGACCGCGGCGGGAGTCGAGGATTCCAGGGCAATGCGAGGGGCAATGGAAGCCCAGTTCTCTCTGGAATTGTTTGCGATTGACGCGTAAGGGCGTAGGAATAGGATGAGGGACCTCTTTGGGTAGTCAGGGCAGCATACAAGACTGTTTGAGGTGATTGAGACGTTGGAATTTGGAAAAGGTCGATCGCGTTGCACATCGAAAAACGAGTTGGGATATTGTGACACTATTCCCGAAAATGAGGTGGGGTTTAGCGCATAAATCAACACCGAGCTACTGTGGCTACAGGGGGTTGGGCGCTGTGGCGGCGGGACCAGCTGCTGCCCGTGGTCCGGTCCACCAACTGACGATTTTCACCACCTGCTGAGTTCACCTCCTGCTGATTTGACCTCCTGCAAGTGTTTTCGGCCCTCAAAAGATACATCAGATTGGGTAGCTTCTAGCCAAGGGAAAACACTCTCAAGAACAGACAAGGTGGCTCAAGAGCACTTATCCTTCACATTAGTTTGATTGGATCCGAATCCGATGGCATTGGCGGCGACTGTGGCAAGACGTGATATTCCAGGAGGCTTCTCGTCCACTTCTTGGCTGAGTTTCTGGTATCCATGTCGCAGAACCGGCGACAGACTTTCGGCTACAGCTATGTGCTAGGGCTATTGGTCTTGTTTGGACCCATCACCAGTGTCCTCGGAGGGTTGCGACGGAACAGATGTCTGCCTCTCATCCTTGGTGAAATATACCTGGTCATCACTGGCTCCCTGTTCGAGACTTGCCACTTCGGTGGGTTTGGTGAATGAAACCGAGATTGGAGTACCGGCGAGCGTTGAGAGGAGACCGCTCTGGTGGATAGGCATGGACGCTGTTCACATGGCACTCTGGCGATGAAGGTTGCGAACGCATTTTCTTGACAGGTGTGCTGTCAGTTGAAAACTGCGCCACCTGGAAAACAGCCTAGTGAGCAGAATAGCCTGTAACCTATGAGCAGTTCAGATAATCCAGGTTTCGCGCGAAGAATCCGGCAACTTCGAATTCGGGAACCCCCCTTCTGAGAGCTGTAAGAACATGTCAGTTCACAAGAATAGCCCGGATCGCGCTTGTGATCTAGGTCCCTTGACGCGGCAATCATTCTCTTGGGGGAAAGGCCGAAAATGCAGAGCAAACTCTTCTCGGCCTTCAACATTCTCCTTTTTCGCCAACTCGAAACTTCCTCGCATCCTCCCGGCGGATGACATTCTGGTTGGTCTTGATGAAGAGGTCATTATGGCGGGCTCACAAGGTCTTGCTCGCACAATAATCTTTGAGATTCTTTATCCCCAGACTGCGCTCCTCATGATAATTTGTTAGCGCACCGCGACGCTGCTCGTTGTGAACAACCTTGCTCTCTTTCTTTCTGTCATGGCTGCTTCTGGAATCACCGAACTCATTATGCGGACAAAGTCTCTCAACCCTGGGTCTCTCGTACAACTATGATATTGCCTTTGTAATTGAGATCCAAATAAGATCAAATCCTGGCCTTAATCCACCTTCCGCGCTAGTCGACTCACACAAGGCCTTTTGCGAAGAGATCTCATACCATTGGCCAAATGTAGAAAGTTTACCTCAAGACTTAGCTTCCAAATGGCAGTACCAGTTTCAAACCAAGCCGGGCGGCCCTCTGCGAAGTATTCAGAATTGAGTTATGTTCTCATCACCTTTAAGCCCGTTTGCAGTCCGCGCGACGACAAAGCCCGCATCGATGACGCAAGGGCGGTGTGCTGGACGAGTCAAACACATCCTTGGGTTCTTCTTAAACTCTCATGAGATTCTCGAGCATGCCGACTGCCAATTATGGCATGATGATGTTAGAAATCGATTCCTTTGGGGAAGTTGTAGTCCCAGAACAGGCAAGGGGGAGCTCTTGTGCGACCTTGTCAACGAGCTGAGCACATCTCCGTAGCAGTTTCTCCAGCTCCTTTGGGGGTAGATGTCGAACTTTGGAATCTAGGACCATCCAAGGGCGAAAAGACAACTGTACTGGCCGAGCGGCCTTCTCCCCTTGGCAAGGTACGTTTGCATCAGGCTCAAAGGGCGGAATGGCCCAGTTGTGGAACACGAAAAGTAATCAATGCCTTCACAAAGCA
Organism: Colletotrichum horii; assembly: GCA_027406005.1. NCBI lineage: Eukaryota > Fungi > Ascomycota > Sordariomycetes > Glomerellales > Glomerellaceae > Colletotrichum > Colletotrichum horii. Next base: position 374,029 of record JANVYB010000015.1, on the reverse strand, counting down.
TTGGGACCACAGAAGCTGTAGCGTATGGCTACGAATCGCTCTTGTTAAAAATCTTAGGGGACGGCGGTCCTCTTGCATTCGCCGCAGGGAACCTCGTCGAGATTTGAGATGTGAAACTAGATGTAGCATAGATGATGAGGAGCCTTTTGGGAAGGTTCTAAAGCGAAAGATGTATTCTGAGATTTATATTTCCCCCTGATGATCAAATGTATTGAGTGAGAAACATAAACCAGAAATCTGGTATATCTCGACGCCGTCCAAATTGCAGTACCGTAACCCGCCTTCAGTTGATAGCATGCTTGAACGTTGCTGAGAATCATATAAGTCATCTGTTTGTTAACGACCATGACATTCGGGATGATGCTGACACCGCCACACAACGCCCCAACAGACACAGCTTTGTGGAGATCTGGCATCCGATCCAAGGAGAAATCCTACAGATGTTGATGAGCTGATACTTTCTCCGAATCGAAGAGTTGAACCTTTCGCCTAAAATTGCCAGACTCGTCATGGTGCTCAACAGGGCGGTCAACCTGCAGAACATTGAGACTGGTAATTAGAGAGCGAGGTTCACACTTCTCACACATCTTCCTAGTCTTTTAGAGACAGGATCGCACTTAAAATACTTAAGACGAACTAAGGATGGGGCATGAATTTCTTGTGAATGACAAACGTATAGCATCCTTAGCAATTTGGTCAAACCCAGCGCTTAAAAGACTTAACCTTTCTGGGAATAGTGTCTATACAGCGTCGCTATTATGATCTTATTCCAGCTCTCAGTAGTGTTCTGGTCTAAGGGGAGAAAAGAGGTCGTTGTCACCCTGCTCGTATTGTTCTTCATCCTTTTAGATATGAGAAAAAGGATCATCAAGGGTTTCATTCAAAGTTCAAAGGCGGAAAGAGATCAAGGAAGTAGAGTCAGTGATATTAGGGCAGGCATTGATGGTGAGGCCTTATCTCCCCCGTCGTTTGGTTGAACTTCGAGCACCTGGCAGCATGGGTAGGACTGCTCGCCATCTGTATGTCTGCCCGCATGCGTGAATATACTGGCTTGAGCTGACCCGCTGAATATCGCGGGCAGTGGAGCAACAAAACAACAATTTCATGAACAGAAATGGTGCCTTGAAGGTTGATTATAGCTCATCTAGTTTCATTTCAGGTTCAGAAAGGTGCTCAGTCCTTCCACTCCAGCACCTCCTCTCAACCCCAGATAAGCTTTTGCAGACGATAGGTTAAACCTCGACATGACCCCTGGCTTTTGGTATGGCAGTTTCAGCCGGCCCAGACCAAATTTAACCGTGAAATCGCCTTGAAATTTATAAGTGCAGTGAGATTCAGCAATACGACCAGGGGTGTGCACAAAGGTACCACAGTGGCACAAAAAAGCCACAAACAGTAACTATTCAAACGTATCGGAGCCCAGCTTCTACGTCGCCCAACTTGCCTCCCGTTCACTGCGACTTCAAAGCTGGAAAAGCCATATTTCTGATTTTGTTAGAATCATAGATTCCTCCGCAGCATCTTCGTTACCAGATAATAGATCGATGCATTCCTCTGGCTCTGAAAAGTCAGGTTCAGCTGCCTTTCACGCCCAGCCCTCATTCCAAATTTTCCAAGATTGCTGCAACACGCTTCGCCGGCACTCTTCAGTCGTCGAAAGTGACACAACGACTGAATTGATGGACAAAACTCGAGTCAAGGATGTACTTCTACTAACTCGGCTATCTCAAGCCAACGTTCACAGGCAATTTCTGTTGTGGACGACCTCAAACCGAATCAAAGCACCTTAGTGGAAACGGCTACCCCGACAACTGTCTACGATGTTTAAGATGCAGCATATTCTGGGGAGTCACAGCCCCTAGAGGGTGTAGCAACAACACCATACAATGGTTGCTCAGTTTTCTGTTTGATACTGCTAGTCGCAGGCCATAGGGTTCCGTCCTGCTCGGTACCATGCAGCCCGCACGGCGACACAAACCGTAAGCAGCCCATTTCCCCCAGTTTCAGACGCAATGGTTTTTAAGTTTCAAGGTATCTAGCTGTACTCAGCTCTCTCATTACCATCGCCACTCTGGCTATTCATCCAATCTCTCAAGCCACGATCGAACACAAGGAGTGCTACCTTGCCAGCGACCCAGGTGATCGCGAAGCGGCGGAAGAACCCAGAACGAACAACTCCATCGCGGTTCAACTTTCCCAGCCCTCCATGGTTGGGATGGCTCTCAATCCCGTCATGAAAGCGGTTATCAACAAGGAGTTGATGGATCCTGAAGAGACAGACTCCCAAATCAAACCCCAATGCACCACCGGCAATTGCAACTTTGGACAAGAAGACAAAGGCTGCTTCTTCCCATGTCTGTCTACGTGCCACTTCTCTGAGGACATCACAGGACAGGTTTTCCAAACTCAAAGCGCCGAGGATGAGGGGGACGATATCATAATCATCATCAGCATCTTTTAGTTCCCAAAGACAGTCGCTGGTCATTCGAAAGACCCCAACCACATGATAGGCCGAAGGGCTAGTGGCCAAATCATCAGTGGAAAATACTCAGAAACGGAAGACCAAAAGCTGGGCGAGCATTTCAAGATATCTCCCCTGAGCGGTACCACGGAGTAGATCGACTTTTACCCCTGTCGTAAGCGTCACTCTAGTTGACGGCGAGATGAGACAATGCTAAGCAGCAACAGAATGGATGCCTCATGCGGTCAACTTTGGAGCCTGGCATATCCAACTGGTTCTGGCAATGTTGCAGCCATGAAGGACATGATGCGGCGCTTGGCAAGCTCGATGACAGCCGTCATTCGCAACAACCCTGGGGGGTATCTATCAGACGACACCCAGCAGAGACCCAGGAGGTTCAAAGGGAGCATCAGCAACATGCAGACGTTTATCCATGTATTGCCTATCCCGCCACCCTGCGTCTTTCACGGTGCTTGTATTGACCAACCGAAGGTTCGGCATTGCCAATAGTGGCATTCACGCGGCATGGAAGTCATCTACGCTTGCCCTTCTATTACACGGCCTTAACGAGAACTTCCAGGGGGGTGCTGGTACTTTGGTACAGTCAAGCATATGGACAAGTTCACCAAAAGGATAAATGTAGGTTGACGTCGTGGAAATCCTTGGCCCAACTCTTCCAGTCGACAACAATCTAAAAGCGACTTCGAGGCGGCCGATGCGGTCAAAGAAAGAGACCGAAATGTTGCGAAGACCTCGCTTGGAAAGTTTGGAAATATACGCGACGACTTGGACGAGTATGACATCGAGTGCTGAAGGGAGTCGAAGATCATGCTATTTTGGAACGTCAAGGACCCGGCGATGGCTCAAAGGAGAAAAGTTGGATATCTCATGAAGGTTGGGTCCAATTTAAACTAGATGAACTGGAAGAACATGAATATGGGAACGTAGCAAGCGTAGCAATCGTGGACTTGGATGTGGGAAGGGAACCCCCATCGCTAACCGGTTTTGATCCTTTTGCCATGGTTCGAGTGCCACTGAGCATTGAAAGATCACATCCCTCAAGGTATGGGACAGAATTGAGGCGCACATTGGCTAAATCACTGTCTCCCCGTCTGACAAGATCCCCACATGCAGCAGTCAGGGCAGGGCCAGTCTTCTTGCACTGGTCAAGACGACCCTTAGAACTGATCTACTTGATACGGGGGCTTTTCGAGTTCCAGTTATGCGTGCAAGAGTGTGTTTCATAATCGTGGCCAGGCGAATACTTTGGAATCACACGCCTCGTGATTTTGCAGGTCATGGAGATTCACCCACTGGTGGTGCCATGTGATATTTGGGCCGAAGGGTACTATTGATGAAAGCCTAGCTGTGGCCACTGTTCTTGATGGCCATGTCAAACATTGTCATAGTGAAAAAAACGAGGGCCTGATGCCAGCAGGTAGCCCTCTGGATTGAATCATTGTCAACATGACTTACGGTGAGATATGTACGGGCCCATGGGTCTAGAACGAGAAGCTGGGGACCAACTCAACGGACGTCAAAACCGCTGTGCGACCTTCACAGGATGGATGCATTTCACGGTGGTCGGGAGATCGACCAGAACGTCGGCTGGTTACTCGGGATCTATACTCTGCATGCCCCTGTCTTCAGGCCTGTGCTTGCACTTTGCCAGGGCAGACGGCGATAACACGTCTTTTCCTGGCTGAAGATGGTTGCAGAAGGGGTGAAGAGCGAATAGACTTGATTCCTTGGGTGCTCTGCTGTACGTAACAAGACAATTAATTAGTGCGATCCTCCTGCTAGGATAAGCCTTTTTACTCATCCCAAAAACAACCAATGACCCTTGCAAACTTGTGAAATCTTCCTCTCAAGCCCCAAACTCTATAGCAAGGTAGCCTCTTCTCTGACACAATACTTCATGTGTATCCCTAGACTTCAAACAAACCGCAGCTTAATCAGACTACTCCACGCAGTCTTTCCATTCATCGATAACCTCCCTGGTCAGACAATTCTCAAGGGTCCATTCGGGTTTGTCGTAATCGACAAAATCCACAAGGTATTTGATTTGGCCGTGATGTTTGCCCCTACGGGCCGTCTTTCTCTCGGCCAGGATGCGACTGACGGTAAAAGGACCTTGAATAGGGTCGAGCTCAAGAAGGCGAGTTCTCTTGTTGCGTCCGTTTGGGGTCCAAAATTGATTCACAGCACGACGAGCGGTTAGCCACAGGTCTTCCTCGGGCTCCCAGGTGGCTTCGTGGTCAATCCAGGGACCTCCCCAGCGAACGAGGAGGTCCACTTGTATGCCGTTTCTCCTGTAGTTCAGAATGCAATGAACGGGATATTGTTTGTCGGGAGATGATTGTGTATTAGTAGCCGGCTCGCCGAGAGAGGCGGCATGGTCCTCTTGGCGGGGTTTGTATGGTTTTGCGATCGCACGGTCTTGCTCGGCATCGACTTCGACTGTGCCTCGATCTCGGTCGTTGTCGCTCGTGCCGTCGCCTTGGGCTGGCGCTTGCGCTCGGTCCACGGCGGCATCCGGCATGAGGGATTCTGAGCCTGACTTCGGGGCCATAGTCGCAACGGTGGTGGCTATCGAAGCGGAAATATCAATTGACGACCCGTCGACAGCCTCAGTGCTTGAGTTCGGTGAGGAGGACATAATTTAGAAAGATGGATTTTTGATTGCACCAGAGGAAACCTGTATGCTTGGTCCTTTCGGCGTTGTTGAGTCACTGATGTTCGAACGAAATTGCTTGCATGCTGAGGGAGGATGGTGGTTGCGACGAGGAGAAGTTCCTGGGTCGTCGAGCAAGTGGGAGGAGGATGCATCTTGGGCTGCCTGGTCGACTATTGCCTCGGGTGGTTCCTTCTGATTCACCAACAGAATCAACCACATGGCAACTGCAGGAGCGCATCGTCGGTCTTGCCGGGCCATGGTTTCCATATTAACTGCCTTGCCAAGTTCGAGCATGGGCATTTCGGGAAGTGTCCGTACATGGAACCAATGGATCCGGCGCACAGCTTGAGGTGAAGGCATAGTTTGCCATCGTGAACCAAAATGGCAGCTCAGATGGGGCGGGCTGTAGGCAAAGAGGCGAGCGATCGTTCCTGGCCACTTCAGTGCCCGTGGAGGCGTCTGATACTCAGAGAAAGGGGAGTTTAAAAGTTTAAAAGGGTTGACGAAGCAGAGGAGAGGGCGCGCGCAACGAGGTTTATCTTTGGATCGTTTTAGGATCTGGGAATGTGGAATGATCGATTTAAGCAGGTATTTCCCAGTTACTGTGAGGATGGGCAAATGGGCTTGACAGTCATCAGAACCCGAGATCCCGCGAAGTGTTCTCAAAGCTTGTTTGCGAGCGGGTGGTAGGGATGAATGGATGTATGCAGCCAGGAATACATGAGACCAACAAGGATGGTATTGGATAACTTCTAATTTTGAAGCAGGTCTGTTGCATGATGATGAGGGACCTCGATGCCTGGGTTGACAACCCATCTCGTCGGGATCCGACGGCCGACCACGCCGGCCCCGTGCGTGGCGGTGGCCGAGCCGGAACGGACCCGAGCGGTGAGCTGCATCGTCTACGAACCTAACACACCGCTGCCCGCGGTGCTGATGTGCTGGCAAGTTCCCGCCGATGAGGCGGAGGAATCGGACGGCATCAGAGAACTGCCGGCCATCGTCATCACGGGCGAACGGACGCGCACCGGGGCCGAACTGCCGGGCACGGAAATGCAGAAGATCCTGCTGAGCACCAGCCCGCTGAATGGGATCCAAATGCTACCCGGTCTGTTATATATCACCGCAGACCCTTGGGTGAACAACGAGCAGAACACGCAGCTGTTCGCTCACGGCTTTGCCGCCAATCAGCTCGGTTACATGATGGACCACATCCCGCTGGGTAACCAGAGCTACGTCAATTACAACGTGACATAAAAACAAGTCTGGTCGAGGATGGCCTGCATCTCTGTCTATTGAGCCCGCATGCCTGGAGAAGGTGGCGGCGCTGCCATTGGGGCCAGCACCCCAACCCCGACTTGATGGGATCATGATGGCGTGGGGGCCGAAAAACCGAAGACCAAAAACTCAAGTTCACGTCGTATGCATCCGGTGGCGGCAGGTCACAGGCCGGCAATCATGATCTGGGAGAAATACCGGCACATGCCACGACGGCTCGTGCGGCGGCGTTTCGACCAGCATCGCGGTCATCGAAGGCGACATCCGCCTGGAGGCGGCGAGCGGGCGCGATACCCCCCTCCCAAACTGCCGCATGCTGGGCTGATATCGGGCGCGCAACTTGCGGCGATGGCATGGTACAGCGGGATTGGCGGCGAGAGGAACAGGTCGTGGCTGGCGAGGGCGATCGCAGCGACCTCGCCCAGCGTCGGGTCGCTCGCGTTGGGCACCGGTGCCAGCCGCTCGATCCGCATACGCAGCCGGCTCTCCAACGTCAGCTCCAACGTCAGCTCCAACGTCAGCCGGCCGATCAGCTCGACGGTCAGCGCATAGTCCTCCAGCACCCATGCCTCAACGTCAGAGAAGCATGTAGACTGAACAATCGCAACCTTTGCACTTGAATGAGAAGGCCGATTTGATTGTCAGGAGTAAACGCCTCCAACACGCGGACGCAAACGATGATGTATCAGGGGAGGTAGGAGAATGAAGCACCTAGTTACGTTCGGAAGTTCCACGCTGAGATGAATAAAGCGGTAAAGCTAGAATCATTTTCTGATAGACAAGAACTTTCTTGCCTGGCGACGAGTCCATTGTTCCAGATGAGACGGCTCCGAGGCGAACGATAACGACGGTGTCCAACGACGGCAAGGTGGCCTCGCAAACTGGGTGCTTGTAGAGAGATAGCAGCACGAGAGGGACAGCAGGACTACTGCCAAACACGGCCAGCAAACGGGCGGCGCGAGGAAGTCGGACTGGAAAAAAGCGTCGTGTCCGGTTTCTAGATCGGGAACACATGTTCCCCGGGGCGAAAGCCACTAATAGACGCCTCCGCAGATCGTACCATTTGTACCCGTCCATGCTAGCTTGAGGTTGCAACCATTGCTTAACGGATTATTAGGTGTTTGATTCCACCTGAGAAGCTGACAGTCAATCGAGGTTGATCGCACGTCACGTCAGGATTTCAGTGTAGGATGTTGCCCATCATTTCTAAAGCGAGAGGTGGCAGGACAAACTAAAGGGAAACAGGCTGCAGCAGACACCTCATCTTCAAATGTGGCGATGGGCACATCTCGCACCTTAAAATGCTCCAGTGAGGTAGACCGAGACGGGTGACTCCTCCTATCCTCTCCACAACCAAGTAACCTCGATACTTGGGCGGACTTCCTGCAGAATCATGTCCAGGGGGGAGGGAGGAGGGGGGGGATGAAAGCATTCAGAATGGAATACGGGTTTAGTGCCGAGTACATGGACTGAAAGAGCAATATTGAGCATGGGTTTGGCTGATCAAACAGAACTTTGGACGATCGAGCAGTGGTTGATGACTGGGCTTATGGTTGGGTGCGGCTTCGAGGGTCGATGGCCGAGGACGAGGGCTGATGGTCGAAGAAGGGTTCAAGGGTCAAGGATGGATTTGGGGGCCAAGTACAGGGGCCTAGAGACCTTGGAGGATCGAGTGCCGGTCGAGTGCGGGTTGCATCTGGGTGCGGCGGGTCAGTCAGATGTTCGGACGATTGAGTACTGGTCGAGTATGGAGGCTGATTGATGGTCGAGTGCAGGCTCGAGAGATTGAGCACGGGTTCGTGGGGTGAGGTCGTGTTCCGGGTCGGGTACAGAAGCTGAGGGAGTCTGGAGGATCCATTGCGGGTCTTGAGGCTTGGATAGATTTCCGGCGACTGAGTATGGGTTCGGGGACCAAGTGCATGTCGAGTACAGAAGCAAACTCCCCAGAACGATGGGTCGGCTTCGTACGCCCGACCGAAGACCGAGGGGATGGAATTGGCATCTTGTCTCTCGCCCGCTGTCCGCAAACCACCAGCGCCGAGGTTGTGTCTATCGTCCCTGGTATTTCCCGCAGGTTGCTGGTGCTGCGGAGGGCCGAACAGAGAGGATCGTGGGTGGACGGTTGGGACAGTCTAGGCGAAGGCGGAGGGCCAGACACAAAGATTCGACAGCGGCTGGGTCAAGGGCGGAGGCAAGACAAGTACCTGTGGCCAACGGGCAGTCAGCAATTGATTCTGGTTGGAGATGCGAGGGGGGAGAGAGCGGAGGCTTACCACGTAGCCATGGGTGTTGGCGAGACTCTGGGGCATCGGGACATGATCATGGACCGGCCAAGTCGTCGGGCGGGAATAATTGCGACATGGTGGGGATGGTGACAGCGACAACGAGAACGACGACGACGAGGACGACGACGACGGTGCTGATGAGGATGAGGGTTGCTGTATGGTTGGCGGGAGGGACTGGTCGGGGGGGTCGGGGATGCAAGCAAGAGGAGGCGTCGAGATGCAGACGTTGGAATCGCAGACGGCAATGACGGCAGGGGACGACGATACGGCGGGGAGCTGACTTTGCGGGAGGAGTGGCCCAGTGGCTAGCGCACGAAATTGGCCCTGGAAACCGTGCGATTGCTAGGTACCTTACCTTAGGTACGTAGTGCATTGACGCACCTGCAGGGGTGTCGAATCGTAAAGTGGAAGCTTCTGAGTGGGAGCTTTTGGGAAGTTTTGGACAGTGGAGGGCAGTAGTGGTGGGAGCTTCATCTGTGGGAGCTTTCCTTGTGCCGCGATTTACCTTACCTTAACAAAAGCTCCCACTGGTGTGGGAGCTTTTTAAGTGGCAGCTCTCGGGTGGCAGCTCGTGGGTGGCAGCTGTTGGGTGGCAGTTGTCTGCGGCCAGTTGTCTGCCGGAGTGCCTTTGGAAGGAGTGGGAGCCAGTGGGAGCTTTTGGAAGGAGTGGGAGCTTTTGGGCCCTGCTTCTCAGCTCGGTGGAACCACTGGCACGCAATCTCACCGGCCTCACCGCACTCACCGATCTCACCGAGTTCACCGACCTCACCGGCGCCCACCCCGTTCACCAAGCATCAGCCCAGCCCCATGCCTCCTCACGACGCCGTACCAGCTACGCGAGCACCATGGGTCTCTTCGCGTCTGCAGCCGCGAAATGCATGTCACCCGGATTTTCTCCCAACATAAACACAGTGAGACCCCTGGATGCGCATGGCATCGCTGCGGGGCTCATGTTCTTCCAGTTGCCAGCTTTGTCGCCAGGCTGCCTTCAGTGGCAAGCGCACCAATTTAGGCGGGGAAATCGTGCGTTAGGGGGGGGGGGATGATCACGCGGTGCATCTGGAAAGCTCCCCGCAGAGACTCCCAATGGCAACTGCTTTCTCAAAGCTGCCACTGCAGTGGCAGTTTTTGGACACTGACTGAAAAAAAAAAAAAAAAAAAAAAAAAAAAAAAAAAAAAAAAAAAAAGGCCCCACTCAGAAGCTCCCACTCCCCCCTCCAGGCTCCCACCCCTTCCAAAACCTCCCACCCTGGAAAATCTCCCACTGTGAAAAAGACAGAGTGAGGTCCTCGGGTGCATGTTTCCCCTGCGATCGGTACTTGCGAAGGCAGATTCACTCCGCATCTCGATTGCGTTGGTGGTCCGCCTTTAGACGCATCGATTTGCGTCCGAAGAACCAGCAGGGTGCCAGGCCAGATGTCACCAGACATGTCTAAAGTTAAAAGGTGCGTCCAAAGAAGCAGAGCAGGTACGTATGAGGGGAGGCTGGCACGCGTCGGCGCGGTCCAGATGTCCCAAGGCTGATTCCGCACAGGTGTCTAGGTATCTTACAGTGCGCAACCTTTGCGATGGCCAACTAAAGTCAAACCAACCTGGACGTCTGACTTTTCGCGAGAAGGGAGCATCAAGACACCAGCTGCACGCCGGCACCAGGACATGAGGTTCAATCAGCAGTGCACAACTCTCCAGAGCACCACGGCGCCAAGAACGAAAATGACGACCGCTGCAAAGCATGGATACTTTCCAGCAACCTCGCATGTTGTGTTGCGCGACTACACAGTGCTCGGGAGCGATATGCGGGCATCTTCTTCCCGGCCGCATTCTCTCAATCGCAATCTTCTCGAGCGAATTCTCTGGGTGTATGATTTGGGACAAAGTCGCAAGGGTCGGCGGGGGAGATCTAGACTGGAAGCCACTGCATGCCGGGCCGTTCCGTCCCGCACCCCTCACCATCATCGAGGTTGTCTGTCAGACAAGCTCTCTCATTGGTCAGAAAAGCTTGCCTCAGCACCCCACCCCTCACCATCTTCGAGGTTGTCTGTCAGACAACCTCTCTCATTGGTCAGACAACCTGCCCCACTGGCCAGGCAAGCTCTGCCAGACAACCTCAGCACCCCACCTGGGCAGCCATCAAGGTGCCTATGACGCAACTCTGCTTGATCCCAATCCCGGCACCTGCACCTTCCTCGAACCCGCCCTTTCCTTGTGGCTTCACAACTCCTCAACTGCATCATGGACACAACGAACGACGGCGCCATTCGATGCACCACGAGCACAAGTCAATAGCGTGACAAGGACCTCCCCCGATGGCTCTTGGAAATCCACCCAACCTCATCACCTCTGCCGCGAGACACACTGCAGCCCCGATGGCACTGCAAATGGGATGTCCTGAGAAGGTTTACACCGCGACTCTCCGAGGTTGATGAAGACCTGGGCCACAGCGTTCTGTGCGACGGTGTCGAGCAAACATGCAACTGGCGCGCCCCTGCGAGTCCTGACGGATACCCCTGCGCGGGGCTGCGCTTGTTGTGAAGGGGGGGATTAGGGAAGCTGCGAGTGTCCCATAAATTGTCCACTGGTCATGGACGATTGCTGCATGGGCGCAGTGGACAGTTAACGATGGGGGAAGGAGATTTAGAGGGATTCCGTGGACGCTTGCGGGCGTTTTTCTCACGGACAGTAAGCACATGCCGGCTGAGGGAATTGGTCGGACTGTGTCTACTTCCTCAATCTCTCAATGACTTGCTGGATCCAGCCCTGGCCTCGAAGCCTGCTGCATCTTTGGCGACTTCCCGGCGACTCGAGGACCAGGCTTCATCACATTACATGCTATCTGCAGATCCAACATCCCGTCCTGCCAAGAGCCCACCCCGGCCTCCGTCCACTTCTCCTGGATAACAGCGTCGACTCGACAGCCTGCACACCTCGGACCCACAGCTCTCCGCTTCCAGCATGTCCAAGTCCGATACCCCGTTCGCCGCTGCGTTGACAGATTTTCTCCCGGCCTGCGCCGCGTTCCATCCCGCATCCAACGTCGCCGCCACCAACATCTTGCAGAGCAAATGGAGCTGCGCCAACGCCGTCTCCGCCGATCCCAACCGAATGAACAGAAACAACCAACGTCCAGCGCCACTCGATGCCCGTGAACCGGCCAAGGTGCGGAGACACTTCGGACGCATTTCAGCATCCAGCATTTTGGGAGCGTCAAGCCATGTTGTGTCCAAAGCCACACTGCGCCCAAACAGCCAGTCCGACTAATGGCTTATGACGGTGTGCCTGGTGATGCTTCCCGCCTCCCTTTGAGCCTCAATGACGTCGGGTCCCAGCATAACCCCCTCGCAAACCTCTCTCAAATGCCTCAGGTATGTTGTGCGTTATAATGCGGCTCTGACCCCCATCACCTGCCGAGTACTGCGATGATGCTAACCTTCTCTTCCATCTAGACCCAGCGGCGTCAACGAAGAACCCGATTCAGAGCCCCAGCCAGCCCATCCCATCCACAAGACCCCACTCCTTCACCTCGATCCGCTGCCAAAGTACTTCTTTTTCCCGAAACCTCCTCTCCGCCTCCTCGGACGGCGACGTCGATGACAATACAAGACGAGACGAAAGCGATGGCGTGGACGATGGCCAAGTTGATGATTTTGGCGACGACCACCGCCGTAACCCCGCGCCCCCCGTCTTTCTCTACCAACAGACTTCGTTCCAGTCCCTCAAGTCGTACCTGAACGCAGACTTCCATGCCTTGATACCGCGCGTCGCCAACACTCCCTCTTCCTGCCCGTCACCCATCCCCGTCATGGTCCGCCCAACACCGCTGTCGCTCGAGACCCCATCACCCCCCAACGACGCCCTCGAGAATCCCAGCTGTCTTCAATCTAGGCACCATGGCCGCAATCTCGCGTTGCAGGGGTTCCAAAGAAGAGTCTGAATACGCGTACCTCGTTGTCATGCTGAAGCTGCTGCTTCTCGTGGCCATCGGCATCATGACGGCCTTCTCCACGCCGACACCATCGAGAGCACCCGACCACACCACTGCGTCGCCCAGCCGCCGTGGGCCGTGGCCGTCTCCAACAACGCCCAACCCAACGGCATCTACCGCAGGGTCGTCCTTCTCCAGCATCACCGTCTGTCCCCGTACCATCCTCTTGTCAATACCCTCGACCGCATCCAGGCCTTGGTCCATCTCGATTCCGTAATCCACGAGACGTATGAACAAGTGACTCTACCGCAATTTCCTCGACCATCGGTCCGCCGTCCCAAAAGACCAGGCCTGCCGCAGCCCCGACCTCGACCTCGGCCTACCCGCTGAGCACCTTGCCTGGCGCTTATGGAAGATGGCTCTATCGCAGGCAAGCATGCGAACATCCGCCAATGTCTTCGGAGCCGGCCTGGCTTCCGTCTGGCAGATGGGTTTGGTCGATCGACGCCGATATCTCGGTTCCATCGATGTCCTGGCTTTCCATGTCCTTATTTGCCATGCCCCGATTCCCCGTTTGTCCCGGTTGCAACCGCACGCTTCAAGTATGCTACTTAGGGCCGATGATGCCCTCACTGCGTTGCACACTGACTTGCTTGATGGCGAGCGCAGTCCGTCTGTGACTGCCTGCTATGCGCCAACGATGCTAACGCTGATCCCAGTGCCAGCACTAGAAACTTGCATCTCGACCCTGCCTCTCCTCCAGCTCGGGCCCAACACTTTCCTTATTTGGCCAACCTCCCTCAACTGCTTCTAATGGCAACCCCTTCATGACGTTTCTACTGATCTAGAGCTCTGCTCTGTCTGCCTTGCGTTCTGAAGATCCACCACGCGTGCGCTGACGTCAATCCATTTCCCAGTTGCCCTGGTCTCGACGCATTTACCATACGAAGCGAGCGTCTTCGCTTCAACCCATTTACTCGTCGAAACTACTGCCCCTACTTCTGGCATATCTCGACTTCTCTCGGAGAAGAGCATCATTTGCCCCGTATCAAGCAGACAAGCTCTGCTGGCCGGGAATCCATCATAGTGTCCACCACAGCTTCCAAACCCGAGGCCAATTTCTGCCGTGTGATGATGAGAGCGACGTTGATGGTCGGAGTTGCACACCTTTTCCACACATCGCATGCTGTGCTCCCTCTGGGATCTCAGCAGACAAACGAGCTCGCAAAAGCCTGGGCCGTCGCACGCAGGGCCACAGATGGGCGCTCGGAATCGCAAGTTTCTCCCAAATCGCCGCCAAAGAAACGATCGCTCCCCCCTGCGGAACCTGCGAGGAGCGGCCGCACTGAATGCCATGACAACCAGGATGATAATGGGTACGCGACTATGATGACGTCGGTAGCCACAGGCGCGGTGTTGGCGGCAGCCGGGACCGTCGAGACGATAGTCAAGCCTCCGTTGCCTACGCGCAGTCGCTTCCCCAGCAGTTCGCTTTGTGTGTAAATGTCCTGCCTAATGATATGCCCCCCTGAACCTATGTTTTCCGACCCCAGTAGCAAACAAGAGCTTGCTGGTGGAGCGAGGCCTATGACTACCACTCTTGCCAGTCTGCATGCGACGGCTGATGGCTTTAAAAAAAGATGCTGGTACGTATTTCGATATTAGGTTTCTTGATGATTAGACTGGCCTCAATAGGCCTGTCGCTGCTGCCACCATCTTCAGCCGCCAGCATCTTTGACGGCCTGGGAAATAAGCTTGTCCACGAACCGATGGAAATCCTGGCGGAAATGTTTGGAGGGCTTCCCAACCGGGGGCGAGATGAGATGGGGCTGGAGGGGACGGGTAAAATGCCGTGCGGCAGACGTAAGAGTACAAGTATAAGTAATGGAAACGCGGAAGCCTCGCTACGTATGCCTTGCCTGTGTCTTCACCCTCCAATCTGACCCGTCGCTTTAGCAAACCTCTGCATTCTGAGTCCTCAACGCCCTGTTCTTGATTTGACTGACGCAGAAAAAACAACCGCCACTCTGACCAGTCTCAAGAGATCCAGCCAGCTTCCCTTCGCATGCTCTTCGGAATGAACATTGTAAACAGCATTGAAGACCACAGCATGTCTGACAGCGGCCGCGACGCGTGCAGCTCCGGCCAGATGAGAAATCCCTCTGACCGTCTCCCAAGGGGATGCCATGAACCGAATCGCAGTAGCTCCAGGCCTCATGATGCGCGCTCCGTAAGTGGCGGAGCCGATAAGTAGTCGTCGGCTGACCGCTTGAAGTCGATTTGAGGAGGGGTGGGCGGACAACCATCTGAGGGGCGTGAGGTTCACCAGGACGTCGTCATCCGACACCTTTGACCTTACTCGTTGTCCGCTGAACCCCGCGGGACAGGCGTACGGGCGGGCGATACAGGTGTCGATATTGCCAGCAGAATGCTGATTTCGTCGGTGTATCAGCGTTCCTCGGGGACTGAAGAGTTCTCCTCGGGCGTGTCTGAGAATGAGCAGGAAGAGAGCGAGCTTGTTCCGGCGTTGGCGGCGCTTTTGAGGACGGCGAGCGAGGGGTGCGCTGGCTGATACTATTTTGTTATGTGTAGCCGTGTCAGTCACGTCGTTGGTGTTGGTAGTTTTATCCCTTCCTTGGCGATTACAGTAGCCCGTCACTGCGATGAGGTGGAGGGGGGTGTGTGGAAGATAAGTTGTGATTTGCAGGGGACGACTCTCGGAAGGGCCGTCGCGGTGGCTATGTATCTTCGCCTTCGCCTCGTTCTCCAGCATCAGGCAACCGGCACAACCACTCGTGGAAGCCGCTCACCTTCACCTTGACCTCCGCTGTTACTCTCACTGTTACCTTCATCTTCACCATCATCATTCATCATTCACCATTCATCTTCATGATCATGATTCATATTCATGTTCATGCCATCCCTGTTTTCACTCGCTCTAATTCCCACTATCATTCCCCAGGCCACAGAGAGCCATTATACAGCCCAATCACCTGCGGTACGGCGCCTCTGGAGAGCAGGACGACTTCTTGAAAGCCGCTGGTGCTGCCAACTCGCAACATCGCCGAGGACGAGTGCGTAGCAACGGCAATATCCTCGTCAAACTGGAAAAAATAAGTTCTCTTCAGCTTCGAGCGCGATCTAAACGCTGAAGTCATCGACTTAAAGGCAACAAAGCTGCAGGACTAACACCAGTCCCATCGGCGCCAGCAGCATCCCCCGCCGCAAGGCCGGTAACATGAGCAACTATCTGAACATCCGAGGCAATCACAACAACATCAAAACGCAGCCAAGCAAACCATTTGAGGGCCTTCGCTTGTGGTATGTTTCGTCCGATGGAGTCATCTTCCCCTCTTCTGCGAGCCATGCACCCCTTGCGTCGACTCCATCCTGCCATCCAACTTTCAACTCCTTATTCAGCTTGTACCAGACGCCTCTCTCTCGCGGGCTCACATGCTTGGCGCTTTCTACTCTCCTACAGCGCTGCCGCATTATTAGTCTAGCCTTTCCGGCTTCTCACAGTTTGCCCAGCCTATCGATACTGGACTGGTTTTGGCTTCGACTCCAGCTCCGATTCAGGGCCAATATACGGCCCCACCAGCGGGCCCAGCATGTCCGTTCCGGTCTTCCGGGATGCCTTCTCCGGATGGGTCCCATTCTGTGCCGTGCCCCACCTTCGGGCTCGGTTCCGGGCCACACCTCAGCTCTGGCGTCGCATCTGATGCACGCCTAACCCTCCATCTAAGACCCCCTCAGTATCCCTCACGTGTCAACTACCGAGGGACGCTCTTAACACAGGAGAAAAGTCAGAGTTACCACGGCAAAGCGGCATCCAGGTGAGCGGGAGAAATGTAAGTAGATGCCCTCGCGGATCTTGCTTCAGGTTCTGCCGCTTTATTAGCTAAACCACGACACGGAAGATATCAGCAGCGATGTATCGTTAGGGAGGAGCATGAGCTCGGCGGAAGCACCCGTTGTAGTGCGATGATGTTGAAAAGGCCAGTCTGGGTACCCCCAGGCTTGCAAATCAGACGTAAGGTTTATGGAATGGGAAAGAATCAGATCCAGGATAAAGGATGAAGGAAGGGGAATTTTGGACTTCGCGCTACGAGAGAGGCTGTGTCCATGTGTGCGTGTGCGTGTGCGCTCTGTGATAGATGTGCTCAAGACAACCATGTAAATGGACGCTGTTGAGCGCAAATCCCATCCCAGATCATCAATGTATTGCGCAAACGTATGCATGGTCTTTTCGTAATCTTGAATCATTTGGTTAAAACTTCAGTTCCACTAATAGGGTCGCCAGGGACAGTAAAACAACATCTCAACGACCAATATCCAGGAAGCAGGAGACATCATTCGCCGCTGTTGCCCGTGTGAAAAGTAAACGCCATTACCTGGCTGGGGAAAGGGTCTGAAGGACATTCCTTCGTCGTGGGAATCCCCGGCACTACATTTTCGCACGTCGCTCTACCATCATCGTCAATTTGCCAGACATCACGACGATTGGTCTTGATGGACAGGTGCCAGGGCATACAAGACATTCTTGCACTCAGTCCTTGTATCTCGCCTCTTATTTCGCTCCACAGGGAAGAATGACTGAAAATGAAAGAGTACTTCAACTGAAGCCCCGCTAAGCTGCCCTCAACTCCTCCATTTGCTCTACTTGCGCAGCAGATAATTGGTTCATTATCTCATTAGAGTCTTGATGAAGCAAAACATCCATACACCCGTCACGACCGCTGCGTCTTCCGGTGACCCAACCGCCTGCCAAGACCTTCTCGTCGCCGCGGCTGTCCAAAAAAGTCCGTCCAACCAGATCCGCTCCCAGCCACCAAGGTCCGATCCGAGCACAAGAAGTGACCTTGGATCTTACACCAAGACCCTCATTAATAAAGTTACGAAGAAAGACCGCCTGCATGTGTCGTCCATTTTCGCTGTGCCTCTGGCCACCAGAACTCTCGGCTTGGCCATCCCCAAAAACTTTGCCCGCTCTCATCGCTTGAAGACCTCTGATCTTTGGGCGTGTGACCTTTTCTCAGGTTCCAGCCCCTACTATTTCTCGCGGGGATCATCATACAATCCGGGATTGTAACTGTCGCTCAACGCTTTGCCCTCGCGGTCTTTCCTCGGGCCATACGGCGATTGAGTTGCGGTCGGTGTGGCAGGAGGCTGTTGGGGCAGTCTTGAGCAGGCACGTGAGCATTGCCAGCCGCTGGTTGACGCAGATGGCGGAGATGTAGTGGGAGCTTCCCTATGGCCGCCTTCCCTACATTCCTGATGCCTATTGATCTGACATCAGGGGTCTACTCAAGGCCTGGTGCATGTGCGTGTAAGTACCATCATTCGTGTTGGCTTCTTTGGGGGCTTGACAGAGACAGTATTCACCAGGTTTCCAAGACCTGTGGTACCTGATGCAATCATCTTTCGATGAGAGACCTGAGTTCTTTCCGATCTCATTGCTGCAGCAAGGGATGCGTGGTGTTCTTTATTGCACTCAGCCTGCCATCCTTCAGCGCGTCAATTCACGGTTAATTATGCAAGAACTCACCAGAAGGCCCGAGTACTCCGCAAGCATTCCCTTGTGATCGGTTAATATACAGTTTTTACTCTTGTCCTAGCTTTTAAACTCTCGGAAGTTTTGTTTTCTCTGCAGGCTACTCCGAATTCCGCATTTACAGAGATGCAAATGTTTTCGACATGATGTCTTTGGTTCAATCCCGCTGGAGTGTAAAAAGTGAGATCAAGCGTGTCAGATCTGCTTGTCTGGTTCATCTTGCCTGCGAAATCTCTCTTACATCCCATCCAACATACTGGCGTTGTCGTAGCCGTCGCCTTACCCCATTTTCTCCCTGTGCGGGTCCCCTATGGAGGTTTTCCCGAGAACACCTATGAAGATTCTACTTGCAATCGTAGCCCTCGAAAGCATCAAGAGACGGCACAATCTTGACAACGGTGCTGCCGTTGTTCCAGAAATGTGGGAAGCGTCGCGGAAGAAGTTCACACTCGGGATGTCGCCGTCGGACCCCAGCCTACTGCAAAAGGTCTTGATGGCATTGCCCATCCGCACATTCTCCGTCTTTTGCCCACTATTGTAGCAGTACTAGGTGTTCTGGATACCAGGTGTTCTGGCTTGAGTCACCATGAGCAAAAGGCGATTCAGCCGGCTGCTCGGGGGGCTCCCTTGTCGCCGAGGTGGTGGTGCTTAACAAGACGAGGCCAACTTCGGAGGGCAGCCTACCCCGCATGGCGCTGGGGAGAAGCCACGGGTTGTTCATGCACAAAATGGCGAAAATGATGCACTCGTTGATCATGATTTCACCGAGGATGCCGACAAGAAACAAGCCAGCTTCTCTGCGGAAGGAATCCGCCTTGCCAAGGTCCGGCGGGGTCTTTGGGAAACCGTCGATGTTTTTCATGTGGTGCCGTCAGGAACCGTGTAAGTCACAGAGTAACAAGAGGGTGTGGTTGCAAGCTTGAAAAGGAACCTTTCGAAGAGCAGCTGGCGCTCTCTCAGCTTTCCGCTGGGCTTGTCTTCTAGAGTCACCGGATCAAACACCCATTTTGAGATGGTCAAGACCGCCTTCGTAATGATGCTAGTCCAGGCTCCGTCACTGACTGTGATTCGAGGGTAGTTGACGGTGTTTGTGGCATGACTGCTGGGCGGGATCTCGGCCATACAGGGAGGCGAACTGGTGAGCTGCAGTAGCTTCATGTCTCAGAGTTTTAGGTCGAGCCAAACAAATTCTTAATACTGAGGGTCATTTCCCGTCACATCAAGTACAGAAAACTACGAGCAATGATTTATAATGTTCCGATTATTAGGGGCTTTGATGACTTTGCCATCCGCCACTACCATGTCATTAGTGCCAGCGATTATGAGATTCTAGACGCCCACGTTGGCAAAGATTGATCTGAGGAGAAGGTTCGCTGGAAGGCTAGGTTGTTCACACACAGGTCAGGAAGGTGTAGCAGGAACAGCAGGCAAAGAAACAACGCAACGCAGTTCGTGTCGTAGGTCGAGAACCAGACAGGGCACCATCACCAGTAGTAACATATTAGCAGACTCGCGGATCATAACAGTCCAAGAATGCTTGCATCTGCTGGATCCATCGTACGACTCTCATACATATTCAGGGTCAACCGGGAAAACTCCGACAGGATCTTCGAAAGAAGCCGGTGGATGAAACAGCTGAGAGGAAGGCAACTCCACCTAGACCATAGCAGCAAAGATGCTCGCCGCTTTGTGAATGTTGTAATTTTAACATCCACAGAGGCCGACATCACAGAGCTATTAGCGTTAGCCCAGTCCGGATCGCTAAATATTTCTCAAGTCAGTTATCCAGAAGCAATAAAGCTGCCAGCCTAAGGGAGGGAAACCCTACTCAATCATATGGTTGGAGGTGCAAAGTCACATGTTCTCAAAATACCTCGATACCCTTTTGTGATGTGCATCATTAAGCTTGCAGCCCTACAAGCCTTATTATCGATCCCATTCATCGCGACAGGGTACTCAAATATAGTCAACTTAATACAAGTAGCACTTCCAGCATAGATATAGAAATCACAGAAAGCAGCTAAACTGTGATTTGAGGCTTTAATATTCCACCTGACGAATCTCAGCCCACATAAGATTTTGGTCCTTCGTTAGTGAAAATGGGAGCCTGCATCTCGACATCACCAACAAGCCCGCTAAAGAGACTGACATCACATCCTGGAAATATTTGCAGAATGCAATGAGTTCCAGCTAGTTTTCGCTGACAATCCTAGATACCAAGCCGCTGAAGTCAGAATATATGAACTAGCGCCCATGAACAGCATTAACTCGCATATAAAGCAGACTAAAATGCAGGTGCAATTGAAATCCAAACTCCAAATCAAACACTTTTTTACTAACTTCCCTCTTATACACTTTTTACTGCAACCTGCTGTTAGCAAGCTGCAGCTCACTATATTAAAACTTTAATGCACCTAAAAATAACTGTTAATGCTTTTAATTGCTTGTTGCGATAGCTTTGCAGCTGCGCGCGGGCGCTGCAACTGCCTAACCTAGGCCTGAATCGCTGGTTTAGAACTTTTCCCTTCCCTCTGCTTCTGCTAAGCTGTTGCGTTTGCACTTTTAGGCGTCTGCTGCAACAGCATTATTACCCTCTAAAAGCTCTAAAGGGATAGAGTATATAACTATTGCTGCTAGGATTTAGAAGATATTCTAGCTTTTTAATATTTATTAGTAAGCTTATAAGATAATTATAGTGCATTTTGATCAGCTAGTGAAAACCTATAAAAGACCTCTGCAGAAGGTGTTTAGTAATATTATATAGAGATTTATTGCTTATATCTAGCAGATGCTTACGCTTTAAGGTAATATATTTATAAAAATCTCTCTTTAGAAGTAAAATAATATTATAGCTTTTTTTGAGATATCTTTTGCTTATTAGAATATAGCAATTAGCTTAGCTTAGTTATATAGCATTTAAAAGCTCTATATACTGCTAAAACCTATTATAAACTACTATTTGCTTCTATAGGCTTTTGAAATTTTAGTATAAGCTTATAAGGCTTTGCTATATACCTTTTAAATTTAAGTTATTAAGGTTTTTAACCTTTTGTTATTAAATGTTATATATATTTTGCATATTGCTTTAGGTTATACTATTATTCTGCATTTTGCTGCTGTAAAGAAGGCTTTTTTTAAGTGTGCAGAAGAAATTTATGAAGTAATAGGTATCTAATTTTTTAACTTCCTCTAGAAATAGTATAAATACTTAATAAACTGAATACTTATAGAAATTCTTAAGTACTTAGAAGACCTTATTATTCTTATTATAGAAGAAATAGTAAAGATAAACGTCTTTAAATGTATAAGCCTACATTTAATATAAATCTATTTAACTTAAAAAGATATAAACCTCTATATTTAAACTTAATTTTAAATTATTATTCTGCTTTAGCTATATAAAAATACTAAATAGCATCTCTTCTATAAATCTATTTATACCTATCTGCTTTTTGAGAAGAAATATATGCTTTTGCTTTATATTAATAAATGCTAAAAGTATTATATTAGTTGCTTTTATATTAGATTCTGCTACTATAGCTATTATAGTTAAACTAACTGTACTAATATTAGTACTTCTTTAATCTGTCTAAATAACTTAAAATGTTTAAACTGTTATAAAGCTTTTTTTATAAATTATAGCAAATATACTGCTTAATCTACTTTAAAAGATAGCATTTAAGTAGTGCTTTTAAAATGCTAACTGCAAAAAATCTAGTAAGTTATATATAGTGTGTTATTAGCGCTTAAGCTTAACAGCTTCTTTTACGCTTTACTTTTAAGTAGCTTTATTTCTTTAGCTAAGCTTAAAACAGCCTAATTAATAATTATTACTAGTAGTATAGCCTTATTAGATTGTAAAATAGCTAACTCTATTTTTGCTGCTATAGAAGATAACTTTTTTATTTTAGACTTATCTTCAAAAGACTTTAATTTTAAAGATATTGAAACTAAAATGCTGAATGCATTTTCTATCTTTTATTTCTACTAAAAGTAAGTTTATACTATTAAATTTAGTAGTATTATATATATTATTATATATTAGAAGAATATAAAATGAGAAGTTTTTAAAAAAAAAAAGCTTAAAAAATAGCAGCTTTTTTTAATTTAGCTTTTTTAAGCTTAAAAAGCTTATTATTCTATAAGCTTCTATTATATATCTTTTTTATAGCTCTATTTGCAGTATTATTTTATATACTAAAGAACTTAAATATTATAATAATATATAATAAATCTCTGCTTTTGAAGATGATGTTTTGTTATAAATAAGCTTAAAAATGCTGTATTAAAGGCTTATATATTATATAGTGTAATATTAGGCATAGTAATCTTATGATATATATGCTACTATAAAGCTATGCTGAGAAGTATATTGATATAGTTTTAGTATAAGAACCTTATGCTGACGAAAAGAAAGGCTGACTTTTTTTTATAAATCACTTTTTCTATAAGGTTTTTTGCTTAATTAATATCTGGAAAAATTGCAATTTAAATACTATTTTTAGAGTAATTATATATATTAAAAAGGGTTTAGAGGTTATTTAGATCTAGCTTTTTGAAACTTATAACTTAGTTTAAGTATAGATTTAAAGTATAACTATTTTGAATATCTATAGGCTTAGTATAATAAATAATAATACTACTATTTGCATCTTTTAGTACTTTATTTTTTTATACTTTTTTATTAGCAGTAATTAGAATACTATAGACTTTTCTTTATGAGAGGATAGGGCTATAGGCTAAGCCAGAGAAGGCAATAAGGGCAGTAACATAGGGGTTAATTAGTGATAACTACCTAGAGGTCAAAGCGTGTGGCAGGCTAACGCTAGACCCCCTACTCATATAGGGGGCGAAAAAACAGGGTTTCCACGCTAAAAAGGGGGTTTCCACCTATATCACTAAAAGTGGCATTTTTCTATGTTAACCTACTAAATTAATAACTTTTTGTGATGCAATTTTCAGCTTCAACTATATTATATAATAATAAAAATTATATTGTTATATTGCTCTTAAGTAGAGTTATCTAGCTATATATATAATATCTATATATATTATATAAGTGTAGATAAGCTGCAGAAGATCACTATATTATTACCTTCTATATTATTAATAATATATTTATGCTTCTTTAATATCTATATTGATAGAGGTATTAATAGAAAGTTATCTTCTTTAGTATTCTAAGTATAGAAGTTATTAAAACCTTCTTTTATAGTATAATAGATTGCTTAATACTTTAGCTGCAGCATTAGTATTAATATAGCGTTAAATATAGCAGCTGGTGCTAGTAATAGCAGCAACTTAGGCTTACTAATATTAATGCTGTTGTTAATATCTTTAAACTAACTAACTGATTTAATATTTATTATAGTATTATTGCTGTCTTTATTAATAAGGTTATTAATATTATTATTAACCTCTAAGTTAAAGTTATTATTATTATCTATATTGCTAAGTAACTCTTTAATATTAAAATAACTAAGAGATTTTACTATATATTTAATATAATCTTAAGCTTTTTTTAATAGTAGTATAGAGTTAAAATTAATCTACTACTTCAGCTTAAGTAGCTTAAACTATTATAAGTCTTTTAGGTTGAATACTATATAATTATAAATCTTATTAGTATAAGTAAGCTATTGCTTAAAATTCAGTCTCTTTATATATCTATTAATCTATTAATATTTTATAATATTATACTTTATATATACTTACTTCTCTTACTGTTAAACCTCTTTTCTTATAGTAATATATTGCTGTTTAAGCTTCTTCTATAAAGCTTTTATTATTTACTTCTTATAATGCTCTTTAATTTTTGCAAAAGTTATATTTATTACAAATAAGTAGACTGGTTTGACGTTTTGCTAAGTCTGTCTTTTATGCTGCTATATCTCTATATATTTGTTTTAGTTGATAATATACTTCTAGCCTCTCTTATAGTATAAATTACTTTTGCTGATTACAGCTTTAATTATTTTATAACTCTTTTAAGTAGGAAAGCTCTATTTAGCAGTATGCTATTGCTTAATAGCGTCTGCTTATAATATAGCCCTCTCAAACTTATTGTTATCTAATAAGTAACTTAAGAAGTAGCTAGATATATTAACTTAAGCTAACTATATATATTTAACTAATTGAGAGAATATTATATTATTTCTAATTAGCTAGATACCTAACTTTTTAAATTTTACTATAATATTTAAGTAAGTAAATATAATATCTATTATTTGCTAAAGCCTGCTAATAAAGTCTCTATAAGTAAAAGTGAGATTGCTACTTTATATAGACTTTTATAGTACTATCTGATAAGCCTTTTTAAATAGCTAGAAGACTTTTATATCTATAAGTTAAAGTAAATATATAATATGAAGAAGGAAAAATCTAATAATAATATTAAAGTTGATATAGTATTTTATAAGGTTTATATTAATATAACTAAAGAAGCTATTAAGAAGGAGTAAATAATATAGCGCTATATTAGATTTAGCTTAAAGAGTTTAGTATAACTCAGCTTAAATATTTAGTATTATTTTATATATCTTAAGCTTATTAGAGCAGCTTCTATATATATTAATGCTAAACTATAACTTTATTATATGCTTAAGTTATTAAAACTTTACTAACTGCTTAAATAAGTATATATTAAAGTGCTTAATATAATCTATTATAATCTTTTAGTTAGAGAAAGCAGTAAGAGATTATATAAAGTAGATATCTTCTTTAATATTATAATCAGCTTAAGCAGTAACTAGCTATATTTTGAAGATAAGATATATTAAGATAGTATTTCTAATAGTATTATTAGCACTAATAAAAATATATAACTTTTTATTAGCTAGATTAAGAACTTCTTATAGTTTGCTCTACTTTTATTATCTTTAGAGTAAAATAATATATATATAGCTGCTGAAGCAGCTGATATAGCAGCTAGACTTATTAGCATTCTATATTTTAAAAAGCTTAAGTTTATAGTTTCAAACTATAGCTTTATATTAATTAAAGAAGTATTAAATTAGCACTAAGTTAAACTTAATATTCTTTTAGTAAATCTTAATAAGTTTAATCTTTAATCTTTTTTAGAACTCTAAGTAATTAGCTTTCTAAGACCTTATAAAGTGCTCTAAGACTAAGCTTATACTTCAGCTAACTTAAAAAGCATTAGCTATCTCTTTAATAATAAGAAAGGTTACTAAGAAGCTAGCAGTATTAAGCTATATTATAAATGCTGTTAAGGCTAAATCTTTAGCTTCTATTAATACTTTCAGCTAGCTACCTTCTTAAGGCAGTATAAAGAGGTTATAGCTAGCTTTAAAAGCTTTTAAATGCTTTTCTACTGCTATATAAAATACTTTATAGTTAGCAGTAATAGCTTATATTAACAGCATAGCAGCTAGAAGCTTCTCTAAGCGCTCTAGCTAAAAGGCCTATTAATATAAAGTATATAACATTTATACAGCCTATTTAGTAAGCATTAAGTTAGCATTATTTTAGTAAAGCATTCTAGCAGTAAGGCTTAAAAGCAGTAATTAAAAAAAAAGTAGTTTTAAGTTATAGTATAGTCTCAAAAAAGTTATATTTTAGTAGCAAAAAGTTAAAAATATAACTTTTATGCAACTAAGTGGAAACCTCCTTTTTTGCATAGAAACCCTGTTCTTTCGCCCTCTACATAAGTAGGGGGTGTTTTGCGCTTAACGTGGCTGACTAACGCCCTTAGGTAGCTAAGTTAGCCCTTCTGGCCACTTTAGCGCTGCGCGCCCCTTTTGAGGGTGCAGCTGACTAATCAGTTAAACCTCAGCAGAGGCCTAGCAGGGCCTAGCGAGGGCTTGGCGCTGGCGCCTAGCGCTATAATCCTAATTGCTCACAATTGCCCTCCCTCTAGAGGGCTTAATCTTTAAGTCTATTATCTAAATAAAAAACTCCTGCCTGCGCAGGGATTTAAACTCTCTGCAGCGCTTCTAATTAGTCCTTTTGCTTCTAAAGCTTTAGGTTTTTCACTTATGCATACTCAGCTTTACTAGAGGCCTCTTAGGCATCTAGCAGTCTGTTATCTTCTGCGCAGCTTTAGGTCTTTCACTTATATACTAGCAGGCTGGCTTCTGAGGCTTTAGGTTTTGCATTTATATACTTTTAGCTTCAAGCCTTTAGGTCTTTCACTTAGTTACTTCAGCTTCTGCTCAGCTTCAAGCTTTTCTTTATAGCTAGTAAGTTTTACTTATTAATCTTTAAGAACTTAGCAGTAAGGTTAATAATAGTACTTTTTGTTTGTTATATTAAGGCTTTTATTTTATTTTAAGCTTTCTAAATATACTATTATAGCATTTATATAAGCTATATTTAGTGAGGCTTCAGCTTTATATTAATAAGTTTCTATAAAGTGGCCTTTTTTATAGCATACTTCACACTACTTATCAGCTTAGTAATCAGCCTTATAGTGATTAGTTTTGCTGCACTTCAAATATATGCTGCTTAGTATGCTAAAAGCACTATAATTAAAATATACTCTCTTTAGGGCTGGCTTAGCAGCCTCTCACGCTTATAGTGCTAGAGGCTTACTAGCTATATCGCAGTAGCTATACTGCTTTAAGTGTATATCTTATAGCTGCTCTGCAGCAGTAGCTATAGCTTATAGCTGCTATATATCAAACTTCTAGCGCTTAAAGCTCTGCTGAAGCTAGAGCAAAAGCTGGAAGTAAAAAGTAAAAGCTTAGGCTTAAGACTTTTTGAAGTTTAAAGTTTTAATAGCTTAATAGGCTGCTGACTACTTAGTAAAAAACTAAAGAGGCTGCTAGCTAGGTTTTTACTGAAGGCTGTTAAAGAGGCTATATAACTAGTGCTCTTAAAGCTTAGTATTAATATAGTTTTAGCAAATAAATATAGAGAAGTCAGCTTATATAGAGCTTTTAGTAGCTATAAAGCTAGCGTAATAGTGCTGCTACTGCATTTATATAGTAGTAAGCATTTTAGTAAGTACTTAATATATCTTTTAAGCTTTAAAGGTATTAAGATAGAAGGTGTTGCTATCTTCTATAGCAGTCAGCTAATTATAGATTTAAGCTAGTATACTATCTTTAGTGAAGGTTTTATAGATATATACTAGCAGATAATTATAATTACAGGCTTAAGCTGTTTTAGAGGCTTTAGAAGCTAGCATAAAGGTTAGTACAACTGAACGCTTTAAGAGGACCTTAATAAGTGCATCTTTCTAATTAGCTTAGCGCTAAACAGTTATAATAAGTTTAGCAATTAAAGCTGTATTAGTAGCTATAGAGGTTTTAAACCTAGAGGCTGCTTCTAAAGTAAAATTTTTAGCACCTAATATTGCTAAATTATTAGTAACAACTTAATAAGTTGATCTCATATTGCTGCTTATTCTAAAGCTAGCTTTCTGTTAATTAAATAGAATTTAGCTAATTATGAGAAGATAGAGCTATAAGCTAAGCTAGAGAAGGCAATAAGGGCAGTAATATAGAGGTTAATTAGTGATAACTAGCTAAGTTAGCCTTTCTAGCCACTTTAGCGCTGTGCGCCCTTTTTGAGGGTGCAGCTGACTAATTAGTTAAACCTCAGCAGAGGTCTGGCGGGGCCTGGTGAGGGCTTGGCGCTAGCGCCTAGCACTATAATCCTAATTGCTTACATTCTTAAGTATTAAGTATAAGAATTACTAATAGCAGCTTAAAAATTAAAACTTAAGTAAATTAGAATAGACTTTCTTTTTTAAATAAGTTTAAAGTGTTTATATATAATGCTAGCTATATTATAAATCTATTTTAGTTTAATATTTTATTTACTTTAGTTAAAATAAACTTTTTTTTTCACTTTAGAGTAAATTATAAAGCTATTTTAGCTTATATCTTTATCTTTTTAGCTTTTAAATTAAGCTTTTTAGCTTAAGTATAAATGCTAAATAGTAAACTTAAGCGATTTATTACTCTCTATAAATAAAATCTACTTTTTATTACTATATTTAATTTAATATTAGTTTAGTGTGATATTACTACTAAATTTATTTTTTAGTGTTTTTTATTAGCTATAGAGGTTATAATTTGCTTGCTGTAATATGCTTTAAGCTTTATTATTTTGCTTTAGTAGATAACTAAATGCTAAAAAGTAAAGCTGAAGCTTTTTAAAGCTTAGTAAACTTAATTCTTAAGCTGTAGTTAATACTTATATTATTTTTGCTCTTTTTATGAGAAAGAGAAGTTTATTGCTATAGATTTCTATTAGGCTATTTATACTTATAAGACAGCTTAATATTAAAGTAAAGTTGCTTTTATAGTAAATGCTTTTAACTTCTACTATATAATATATTAATACTAAAAGAGGCTTAATTTTTATTTGCTACTTTTTAAAATTAGAAATAGAGCAATTAAATCTCTATTTGCTAAAGCTTAAGCTTTTTAAAAAGTATTTTTTAAATAATTTTCTATAATAAATAATATTTAGAATTTAAATAGCATTTATATTCCCCTTCACTTTGAAATCTTATAAGATATTTCTGTTATATTTACTTAAGCAGCTGCTATAATACTAACTATAAATATTATGCTTAGAGTTAATAGTATATCTATTTATATATTTTAAGCAGTTTAGCTAGCTATATTTAAATCTATTTAAGCTTTCTTTTAAGCTTATTTAACTTCTAAGTATTATTTAGAGATTTTTAAAAAAAACTAAAGTAGTCCTTATATTTAAAGTAGGTAAATTTCTAATTAAAGTTATTTCTTATTATTTGATATTTTTATTTTTTTGCTTTAAAAAAGGTTTTAAATATTTATTTATTTAGTGTACTATTTATATAGTATTACTAGTATAAATAATTAATACTTAACACTTTAAGGCTTTTTTTAAGTGTAATATAGTTAATTTTACTGCTTATATAACTTATAAAATTAAAGCTGCTTTTAAAGCTAGTTTAGTTGCTTTTTTTGCCATACTTAATGCTAAGAATGCTTTTAATGCTGTTTTCTATAATTACTTCTTTATTAAACTATATAAATAAAGGTAGCTAGAACTTTTTATTTGCTATATTAAGTTATTTATATTTAAATGCTAAGCTTAAATTTATATTAAAGATATTATTTTAAAACCTTTTTCTCTCTATTATAAGCTTTTTTAAAGCTTTTTAGCTTCTTTTGTTTTATATCTGCTTTATTTTATAAAGCTTTTTTTATAGAACTTTAACTTTTGCTTTAGATATACTAATAATATCTTAATATAAACTAAATCCCTTTTTATAGAAGAAAATATTAAACTGCTTATAATAGATGTTTTTTATATCTTATATTAAAGTGTTAAAAATAAGGTTTTTTTTAAACTAAAAAAAAGTGAAGCTATTTATATCTCTTGAAAATATAAGCTGCTAAATCTCTTTATTAAAGCTGATAGCTTAATAATAATGCTTAAAGAAACTATAAAGTAGCTTAAAGTTACTTTTAACTGCAGGCTTAGTTTTATATTATATATTTAACTTTAAGCTAATATTGCTCTAAAGTATATTAAGTTTTTTTATAGCTTTAAGGCAGTTTATAGAGGTTTTTCTTTTGCTATTATATATAAAGCTGTTTCTTTAATTATTATACTAATTACTACTTATAGTATCGAGGTTTAGTTTCTAAGCTTTTAGAAATTAAATTATATTTCTTTTTAGTAGCGTTTAAGTATTGCTCTTATAAAACTTTTCTGCTTTATAAAATAAAAAAGATATCTTTAGCTTATTAATAAAGTAATTTATATTAATATTTATAGAATTCTATTTATATAGCATATTATTCTTACTGCTATATTTTATTATAAAGCTAGAATTCTTTTTATAGATATTATATTTAAAGCTTATTAGCTTTACTTTACTATAAAGTTTAGTTATTTTAACTTCTATTATTTACTTATTTAGCAGCTTTATATTTACTTCTCTAACCTTTATTATAGGCTTATATAGCTATAATATATAGCTGTAATACTTCTCTATTATTTTCATTTTATTCTAATGCTTTTATAACCTCTAAGTTTTTCTCACTTTAGAAAAAAAGCAGCTGCTATTAAATTTAAGATTTAGCTTAAAAATATTCTTAAAAATAATATAATTACTTATATTAATAGATCTAAACTTAAGTCTAATAAAATTAGCTATAGCTATATTATATTTTTTAAAGAAAAAAAAAGAAAAGAAAAAGGCTAAAACGCCTTTTATATAAAGCTTTTAGCGCTTTAGTTTTATTAAAGTTTTTAATATTAAAGCTAAAGTTATAAACTTTAAGCTTTATATAGCAATATATTTATAAAGCTTAATAAGTATAGTTTATATTTATATTAATAATTTTAATATTATTAATATTTTAGAAAGATATAATAAGATGCTTTTATTTTTATAAGTAACTATTCTTTAAGCTAGAGAGTATATTGCTTTAATATCTTTTCTTATTATTATCTACTAAATTTCTAGTTATAAAAATATTTTTAGAAATAAGTTAGCTGATATATTTATAATATAAGAGGCTTTAATAGCTTTTTTAAACCTTATTCTGCTAGCTATTATAGCTATTATAAAGCATTTAGCATAAAAAAAGATTACTAAATATTATTAGAAATAATAATATATAAGCAAAAAACCTTAATATTATACTTATAATAACCTTTAGCTAGTATTTTAATATCCTCTAAAGCTAAAGCTTTTATAAAGACTTTTATACTACTTAATTGCTATTTATTTAAAATATAGCAATTTTAAGATATACTATAAATGCTTCCTCTAGAAGCAGCAAAATGCTTAAGAATATAAATATAAAAAATAGAAATTATCTATATATATATAGTATTTTATTATTTAATCTACTTAAAAAAATTTTAATAGCTTTAGCTACTAATTAATAATAAATTAAGTCTTTTTTTATTTAGAAAATTTAAATACTACTAGAGATCTATAATTAGCAATTTAAAGCAGTTTAAGAAGTTTAAAGAAATTATAGGTTTTTTTAGCAGTTAAAACTGCTAAATAGTTTATTTATATAAACTTTATGCTTAATAAACTCTTTAAACTTTATTATACTTTATTTTACTTTAATTTTTTAGTTTAAATAATTTAAATTACTATAAAAAAAATATAAAAATTAACTTATTAATTTTTCTATAAAAATCTTAGTTTTTCTAATAAAATGCAGTAAGTTATAAGTAATTTTACTTTCTTAAAAGCTTATAAATAGCTTAAGCTTTAGCTTTAGCTACTAACTGAAAGCTTTCTACTTAGAATTTATAATAATACTAGCTTTAGCACTAATAAAGCTTAAACTTCTATAGTATTAGCTTTAGCTAGAAAATATAAGCTAGAAACAGAAGATGCTAGCGCTATATATTAGCTACAGCAGCCTCTAAGCTTAATATACTGTACGTAAGAGGCGATTAACTAGAGAACGCTCAATCTGAGGAGTAGTAACAGTATATATTAGTTTAGTTTAAACATATAGGCCCTGCCCTACACGACGTATGCCCCAGGGAGCGATCTGAGCCTAGCTCTAACGTCGAAAAATAGAACAACAACAACAACAACAACACTTTTTTGACGCTTTCCAGCTATCACCTGAAGTTCCCCTAACTCATTGACCGGGTGGGCGAGACAGTTCAAAGCCCTGCAGCCTCATTCGGTCGTAAGTATCTCCCTGAAATGTGGCAACCGACCCAATGAATCCAAACTGGCTGGTGCGTGACCTCTGTGTAGCTCAAGCCAGTCGTCCTTCCACATCTGCAGGTCATAGTCAAATACCGTGATAGGCGAGACCTTAGGCTTGACGAATGGAGACTGCGAGATGGGGTCCCAGCTCGTGCCGCCAATTGTTTGTCGTGAGCAGACTTCGCAGCCCGCGTCGACGTTGGTTGCTGCTTGTGTAACCGAGATGGAAGCGCTTATGAGGCCGTCCAGTGCCCTAAAGAGACATCGCGCGTCGGCGGCCACAGAAAAACATGGATGTAAAGGATTGCGGAAATTAGGAAAAGAAGCAGCAGGATGCCGTGATCCAGAAGATGAAATGGCATTCATTGTCGAAGACGACCTTGGCTATGTGGATGGCAAAGGATGGAATCAGGGGGGAGAAGGCCGGCCTAGGCAGCGCGTAGACTGTCTTACATACTTCTACATCCGCGACCGTGCTAGATAAACTGCAGCTCGCGTTCGCCCTCCCTCATAATTAGTCGCGTTTGTGTTACCATCTGTGTGGCGGAACCGCTATGTATATTCCCTCTCCGAAGCACAATACTCCAGAAGCCTCAGCTGTGCGACAGGACGAACTTCCTTAAGACATTGTTCCTAGAGCAAAAGTGTCATTCTCATTAGCGGCAGGACGCCAGGCATTGTTTCGAAAGCCTTTCGTACCAGGCAAACTAAGCCCTCTCCTGGGGAAGTCTAGACACCGAGAATGTCGCACTTGTTTATTGGAACAAGTTGAGTCTGCGGAATTACTGGTTGGGAATGTCGAGGAAGTCCGGGACAGTCCAGGCCGCGACGTCCTAGCGCCTGGCGGTTTCCCCTGCCAGTCAGGAATCATGCCAGTCGCATGCTTATCGTTGAGCTGTCAGACTTTAGAATCAGCCAGGAAACCAAACGCCCGTTCTAGATGTCATTTGAAACCCCGTCAAAGAACTTGCATGAAGAAGCGCCAGGTGTTTTGTCCCCATCAATGTCTGTTCGAATGCATGGCAAATCACGCAGTAGCTCGACAAATCCGCCTAGTTCACCCATAGCTTGAAGGCGGTCTGCGGAAAGAGAAGGCCAGCCACCGAGCGGAGGTTCCTTGATGGGAGAGTGGCCGAGGTACATGTTAAAGAGGCGGGCGGAGTCGTCTCGAACCGTCCGGACTGTCTCATCTCGCAGGGTAAGGAGTTTTTCTGAGTGATTGCACTGCTCTAGTCAGTGCGTGGGCTGCTCAGATATCATGTGCTCTCTTCTGAGCGCTTGTTAGTATCCAAGAGCGTGGAAGAAGAGCGTCTAGGCTACAGTAAAGACTGGAAATGCCACATCCACCAGTGTCCATTTTACCCAGGCTGAAGTATGGTGGGATAGCGATCAGAAAGCAATCTACTCGAAAGATCAGTGAAAGAGAAAGATGCATTGGCGCGCTTGAGAAGCTATTGATACACGCTCATCTCCATCAAGACCCCATGGATTCAAGGAATCCGGGTATGAAAGCCATAGGATCTGGACTATGTCTTTCAGTAGTTCACAACCTTAATTCAAAGCTCAGGAGCTTCGAACCAGGTTGTCAGAATAGCCAGTAAAGCCAGTGGTGGAACTATAACATTGTTCATATTCATATTTAGGTTTTTGGAGCTCTGTATGGTTGTTCTTGTGGGCAATTAACTGAGCTATTACAGGTGAACAACGACTACTCTCAGCCTTTACCAATTCTGAATGCCCTCTCTTCTAATTTGGCTTTCCCTTGCCCATCTTGGCTTTCTGGACGAGGTGATTCTCTGAACCACCTTCCCCGTCGTCTGGAATTAGTCCAGACTCACACTGCATGGCCATAGTAGTAGACAAATCCTCCGCAAAGGTAGACAGGGGCTCGGGATCATATTTCAAATCCCAAAACCTCCTGGCCTCCTCTTCAGTCAGAAACCCAACTTGTCTAGAAAGCTTGAAGAGTGTAGAATGCTTGAGATACCGCCCGGGACTAGCCCAGAGGGCTTTGGCTGCCTCATGTATGCGAGATCGGTCCGCGGAAGAACCAGGCACCTTGCCGCGCTGACGTCGGAGAATCGACATGAGAAACTTAAAATAGAGGTAGCGCCGTGATGGTCCATTCCCTTTGAGGAACTTCAGCTGTGTTCCATCTAGAGCTTCGACCCAAATAATGTCCCCTCGAGCAGCTTCTTTTCGTAAATCATCATCGAGGACGATGATCTCCAGAGCGGCATTATTTATCTTCGATGGGACGATGGCAATTCTGGCACTGTCAAATGCCGCCTCGTATTCGGCGAGCATTACAATGCCATTGCTGGCGTTCCATATATGACCACCTAATCGGCGGTCAAAGATTGACTCCGCCGCAACTTCTCCCACATTTGCCTTAACAATGTGTGAAGCTTTCAGAGATGACGGCGGCCAGAATTTCTTCGAGACGGGGCACCACAACTGGTATCCATCATCGGCCGTGGATCCCTGCGCGGTGATCACCGCCTTTCTGAACCTCGTTCTTTGGTCTTGCGTCACCTCAGACTTGACGGTTGCGGTAGCTCCGTAAGGAGCATCGTACTTCCATAGCAGCGAATCAATATAGTCCCAGTCGAATTTTCGTTCTCTCTCTACTTGCTCGGGAAACAAAGTTTGGTCGGTTATTTGGCCTATCATTTGATGGCGTGAGGAGCGCAGAGTAGCCACTCTCGTTAACTCGTGGTTGATCTGTTGTTGGCACATGTCCATCGCGTCGTCAAATTCTTTGCGGTCGGAAATCTCGCCATCTTGCCACATGTTTTCGAAAATTGCGCGTTTTTGTTTCGCTGCTTGAAGCTCAGCCTCCTTTGCTTTCAGGAAAGCTTCAAACACCTCTTCAGCAGTTTCTCCCCGCATTCGCTTGTCGTCGTGCTCGCTCGTCATGCTCGCAGCTGACAAGTCCGAGAAATTTCTCTTCTTAACAATTGTATCGAACTCATGCCTCGTTTTCTTAACCTCCAATTCTGCTGAATCAAGTTCGGTCTTCTGAGCAGGGCTCACAAGCCTCTTAATGGCATGTGGAAGAAAGGTAGGGCTGGTTCCGGGCATTTGCGGACTTTCGATCGGTGATGACGAGATTGGGAGACTGCGCTCGCTGTTTTGGGGCGTTTGCATATTGGTCGATGAGGTATCGGAAGCTTTGCTTTTGTCTGTGCGACCCATTTCGAGACTTGGGGCGTGTTTGATTGTGAAACTATTGTTCAGCGGGGGATACAGAGATCTTTACAGACTGGGATGGGGAGCAAGAATGTATGGGAAGCAGAACAGACAATCTTATTGTACAGGAAAGCTCACCTAACAGAATTTCCATGGATAAGATTTTATTCACAAGCAGCAAAAGCCAACAAGTGATCAACCTGGTTGGTACAGTCACCCTGAGAGTCTTGGATGCCTCTTTTGACTGCTCGCATGACAGGTCCAAATCTTGGAATTGTTGGTTATCATGGCGTTGATCCATGCGGCGTATTCAAATACGGCACCCACCTCGTAATTTGCGGGCTTGTGCGGTGCAAGCCCGAACCCTTGTGGCGTGTCGGCCACGGCATGACCACATCCCCCAAGGGGTGGCTATACAGACTTTTCTGTGATCCATCCAGGCCCCCTCATAAATGTCTCCGTCAGGATCATCGGACAGTCAAAAGGGTACGCTTGCAGGCGGTAAACTTCATGAACACACCGTTGAAAGAACGGCGGGCACCAACGCTGGAGCAAAGTAGCAAACCGAGGCTGCACCCAAGCAAGTACATTGGGGGAACAGCTTGAAAGCCAGAAATGGCGTAAGGGGTGGTGTGACAAGGTCAGTGTATTGAATAAGCTGGGATGTGCTCGCTGAAAGCCAACCCTGTTGCTAAACTAACCCCCCGATTGCCATTAAAATAGTCGTAATGCTGCCAGATTCCATCTTGAACCTTGCAGAGTTTCCCGTCATGCTTCCTCTGGCTGATGGTCAGGCAGGCTTCCTTCTGGCCGCGACTACTAAAACTCTCTGTGTTAAAGAACCCTCCTCCCATACGCTCTGGATATCGCGTTTGCAGTCATTGCCCGAAGATGCCAACAGCTATATGCCTCATCCCATGAAGTCCATGTAGCTTCCAAACCCAAATCAAAGCAGCGAGAAGCCCTGCAAACAAGACGAGCATCAGGAGAAATCGGGTTGAGAGCAGTGGGAGGGCGACGCGGACCAGCAGAGGCGGGTGGGCACGACCGGAGTATCGAACAGAGAACCGACGATGGCGGCGGGCAGACTTCTGGGAGAAAGATCGTTAGCTTCTGATCACTAGCAGGACAGAGATCTGGGCATTCAGCAAGATACCTAGACGTCCCGGACGATGTCGGTCGACATGATAGCTGCCGTTGTTGGTGCGACCCCGGCGTCCTGGAGATACGTCTGAATGTTGACCTGCATCTCACGTCGCAGGTGCGTCTGGATCGCCCCGCCGTGGGTGTCCTCGTCGAACCAGGTGGTCTGCGAAGCGTCGCCGTTTGCGCGGTGATCACGATGGCGAGAAGGTGCTGGAAACCGAAAATTCGGCCGGGCGACAGGCAGCGCCGCTCGCCGCTTCAAATAATGCGCGCTGGACATTGCGAGTGCAGTATGATGGATGCGACGAGGAAGCTGGACGGAATACGTTCTGTCCAACGATGGACGTAGATGTCGACGTGGGCAGCAAAAGGCTAGGTGGAGGTGATGATGGCACGTCATTGGATTTGTTTGGCCCCTTCTGCGCTCAAGCGTTTGTTGCGAACAGGTGCGCTCCTGCAGCGCCCGCTTCTGTCACTCAAAGCAGTCGCTGCAGCCATAGGCAGGTGCAGGGTTATGAGACCGTCCGGCACTCCACTTCG
Source organism: Colletotrichum horii (assembly GCA_027406005.1). Taxonomy (NCBI): domain Eukaryota; kingdom Fungi; phylum Ascomycota; class Sordariomycetes; order Glomerellales; family Glomerellaceae; genus Colletotrichum; species Colletotrichum horii. The sequence goes on along the minus strand of JANVYB010000015.1, from coordinate 337,314 downwards.
GCATCGATTGTGGGTACTGCAAAGTCGGACACGGTGCGGTGAGCCGGTGCCTCTAGGCGAACGCGGCAGTTAAGAGACTCCACGCCACCGCGAAAAACGAGAATACGGGCGGCGTCACAATGCAGCGGCCTTTGGCGCGGAATATGGGTCTTTCCATTGCCTTTCAAATATCCCCCAGTGTTAAACTTCAGAATCTGTCTGTTCGAGAAGAAACCCGCAGCAATCAGTCTCATTGCAAACGGCTGTTTTTTTCCAGCATGCGGCACTGTGACGTCAGCTCGATTGGCGTAGTGGGGCTGCAATCCGGCTGAGTCAGCACCTCGGCAAAGCTGCGGCCTAGAGTGAGATCCACTGCCGCATCTCTGACGCGCATCTAATTGGGTGTCTCCCAGCCAACCAGACTGAGTCTATCACAACACTTGAGGCATGGCACTTTGGGAGCTAGCCCAATACTCATCAGTTCTCCATCACACCCATCACCATTCGTCGTCACCGCCAGTATCTCCGTCGTTCAAGTGCGAATTCAATGACCGATTTCGATTCATCGGACCTCTGCGCTGCGATTGTTTCCTGGCTGGCCACCGTGCGACCCTCCGACGCTCCCGACGAACATCAAGGACAGGCGCAGCCCAGCCATCCGCGAAAGCGACGCCGCATCGATCCCAACGCCGAGTCGAAACTCCCCTTATCGCCGCCTGCGTCGCACTCGATGCACTCCGTACATTCTCTCATGGATTCCACCCCTCAGACGGGACGAAAACGAAAGCACGATGACGGCCGACAGGATGATGATAGCCGGGAGGACAACGACAACGGCGACAGCGACGAAGAGCAAGGCTCAAACGCTGGAGTCGATACCCACGATATCAACGCCACGCCACGAGCATCGCAGCTCAACGAGCGACAGACCCCCAGCCTTTCGTCGGCGTCTAGTGTCACATCGCGGACGTCCTCGCCGACCAAACAGTTGAGGAGACTGGCCCTCGAGGCTGACGGTTTCGTACATCGCAAGTTCCACACGAGCCGTTCCGACTTGCCCCCTTCGCTCGACGACCTTGTCAAAGAGCTGAAGGACATAAATCGGTGCTTCCATTTGATACCGCAAGACATGCGCACTGAGGTACACTCTTCCCCTTCGCCCCGCAGTCGCCCGCCCCATGCCCTTCGGCTGGAGCTGCTTGCAGTCGACTGACTAGACCACACGCTGACTCTTCACTTCTCGAACCCTAGTATGCCGACTTGGATATACCAGATTACGCCTTTTCCAATGAGACAGAACCTGGAACATCCGAATTCCGATATCCATCTCGAAGCCTTGTTGCGGGGCTGCTCAATCAAGGCGAAGACTGCGAACTAAACAGTCTCGGCGAATCGAGCTGGAATACGGAGCTTCATATACCGATGATGGACTGGGTGCTACGGCCAGACCACCAACGTGGTCTTGTCGACTACACATATTGCACCGGCGCCCAGGTGGTTAAGGCCTACAAGGCCAAGAAATCACCGTCAAACATGGTCGACTTTTGTATGGTTATCCGGCCTCCTCCTAAAAGCACTGAGGCCAAGTGCATTGATGAGGTTCGCAAGGAGCGGCCTGATGTTACCATCAACCACACGGACCATGGAGTCCTATGCAAGTGCCCAATCGTCGTGTCGTTCGAGACTAAGCGTCCCGGGGCCGACCTCGAGAAGGCGACGGTGCAGATGGGGACATGGCACTCGTCGCAATGGAGGAGTCTGGGGAAAAGCCGAAACCACTTGCCGGCGATACCGTTTCTGCCAGGTGTCATCATCAGTGGCCACAGCTGGTCCTTCGTTGCGAGCGCCATCAGAGATGGAAGATCCGTCCTCTACAGTGAGGTCGAGCTCGGGAAGACGTCAACCGAGTTTGGGATCATTACCACGCTTATCGCCCTGCAGCATCTCGCACGTTGGGCGGAGAACTCATACTGGCCGATTTTCAAGTCTGAGATCCTTGAGATGTGAATAGTGCTGTGATTCTAGGCCTTAGTCTTGTTTCAATTCCAACCAGCGAACAGCGTGTGCCGTTGGATGATTGTTCCGGAAAGACCTAATCATGGCGGCCTTGAACCAGACTTTCATGCACCATGGCGATGGCGATGGCGATGTTAACCGAGAGGAGTTGCCCAGAGCTTGTCCTCAGCCATGGCTACCTTCAAAGATACGCCATGCCCGCTCAACTCTCTTTATCTGCTGGGATCAGAGCAAAGGAGTCCTCCGCCAGCCCAATGAGAAACATTCCCCGCGCACCCAGCAAGTTGCAAGCGCGGAAGTCTACAATAGCATGCACCCACCCGAGCTATCTCTTGTAGACGCCGGGCCGCGGCGCCGTCTCCCCGGGCGTACTATTTCCGTCCGAAAAATGGGGCTGCGGAGGTCGGTCCCACTTGCCGGGGCCGGCGTTCGTCGAGCATTTGGGGCAGGGCACCAATTCAGCAAAGCCATGCAAAGCCACTATTGGCATCGTCAGACGCATTATCTCAGGCTGGATTGATAGGAAAGCCTTTCACCAGATGGAGAGAGTCAGCCTGCACAGATGCCAATTCATACATGTATGATGTGCACCGCCGCTTGATGGTGTTCGGCGGCGGCATCTGGTGCGTTTGTCAATTAGTCTCAGTCAGGAAAACAAATGCGCTGCAGTATCTGTGTGCCATAGTACGCTTGCATATTGATGCCATGGAGTGCTATGAAGTGCCATGAAACGCCATGAAACGCCATGAAGTGTCATGGAGGTCGTGGAAGAGAGACATTGCTGAGTAATCTCCGATTCTGCAAATCGAACTTCAAAGGCCAACTGATGAATACGCCGCGAAGAGGCTACGCTTTTCAAATGCCATTTATGCTATTCAATACCGCGTCCAGCCTCACATCTTTGAAGGCAAGCGGCCCACCTCGAAACCAGCTAATACAGTCAGCAGACAGCAGCTTTCCTGCGCTCTTCCACGACATCACCTCGTCTACTGTTCGAGCAAGGACTTGATCATGACCAAGCTTATAATAATCCTGATCTGGTTCACAGCAAGAGCGACCATAATCTCCGCCAAGGCTGTCATAAGCACTTTCACTTCCTTCCACGTGCCATGCTAATGGGCCACACCACCCAACCAACAACATTCACATACGCGCAACGTCAAAGTGCACAACACTGGCAGTTGCAATAAAGCCGGGAGGGGAATGGCTGCACTTGCCATGGGCAGCCTTGCTGCCACCACCTTCCCTATCAAAAGGAAGGACCTGGCCGCCCTGGTGACCATCCTCCAACATGATATTCTCCTTGACGACCAGATGCTGAAGACCCTCGGTATCTACACAAACAGGACGAACAACTGCCCTTCATGGATGCCGACCGCTGAGCCCGATACTCGTCTGGGCCCAGGTGCCCTCCACAAGACGAAGTCACATTACAGCCTCCAGAGCAGAGCATGCTGGGGAGCGCCATCCGTTGCCATCTTGGGTACGAGTAGGCTGGCCACTTCTGCCACACGGCCCAAATCCTGGCGCATCCTGTCTTCAAAATAGATGCCATGCTCTCGGAAGCCGACTCTCTCAGAGGCCAAGCCTTCTTCTCTTCCTCTGCGCGTCCCCTTGGTACCAACTGGTCGTACCCTTTCGAGCGTATGATTAATGAGGGCGAGCTGAAGCCTTCCAACAATGAGGACCTACGCTGACGGACGATGGTCCTCATATTCACAAGTAACACAGCTCAAGTCTTTTAAATATCAACCGCGAAGACCCTAACTGCCGCACGATCCACCTGGTTATGCGCTTCAAGCTGCGCTTAGACGACGTGTTTCTCATGATGGCTACGGACAATAGCTGCAGGTTGCTTTTAAGGTCTGCTTCTGCCTGGCAGAAACGAGTCTATAAGCAGAATCGCAATACCAGAAGCAACTGCAACCGCCAAGGCACCAAATGTGAGGATTCAAGGCAATTTTCACAGAGCTGGGCTCCATCTTCAGCGAATGCTCACATAGTACCCAAGCCACAGACACCGATTCTCCTTCGCCCCGCCAGTCTTGCTCCACAGGTAGTCATGACAGCTGAATGAGAATCAGATGCGCTAGTCGACGTTGTGTTTAGATGTATGATCGGGGAATGCTTTGTTGGGGCATTGCATGCTTGTTAGTACCGATGATACCAGTGTTGATAGTGATTTGGCGTTTGGCAGTAATGTTTTGGATGCGAATAACCAGCACAGGAGTCACTGGGCACACATGGAGAGGTACATGGAAAATACGGATCTTTTCCTTGTCAAGAACCCGAGAATGACCTGTTTCTGTCGCTGAGTATTGCCATTGAGTTGGCAGGCATCATGGCTGAGCGGCAGTGGCAGGACCATCGTAGGCTGAAGTGAGATCAGTGCACTCCGATACTGAGAAATAAGCACCGAGCAGCAGTTAGACAGACAGGAGTCGCTGTGTGTGTATTGATGAGTATAATGAACGAGTTGCTATGGGAAGAGACCCCAAATCTATTTAATGAGTGTACGATCCCCTTGTAAAAAGATACCCTTGCTAATATTGTCATACCTCCAGTTAAGTATACGTCAGGGTAACGAATGTGCTGGGGCAGCCTGGCAACAAGTCCAAGACCTAGCGTTCTGATGACGGGAATGCCGTCTCTCTAACCAAATCTTCCTCCTTGATCTTACTTGATCATCTTCTCTTGACTGTCCTTGTACCGCTGCATCTGAGTGTCGAAGTCTCGCTTGAAGGCGCTCACATTGGAAAAGGCCCTCTTGATGTGTGCCTTTTCCAGCTTGTTGGTCTGTCCGCGGTCACTCTCGGCCCGCGCCAGACCAAGAGCGGTAGTAACAATGTTGCGAATCTGCCTTCCGTCGAAGCCCTCTTTGTAGACAACCTCTTCGAGCCATTCCTTGATATCGTCGTAGTCATCTACCAAACCCTTGTCGTCCAGCTCGTCCAGGAAGCCTGTGAAGATAGCCTCCATCTGCTTCTCCTTAAGAGTCTCGTAGCGAATCGCAATATGAATTCGAGACGGAATGGCAACATCAAAATCGGCGACTTGGTTGGTCGTTAAGAACATTATCCCTTGATAATACTCAAGCACACGCAGGAACACTAATACCAGAGTCAACTTGCTGTTGCGGAATTCCGATTAACAAATTGCACTCACCCGAAACCAAAGCATTCTTGTCTGTCGACCGAATAGCATTGCCTCGACCGCGGCTCTCGAGGAAGACATCAGCTTCGTCACTACGACATGATCAGCCAGGGTTGCAAGCCAGCCAAAACAGGAGCACTAACATGAGCAAAATCGCTTGCCACTTCGTTGCCAGGTCGAAGACTCTCTGGAGATTAGCTTCGACGTGCTTGGCCTTTGTTCCTACATCAGCGACGCTGATAGAGAACAATGGCTTTCGGGTGGCGATGGCGATTGTCTCAGCTGTGGATGTTTTACCAACACCGGGGGGGCCTGCGACCGTCAATCTTGTGAGAAATGCGTGAACTTTACGATAAAGAATACACGCATGAGTTGCTGCTTACCATATAGAAGGATTACGAGACCCTTCCCCTTGCCTGAGATGATGTCGTTGACCTCAAGTTTATCGTCTTCTTCCTCAACATGATTTTTACGCGCCTTTGTAGACGCATGAGACCGGACCAGATCTAAAAGGAGACCCTTCGTACTGTTTTCTTCTGTGATTCGAGAAGAGTTAGCTGAGCCGTGTTCGATTTCAAGCCCGGAGGATCTCACCTTTCTTGCCCCTCTTGGTCTTCATGTTGTCGATGTCGTCGGCCAACTTAAGCCGGGCCTCCCAGGCGGTCCCTTGGTTCTCTGCCTTCAGAAATTGAAGTTGTGTTACTTGAAGTTGGGCCCACTGCTTTTGTTGGAGAATATAGCCCAGCACACGAGGTGGGCATATGAGATACTGCTCATCGTCCCAAGTTGAGTTGGGCTTTACGAATTTGCGGTCGTCAAACCGTGTGCGATACCGCTTCACCAGCCCATCATTCTCCTGGCAGTCTGAACAACCGCATCCAATGCCTCCCAGGCTTGGTTTGAGCCCGCCGTTCCTTCCGTCCGCCCCTCCATACTGAGAGAACGCGTCATAGTCCACCATCACTCTGCTTTGGATCTAAGTCACATGTCAGCAAGATTGTGAATGCAAAAGCCAGAAACGCTTACGTTGACAGATTTGGCAGCTGGGCTGGCTGATTCGTTGAGCTGTCTCTGCGGGAAGCCATAAATTCTGGCCATGTCAGCCATGTGAAATGAACTGGCCGAGCGTAGATCAAAATCATCCATCTGTGGGTATGCCCCGTCAGTTCTGAATTCGCCCAGTTCGTGTCTAGGAAAGTCTTGCCTCTTGGTCCTGCTTCATGCCCGAAAACCCTTTAGTCTCCAGAATCGAGAGTCCTTGGTAGTCAAACAGCCTGGAGTCGTTCCTAGCATTGCAGATGTCTCGGAACTTTTGACCGCGCTTTATGAGCTTCTCTCGAATCTTTTCCTGTTCCTTACACAAGTCGAAAGGATAGAATGGGAGGGAGGTGAGCGGGCGGTGTCCGTCAAATTGCTCGAACTCAAGAGTGAACAAAGTACGACTGAAGGTGCCGTCCTTCCAGTCGTAAGACCACGCATCTAACTTCCAAGGCAGCGGCTCACGCATGCTTGGGTCTCGCCACGGCCAAAACATCTGGTTATCCTTTACGACGAAGACCTGATCCTCTCCCTGGAATGGTTTTCCGTAGACAAGCATGCCAGGTGGGAACACTGTCCACAAGTCCTCGAACTGGATTGTGTTTGGAGTCTGCTTCTTGTAGTTGGGCCGTATCTTGAAGTACTTGTCTAACTTCTCGTCGCCTGAGGAGGTTCGGATAGTGTCGAGTAGAAGCTTCAGATCCTTGCGGGCCTGCATGTTCTCTTCATCCTCCTCAGCCTTTTCAGCCTCAGCAAGCAAGTCATCATACTCATAGACAATGTGGTCGTAAGGTGAAGTGAGCGTAACAGGATCCTCGCGAAAAATGTGGTAAGGGAAGTGACCTAGGTACTTTTTGAGAAGGTTCCATAGGTTCTCGCTGACAATGTCGATTTCAGACCCGTTCGGTGTCTGATACGGCGAGAATTTGTTTTCGTAAATGTTCTTGCGCAAGATAAATGCGAATTTCTCACGATCGAAGTCTTCGTCCTTGGACTTCTCGACTTTCTTCTCCTTTTCAATTGGCTCACCGGTCTCAGGATCTCTTCTGGTGATGACGACTTTCACTCTGGACACGGGCTCCTGTTCGTCTTTCTGTAGGACCATAATTAATCATCGCCGTGTTCAACAAAACTTTATTGCGCACTCACCTTTTCTTCTTTCGAACCATCTCCTGTGGCTACGTCCGCCTTATTTCTCTCTGCCACTTCATTCAAGGCGAGGGCCGCCTCCGTGAGTGGGGTGGCTTTGTTTCTGACCTCCAGCTCAAAAAGTCTTTTCTCAAGAGCAGAGATCTTGTCCTCCATTGACTGAGAGAATATCAGCTTGAAACTTATACATGGAATCAAATTTCGTACCGTGGCTGTGGGAGTCTCCGTTGTGTCCGCCATCTTCCGATACAATTCAATCGGCCCAATCAACTTTTGAGGAAGAATCAAGTGTCAAGCACAGTGGTATACGGAATTTTGTGAGGACGGGTTCAGAAAGGCTTTTTATCTTCAAGGGCATATTCAAATCTTTGTGGTGGCAGTATGTGTATCGAGCGAAGGCTCTCACCCGATGAATCGGAAGAAACTTGCGCGACGTGGTACAGTACCCGAACTCTTGTACGGCAGCCTGCTATACGTTGCAACGGGCGGAATGCAGTCAGCACTGATAACAGTAAGATCAAGGGTTGAGCTCACCAATACGAAGGCTTGAAATTAGGTGGCCGATGGCTGGCATCCGTTTTTGCGTCACATGAACCTTTCGGGAGGAGGCGCAGCTGCATATATTGACGCAGCCTCGCCTGTCCTCGAGCTGGCGTCATGAGACTCATTTCGATTTCATGCACCTCAGATGCGCTCAGTCCAATGACAAGACGACGGACCACCCATATCCGCGCTCGGTCAATCATTGATAACCGGGAGGGCCTGTTCACATTGATTTCTGACAATCCAGCCGAAGCACCCTTAACGTGTCGACTTTGCTTCCAACGCCCGCCCAGCCCACCCTACCGGACAACATACCCATCTTTGGCTCCTCAATGGGTCGCCTTTTTATATCCTGTTCCAGCACAACCTTTCCCCCGCATCAGCTTGAAGGGGTCACGCAGTTAATCCTGTCGCCATGTCTTCACAAACCTACCCAATCACTCTTAACAGAGGCAAACGATTCGACGAGAACAATTTGTAAGATAGTGAATGACCACATGTTGATTGAGGCTAGTTTAACAAAGTCAAAAAGGGAGAGACTCAAGGATTGCGACTCCAGACAGGGGCAATTCAGGGACAAAATCGTCAATGGACGCAAGTTTATCACAGAGAAGGCCGCCTTGGATGTCCAAAGTCGCGAAGATTTCGAAAGCTTCTGGAAGACCACCCAAGGGGCCAGAGCCCAATACGATGCGAAACGCGAGAGCGGGGTGGGACGTGTGGCCAAGGGCATGACCAACCTGGCGGCATCGGCAAACAACATCTTGCAGAACATCAGCCCCATCCTGGATCTTGTCAAGGACTTAGGGGCGCCGTACGGCGGCATGGCGATTGGAACAATTTGTTTCGTGTTTGTGGTAAGATCCTAGACTGCATTCTTCGCTAATGATCTGCCCTGAGAGTCAATAACATCGAGCAGGTAGCTAAAAACCGAACAAGAATGGAAGAGCAGATAACCACCACATTTTCAAACATCAAGGATCGACTTCCAGGGATCAAAGTCTATCAGCGTATATATGCCGATGACCATGAGCTCGACAGGGAGCTACAGACCAAGATTGTAGAAGCCTACAACAGCTTTACTAGTTTCTGCATGGAAGCTTTCGAGTTCTATACTCAGGGCGGTCTCCGTAAGCTCCTTAGAACCACTCATTTGTATGGCTACTGACTATCAAAAACAGGCCGATGGTTTCAATCATTGCAAAGCAACACATACCTTGACGAGCGAAGCGCTTTGGTCCAGAAATCAATCGTCGATGTTAGGCTTCTGTGCGAAGAACTCCTCAACAAGAACGTAGACACAGTGAAGAGCGAACTTAGGAACGTCAAGGCAATAAACATAGGTCAGTATCTGTCTTTGGGTCTGGTAATGGTTTGCACTGATATTCGGAGTTTCAGGTCTGGAGGGCAAGGTTAGAGGTCAGGGCCTGCTCATCTCCTAAAGGTCTGTCGCTAACTTGATGCAATATCAAGGCCTCGAACGGCAACTATCAGGTTCGTTTGTAAACCAATTCAACATGTCCCCCAACTCTCGAAACAGCCAAAAGGCTGCGAACAAAATAGCTAACAATCATACCATCGTATCATAGACCTTCAAGAAAACACTGACAAGACCAACCTTGAGAAGATCAGCAAGTTCCTTGGAATTCCTGCGTTCCAGGACGATAATCGACACGTCAATCTCAGCAGACATCAAGGCAATGTTGCTGCTGAATTTAGCTGGAAGAATCACTACTCGGGCGCGACTGTCGAGGAGAGAATGCAGGCAGTTGAGAATGACTCGGTGTACCAGGACTGGCTCGTCTGTTCCCAGTCACGTGTCCTCGTCATGTCCGGTGCGAATGATAACCGCAACGCTCGCCACTGCTGGGTATCTCCAGTGGCACTCAACATGGTTGCCAGATTCAGGAGCGACAAGAGCCTGGCAGACTCGAACTTATACGTGTTTTATCTGCTCGGACTACGAGATGAAGACGACACCTGGGACCACGTTATTTCCTTCTTGACTCACCGACTTCTAGAGTTGAACAAAAAGGCCTTGCGGAACGAAGAGCAATGCCGTCAGCTCTGGGCCGATTTGCAATCCTACGCTGACCTGAGAGCCAACTCCACAGAAACGAAACCAAAGGATGTGACTGAAAAGCTGGAGCGGGTAGCTCTCGGGGCTCTTAGTATGTTTGACGCCGGAAAGACAATCTGGATCATTCTTGATCGCGTAGATAGGTGTCATGTGATGCCAGGGCAGAGCAGGAAGACGAACCGTAAGGGTGGGCGGTCTTTACTACGAATGATGGTTCACCTGGCAGAGAAATCCTCAGTGACTGTCAAAGTTCTTGCTGTGGTCAATAGGGCTGACTGGCATATTGAGGACCAGGCGGACGAGATAGATGGGAAGATGGCGGGGAGTCTGGTGGTACGGACTTATCGTCAAAATGGCGAGCGTCTCTTTGGAGATTTGTAGAAAGTGATGGATTCGATCTGCTTGGTGTATATTGGTGGTGGAGATCCCGGCGTGATATTCATCCTATGTTGTATTTCACGCAATGCATGCCAGTACTTATTGTATACATGTCCTAAATCCTTGAATATTGCTTTGATTTGCTAGAACAGTCATTCCAATATATATAAAAGTATTCCTCGGCAAATACTCGACGAAGTAAATCCATTTCAACTTAACAGTAAGATAGCCCCGAAGTCTCAATAAAGAGACAGACATCTACAACACAATATTGGGGGATTGGGGGGTGGGGGGGGGTAACTTACCCAACTATAGCACGCACCCCTCCAACCCGCATACGCCCGTGCAAGTCGAGAGGAAACCGGGAAGCCCTACCACCCTAAGCAACCCAGGAAGCGAAGGAAACGCGGGAAATGGAGGAAACTCGACAACCCAAGCAAACAAAACCGCCGCATAGGCGCCGGCCCGTGGTAAGACCCATCACCTCGGCAGGTCTACTGACTCTGACGCCCCCCTGAACGCGTGCGCTACGGAGCAGACGCTTCTTCCGGCGAGCGCGAGGCTAGAGGCCGTCGTCACGGTGCGCTACGGTAGCTCGATATATGAGCTGCTCGTCTTTTGGTGCCTTCTTCTTTTTTTCTATTTTTCGTCGAGTTCTTGCTGCGTCTGGTGCCGGAACACAGCCGCCGCCAACATCTTAAGCACGACATAGACATGTTTTTGTCGCTATTCTCTACGCCCCCGGTCAAATGTTGATTTTCTATAATCAATTGAAAGCTCTAAGCAAGGCATATCGATTGGTAGGATTTAAATTTTTGCCAAAATGAAAAACAGCCTTGAAAGGTTCGTGGTCTTGAGAAAGTGCCGAGGTGCAGCTTGATCAAAGATCATGATGCTGCTGCGACCAATTACTAAGGCAAACTTCGGCCGAAACCCATTTCTGCTCATTCCGTCTCAAAGCTCCGACAGCATCCCAATGAATCATGCCGGCTGATCAATGCATGAGGCGATAGATATTCCGCGGAACAGAAAAGGGCATTTTGCCAGTATCGGGGTTTCCCAAAACATGATGACCATAGTCCGGGCAGTCCTATCACCATGGCAAATCTAGAAGTGAGTACCAGCGTGCATGAAGGCAAGAGCAAGCAGACTTAACCCCTCCAAGACCAGAAAACTATGTTCGTAGTGCTGTGCCAGCAAAGAGGCCGCCGCTTTGCCACCATGAGCCGCAAAAAGAGTAGAGTGTCTGTCTTGGAGATTAATCTGGCTTCAACATCGCTCTGGGTACCATTAGAGATGTAGCCTCGGTAAGGAGAAAAAGGCGTGTTATCGGCATGGAGCTTGAAAACAGACGACGCGAGGGATGCGGCCAGGTCGACGTGTTTGTCTGCTCAACATCAAGATTATGGAAAGTTCGAGTCTCTCGGTCCTGTCCCTGGTTTTCAATTAAACAGCATCTGAAAGCCCATGGCAAGCATGTCGCAGTCCAGCCCACGCCTGGCGAGAGCACAGAGAGCCCGACCAGCCTGAAGGTCAGCGTCTCGAACTCGGGTGGAAATAGAACATCCTCGCCACCAGAACTTCTCAACCGCCAAAGCGGCACGCCGATCGTACCGGAAGCAGGTCTTCGTTGAGAGTTTAACTCGCCCACACAACTTGGCCGGGTGCATTTGATCAGAACCGAGACGTCAATATCATCATGGGGGAGAAAATCCCCCACATGAATAAATCTTGTTGAACAGGATGGCAGGTTTGAAAGAGATGCCCACTAGTCGCATCTCACTTGATGGTCAATTCCTTGATAGCTCCACTATGAGATATCACTCTTGGAGTAGGCAGTTTCTGACGTTAGATAGGTGTGGCTCTCGAATCGACTCAATTTCTGGAAAATGCTCCTTCGACCTGACAACCAGCTCAGCCAGGACATCTATCGTCATCAAATACCACCAGCCGACCGTCTTCCTGGCTACTATGGTCGATCCATGCTGCACCTTTGACTTCCACTGTCATGGCAGAAGAGCTTCAGACTGCAATTGAAGCCGCCCGTTCATACTCTGGGGCTCAGCCAATTCCCAAAGCTTCCATCGTGACATGATGCCCACTCAAATTTGCACGACGCTGACCTCTTATTTGTTTCTGCATATACTAACCCGTTGTCTCCGCACTAACAACAAACAACAACTCGGTTCGTTCTCCGTCTCGAACCTGCATACGAGCATGAGCAGCATTTACCGCCGGCTTATTGCCTTCCATTGCATGCCCACGAAGACGCCCTTGGTTTCTTTGACCCTTTGGCAATTCTTTAGTCATGAAGAATCACGGTGGCATCTGGCGAGCAACTATAGGTGCGTTTACTTGGATTCTGTTCCTTCACCCCTCGCCACCAGCTTCTGACGTGAAGTCGTTGCTCACAGAATCCACTGACGTAGTTCCTTTTGCCAACCAGCACCTCGCAAGCTAGCAATCCAAGCGCGTTTTATGTGCCCTTGAGGAGATCAGGTTAGGCGATCTAGCATGCTCTCTCCGGCCTTGATACTAAGATAAAGGGCGCCTTGTTCAACAGCCCAATCATGAGCCATGATCACCCGGGATCATTCACTGAATGATACCTTAAGGCATGGTCATCCAAGCTACGTATCGCAGGGGAGGACGTGGTGTTCAAGATGGGACAAGCTGAAGGTAAATGGGCTTAAAGGAACCGAACCTTGCCTCTGAGTTAGCTGAGTTATTGGTTGAGTTTAGCACCGCGCTTGCCGCGACGGTCGTCATCTCCAACCTATTCCACCGCATGCTTGCCTTTGGTATGGCAGTCGTACAGAGAGACGTCTGGTAGATGCAAGGAGCGCGGTCACAGCTCAAGGAGACTGGGCACCTACGACAGGTTTTGAGATATGTTTGCGTCTCGCCGCTTCTATTTTGGAAGGCGTCATTTTCTTCGTGCTCCGATCCCCCTCCCCATGATCTCTGCCGCATTATGTTTCAACGGCACTTACAAACTTGATCTTGCTATCTCACCACGGCTCAGCCGCAGCCGTAGTTGGGCCACTGTTGCATGTTCTTTGCATCCCTACGAGCCAGGTTCTGTGAACATTGTCGCAACGCCATCCCCGACAGACAAATATTTCCCGGTCATACTCTCAATTCAAGACTCCAGTGCCCCGACCGACCAGACTCTGCCGGCGTCGTTGTCTTCTTCAACGCCCGTACAGAATCCAACGACTAAGCTTCACAAGTTGATCACTGAGCATATCAATGGGCCAGACTCCGAATTCAGCGGCAGGGAGGCGGTTTTCTCAATCAATCGTACGGTGGGCTAAACGACTGGCTTTCAGAAACCTCGATTCATTGACATTGGTTGAGTAATACGGGCTGCAGTTCGAAGCTAGTTACTGTAGGTATAAATTAGGAAAGGGCCATATACCTATGGCGGAAAGATGCCAAAGACCGTCCCAAAAGGTCAGACGAACTCAAACGAAGACGTCACTGAACCTTCAGGCAGAGAGGAAGAGAAGCATAGAAGCAGGCAGAGAGACAGGCAGGCGAGTGTGCAGGTAGCCATGTTTGTCCCTGCACGGCGAAAGTTGAGGGAAGTCCTGGTCCCTCGACCTTACTTATATCCGTGCTCCTTGGAACTTGCGTGGCCTGGTCAAGACACCCTGCACTGAAGCGTGCGCGAATCCAGTGCTATCTAGCAGCTGCACCCTTCCGCTTTCTGGAACTTCATGATAGCGGAACTGACTTCAGCCGCAGGAGTCATCGCCATCCTCATGATCACGATAGCCACTACGGGCCCGAATTTGGAGATAGCAGGCTCTGTCCCTGTCTTTGTTCACCAGCAGCATCATTGACAAGATTGTCGACTGGAAGGAGAGCGACATTCCATAAGGTGCATCTCATTTTCTCTGCTGATGTCCCGAGCTCCCAAAGCCGCTTCCATTTCTGAGGCCCGAGGTTGTGTCTCCAGCCTCTGGTTTTGAAGCAACATGCCCGGAATATCGCGGAAGTAGTCGTTGGCGAGTACGAAGAGGGCCTTCTCGGAATAAGAGACACTCACGCTGTCGGTTGAACTCCACGTCGACATCACCTTCTTCTTGGCTAACTTCAGTCTCCTTTGAACCGTTTATCCCATTGACTGCCGAATGACGCCAGAAACCCCCTGTGCGGGGTAGAGCCAATCGATAATTATCGAGCGGCGCTAAGAATTATTTTTGACTAGTAAAAGAATTTATATACTCTGAAATTGGGGTAAAACTGGAGCATTTTATGGACAGGGCTTTCTGGCGTCATTCGGCAGTCAATGGGATATCACAGAATTTGCCTCTGCCTGCATCCTTCAGACTTCGCAACCGGTAAGCGGTACTTTTGCGGACAGCCTGCACCTGTTAGTTTCCATTCCGTTACCACTTATACACTTGCACATGTCGGGGTTGACAGAAGTACGGCCGCGCTGCAAATCGATGTGCCCGAGCCAACAGAGGTCTGCATGATAGACGCCGCCACTCTGACTTTCGAGCCAATTGCCAATTCCAATTTCCTGCGAACTACAGGTGAACCCCTCACAACTAATCAATTAATTGACCCTAACCGACATACCTGGCTTGGCGAGCTTGAACGCAACTACCGCGACGGACGAGCATCCAGGGATATCCGCCAAAGGAGCCACGCTCCGGATCATCGTGAGCCCCGCGTTTCTTTTGCGAACACCCTGAAACCAGCGCAGTCAGTTCTGTAGAAGTGGTTGATCTCCGCCATGAAGTTGGTGAGGTTCTAGTCACGCGAAAAGTTCACATATCTAGAAGTTGTCCCAAGGCGAGAAAGGTCAACCCGAAGCGAAGACCCATAGACGTGTCGCGCAATGACTAGCTACGCAATATTATACGACCATCAGCACACGTGGGATCTGAGGCGACCAAGCTTTCGAGCCCTGTCATCTCAGTTGCGTTCCGAGATGATTTCAACTCTATAACACACACCGAGGAAAGGTTTATGCAGTCAAGATAGACCAGAAATTCTCGAGACGGGGCACAACCACAGAGGAAAGATCGGTATAGATGACTTTTCGAGCATCAGCGGTCTTCATGCCATGAAGAGGGAACTCGGCCTGGGTAGAAGTTGGCCATTCGCCGGAGTCGTCAGAGTAATGTCATTGAGTCACGGATGTCCAGTCTGATGGTTCAAAACCTGGTTCTGGCCTCTTTTGATTCATCGACTCCTCCACCTTTCACCATTTCAGATGATCGGGTGCCCAAGTCAGCTGATTTCTCTTGGCATGCAATTCACAGTTCACACCTGGAACATCTGAACCTCAACCTACGGAAGGTTTATCGTCCTGGGAAGTTGGCACATGCAACAAAAGAGTCGTGGTCGCCAGACGCCCGGGGTCGATCGCCTTGAGTGTAACTCAGCTGGGACGGTCCGCGACACCCCGGATGGACTCCAACAGGAGGGTTCAACACTCCCGAGCCGCGACCACATTTCCACGGAACGTTTTATCAAAAGACTCGCATCACGTTCTTTGGAAATGTTTCCAGCAAATGTTCATGGCCTGGCTGCGTCTGAGATCCCCCAAGTAGCAGCTATTGTCCCTGAGGGTCGGCCTCGGGGTCGGCCTCGGGGTCGGCCTCGGGGTCGGCCTCGGGGGAGCAGACGGCTTGGACTTGCTGGCTTGGAAATGTAAAGTTCAGCCGACGCTGGAGCTCTTTCCGGGCAGTGCACCAGTCCCATGGGTGACTTGCGTTGCAGACTGCTTGCTGGCCGCGTTTTCTTTCGCGTTCACTTCCATGTTCACAGAAGCTATAGCAAGTAAAGCACATGACTAGGTACCAAGAACTTAGGTACCAAGAACAGGGAAGCTGATTCCTGTATTTGGGCATGGGACTTTTTCTTGGGCATGCTGGAATTTCGATTGACCACATCTGCATTTCCACCTGCATCTCTCCAATGAATTGCGGTGCTGCGGATATCTACGATGAGCGACATGGGGGCCGATTCTTGGGATCGCTGAGGTCAAAAGTGAATGTCACATCGCGTCTGCTTCCTCGTTGGCGGCTTTCCATTAGATGTCTGCACTAGTTGGTGATGAGAAGTCCGGAAGAGCCAGTCCTTGTGGGGGATTGGTCGAGGGCAGATCTTCCCTCGGGTTGAATATTTTGGTGTCAGCATCAGTGTGGTTGCATCTGGACGACTTGCCTCGCTCATTCTTTCTTTTTGCGGCAAGCAATGGGGCTAGTAAAAAGTGCGACATGGGGATGAAGAATGAAATGTTCTGAGTTGCACGATGGCGAATAGAGATGCATCCAATTCCTGAGAAATCTCAGTGGCGTCATCTCTGCGCGATGAGAACGAAAAAGTGGTACGACGGCTATTTCCGGGCAAAAATTGCTTTGGGAACCAATCGCCCCATGGGATTCCTTCCGACGACCATGTATTGCATGTCTGTTGGTGTTCAGGTACAAGACATTAGTTGTCATTCTGTTCATACCTGGGTGAGCAGATGGCTGTCCTTGGTTGACGCCCGTGACGTTCAATCGAACGGGAGAACAAGCACCTTGGGAGCTCTCTGCACACTGGACACCGTCCCCACACTTCCCTTGGTCATCGCCACAACATGATTGGTCAATACTGCTCAGCCAATATCCAATGGCAGTCAGCAAGGTCAATTGCTGCAAGCGAATGCTCCGTCCTGGCGTGACGGATCGGCCAGACCACTTGGCGCTGGCGCGCCCGGCGCTCGAGCAAGATCAATCAAACCGCTTCACGCACCTGACGTACGAAAGCAAAAATGGAAATTTTGAAGGGGAAAAAGGACGGCTCGGCTAATCGCCTTACTTAAGCCAGGCAAAAGTTCCCAAACAATCTCGCAGCTACCAAGATGCGATCTTATCAGAGCTCTTATCGAAGCTCTTATCGAAGCTCTTATCGAGACTGTGCATGGGCCGCCGGGCCGGGCGACAGGATTGGTCAGACGCAGTATTCCCGTGCGAAATTTCACACGAGCCCCATAATTAGGACCGAAGCAATTGGTCAAGAGCATCTGACTTGGTACGTGCCTTCGGGCACGTCGATTTTCTCTGCAGGAGCTGCAGCGTACTGCCCTACCTGAATGGCGCAAGGTAGAGTACCTGCCCTGGAAATCGGCAGGAGGGGAAATCGGCAGGAGGGGAAATCGGCAGGAGGTGAATGGCAGTTGCTGTAAATCGGCAGTTGGTCAAAATTAGTAGGCGGTCAAAACTCTGGCCGCCGTCCACCACAAATTTCCCACATGCCACCTCCTGCGTCATCCTACCTCCGCCGTGCAACTCTGCACGCCATCCTTCAATGCTTCTGTTTCCATCAAGCCCTCTTGATAACGAGTATGAAGTAACTCCCATTGTCCCAAATACTACTTCAAGTCTCCCTCGCAGAAAAATGCTAACGAATTCTAGAACAGCTCCAAGATCCCTCATGCTTCCTCCTAGCAGCCCTCTCCAGCTCGATGCTATTAACACTCCAGACTCTTGAGAGCGCGCGCAGACACCACGCTGTCAATTCCCTCCTCGCTCCCTCGAGCTTCGGCGCGCATGCCTCCACGTACAGCCCGATCATACCTGCCACGAAGCATCCACAAGGAGCGCCCGCCGATCGCTAGCAGGGCCGATGAGTGCGGTCAAGATTCCTATTGCCTCGATGAGCCAGCCTTCGTCTTCGCTCAAGGCTCACGAGAAACAGTGGTGGAGATGATTTCGATTGATACGGGTGACAGGTGTTTGTTGAGGTTTGGAGAAAGTGTTTTCGCGGGCTTTGCGGGTGCTCAGCATGCTTCCATTCCGAGCACGCTTCTAGCCTCTGCTGTCTACCTTTGGCCCAGTAGGTCGCACAGGCATGTGATGCATACCACGTCGCTTCAAGGCCCGAACGGACGGTTCAGTACAATACTGTCTTCAGGACCAAGCGGACATCCATCGGCAACATCCACACCTCAGCTTGCTTCTGTTGAAGCACACTCAATTTGCCGACAGCTGCAAAACGCTGGCTCAGGGACGATTACAGCTGCACTTCAGACCTACCGACCGCAATGTTCCTTCTACCTGCATCTCCGCTGCAGTTTTTCATTTATTGTGATTGATGAGCCGATCTAATACCTGCTCACCTTGCACTCCCACCGCACCCTCTACCAACCCAACTTCATGCGTTCCAGACCCCGTGGGCGAAGGCTATTGGCCTCGGCCGGATCAGTATCAAATGCTGTTTGGCGTCGGAGTCTTCGACACGAGCACGCCTGAGGGTGTACACCCGATGGCATACCTCCTCTTTCCGTCTTGTCGAGGTGGCATCCACCAAGCGAGTGTTCGCAGTCTAGTTGGCAAGGGCATTTCCACCAAGGGCACATCTTTCTGCACACTCTTAACCCCAACTCCAGAATGAATTCCATATGAGCGCAAGTGCTGGCACCCACACTTCTGGCAGACGATCCGCGGTCAGTCATCTAAGTATCACGGCCCATATGATATCTTTCTTCTAAGGTCTAGTCGTAAATGGTGACCCACGCTAACACCACAAAAACGGAATCTTTCCTGTAAGCCTTGAAGCAGGTGGTGGAGTCGAGGGGACTTCCAGCTCGACAGGACTTCCAGCTTCCGAACTGGCAAAAAGGAGACCGCTGTCTTGACAGGCAGGACTCTGAAAGAGCGCCGAAAATTAGTTCTCGGACGAACGAACACCTACGTGTGACCTGTGGAGATGACTACTGCGGGTATGCGGGGTCATTATTCGACACCTGTGCCTCGTGCGGCGTTCGCTTGGGCTGGCCGGTTGTGATCCGGTGATGGAACAAATTGGTGTGCAATTGAGCCTGCACTCAGCGGACCATATGGCATCATGATACTGGCCGAGCCCTACGACTGCAGCTGCCTGAGACTTCTCCCAACACTTGATGAACACACCATGATATCAGCCGGTGAGCTCTATGTCGAGCGTCGTGATGTCTTGATCGCCCTCTTAGCTACCATGTTGAACCTGCCAGGTCGTCCTTCAGCTGATTCCCTGTTCACGTGCTCTTTCTCGTCATTTTCTTGGCCCACTGATGGCTTTTCGAGCCTCATTAATCTCGAAAACACGGAGTCATCTACTACCCATTACCACTCAGATCCGTTGATACGCTTTTCCAACCGTCTTTCACGGCAGCGTGGCAGACGGAAGAAGTTTAGGCCATCGATGGCTATTCGCTCACATCCCGGTGTTTCTAGCCTTAATTCTATCCTCCCCGCGAACGACCGCATCTTCGAGGCAAGATGATGCCAGCATTGCTAGTTGAAGAGACTCGCGGACAACTTGCTGGCCATCAACTAAAGTCAACAACACAGCCATCCAGCAGCACCAACAGTCACGCCAAGGCCTTCGTGTGGAATGCTACAATCAATGTGGCTGACCGCCAAGTTTGCAGCCCCGGTGAGCATTATGATATCTGCGATCCTGACAATGTGAGCGACAGGAGTCGAGGTGTCCTTTGGCAAAATAATCCACGGCTCGTTCTCATTGTGTTCGTGCTATCGTTGATTCGGTCTGTGCAAACAGCCCCACTCCTCCTCTCCCGATCCGCCCACGGCCGCTGTCACTATCCTCAGTCTGCTCTTCACCCCCTGCACTTTCGTGTTCTTCATCAAGACGATCGCTCGATTCGAGGCCGAGAGCCGGCCCATGAATCTCATCAAGGGCTCCGAATTGGCGCTCCAAGTCTCCCCCCAAGGGAAAGCGGTCCCCTGGTCATTTTGATCTTCGTTTCTATTGCTCAAAGGCCCAAGCCCATCGAGACCAATATCGAGTTCCATCTGTTAATCACATTATCTTCCAAACTAGGGAGCTTCACCCGCAGCTGCAGACCTTGCCGTCGTGTACCCCAGAACCCGGTCCTGCTTCTGGAGTCCCACTCCAAGCCCAAAACATGACCCCTGACCTCTAATCTCTTAGTCTCTAGAGGCAACTCGGATGTTCCCCTTTTCCGGGACGTGTTCGTGCATACGGTAAGTCGTGACCGAAAGACCGCGATTGAGAATATTTCTAGTTATCGGTTGCAAATGTATTACGATTCGATGTCCTTTTTGAGATCTCATTATGATCGCATTATCTCTTTGCTGTCGAGTGAAAAGTCCTATGTGGCGGCCCGTGTTGCACTGCTAGAGTTCACGGTGCACGGATTATAAAACTTCAGCATTTGAGCGCCCCGGATGCTGACGAAACTCTCTTGGTCACACAGAAGACGCAGGCCGGACTCTCAGGCGCATGCCATGAAGTCTCCAATGGGGGAAGGATGGGTAGACAAAGTAACACCAACCCATGGACCAATTATCACAGAAGAAAGTAGATATGTCTCATTGTGATCGTGAGAGGCCATCACGGGGCGATGTTGAAAGTCCTTCTTCTCTTCTGACTTGTCAATTATTTCCGACCGCCTTCACGACTCCTCTTTTGGTATTCTGCCCCTAAAGGTCTTCTCTAATAACTTCTTCGACAACATTCAGGATACCATCCTTTCCAAAATTTCGGTATGAAGTTACGGCGCAGCCAAACCCCCGAGGGAAAATCACAAATAATTGACTTGATTCGCGGGCACTATGCTGGAAACACTGTACGGGCCTCCCTTTTCGACATTTGATTCTTCGTTGCCAACATTTACTACATGAAACGTGGTTATATTCTTTGTTTCTATGGCACCCTTGGTTATTAAATTGCCGCTCGCCCGGGCACCGAGAGAGGAATAGCCCTAATGGTGGTGGCATATGCGACTGAATCTGATGATTTTCCGTTGGCTACCTTGAACAAGAAATTTGACTTAATAGGCTGTACCTGGGTTGCCTCATGCTACCTTGTTAGCCTGAACATCATACATGGTCAAATCCCCCAACATACTTGTGGGGATGGATGCACGGTGAGACTCCCGAGAAGATTGTGATTATTCGTGCAAGCCGTTAAGGTAGGTGTACAGAATTAGAGCCGACAGGTCAGATCACTCAAGCACTTGCATCGTGCATGGGCAACTTTCCACCAGGCGCGCCTGGCTACAAAGTGGTGTGGCCGACCCCTTGCGTAATGACGGAATTTGGGGTCGCATGTAGGCCTCGGGTCCGGAGCTGAGTTCCGTCGCACAGCTGTGGGTCGAAAAACTCCCACTGCTGTGGGAGCTTTTATCGGCCCCACCATTCGGACAGTGCACCGAACAGCACACCGGTGCGTCCGGTATCCTCAGAAGTGGGCCGTTGTACCAACACTCTGAGTGAGCCGGTGGTACATTGGCCCACTTTTGAGAACCCTTCACAGTGTTCATGGTGCAGTATGGCTAGAGGTGCAGGCTAATGGTTCGCTCTGTGGTTCGTCAAGACCAGCCGCTGAAAACTGTTCTGAGCACTTGTACACCCACACGTGTACGAACATTTCTGCACTCGTGCGACTGCCGACACACTTGCACAAGTGCTAACATACCTGCTCTTGTGCGCAACTCTCCAGCCCACGTACTGCTGAATCGCTGCGGAGGTTCCTGATCTTCGGGAAATTCAAGCTGACCAGATAAGCATCTTCATGTTCCAACGGACCTGCTACTTACCGCACCTTCGACTAACCCGTCCCACCTTGTGTTTCGATAGTAATTATTCAACTCTTCTACACTGTCCACGACGGTAAACGGGCTTTCCTTGGGTTTCAACTAACTCCAGGCATGAGAGAAGAAAACAAGCTGGCAACTACACCCTCCCAACAGCCGCCATGCCAAACGCCGCACCTGCGACAAGAACCCTCGCCCCGATGTCAAGACCGAGGAATTGTGTATGAAGCGTTGAAGAGCCGACCGAGCACAGCACGGCGGATGGAAGCATACTCGAAGAAACCTGAGCCCAGACCGGTCAATGCCAGGGCCGCCGCTCGAGCTTGACGAACATGTTGGCATTTCATCTACGTTTGTGTCTCGCATCAAGCCCGCCGAAGAAACACAGAGGCTGTCTCTGGGTCGCAGCATGGAAAGTCCAATCAATAGCTGCTATAATGTGGACACGGCTTGCTCAGAAACCGCCTGGTGCCGTCGCTATCGTGCTAACATACTGGCCGGTTAGGCTGGACAACCATGAGGGCTAGTTGGCGACGTGCACGCATCAAAATCCCCAGCAAAGTCGACAATTTGCAGGTACCCGTACAAGTGCACATAAGCCCATACATACACAAATAAATCTGCACGAGTGTGCCCAGCCCGTGCATGCACAACTGAACCTGCACGAGTGCACGAGCAACGGTACATGTTCTGCTCGATATTGGTCGAATAACCGTTGCTGATCAGGCTGGCCCCCTTGAAATTGGTGCTGAGATACCGTTCCTGCTGCTGCCACTGCTCAGCGTGTCCGCTCGCCCTCTAAGCAGACCTTACGTCTCTTCCACCATCCGACCACGCATGCGGTTGGGTCAGCTACAGAGAGAGCTTCGTTTCAATCTACATCTACGTATGCCAACAAATAGCCCGGTGGAAATCGTTGCCCTTGTCATCAACCAGGCGCACGCAGAATTGACGAGCCAGACGACCCTTACCGGCGCTTCTTGCATCTCCCGCACCGCTTTCAGCCTGCCTACACCACTAGGACGTAGTGGAACTTAACGAGGATTCAGATAGAATTTTAGAGACGTATTCACACAATGCGTATTCAAAAAGCATGAAAAAGGGCGAGTATTGAAAGCCCTACATTCTCTCCCGTACTTACCCGCACCACTGCTCGAGGTAACGCAGCACCATGCCAGAATTACACTTGAAGCTCGCCAAATCCGTAATCAGTCGAAAAGGTGGATTGCTGTCATAGCTAAGGAGCGAGGATTTTCATCCACATGCGTAGGAGGAATCTGTTCTAGGCATCCGGCCATTATCAAGAGCACCGACAAATTGCACGGGACGTCATATCAACTGCCCCCTATAGGACCTTAATATTCTGAATTTGATTGCTTGAAGTTCTGATTAATCACCAATTGGACAAGATGCTCAGAGCAATCTTTGAGCCGATCAAACTTTGCGCCTCGTGGCTCCTTGATACTACCATACCAACATCTTCGAGCGACATGCAGGAGCAGGCCTGTTCTTCAGACATATGGAAAGCATGTGTGGCTCACCGCTTCATCATGAGCTCAGTGGGCAGCGACATTGCTTCTACACTAGTTCCCAACGGGAATCAATTTGGACGAGCTGTTGCAATCACATCTGGGCGGGTACCATGCTCTTTGTTAATGAAAAGAGCATCGAAGCTGCCCGGAGAGGCTCCCTCTGAGTTGCAGCTCCTGTCTTTGGACCCTGCTGGCTTGTCGCACCGCAAAGTTCCGCTTTCAGCGCCATCTTCGTTGGCTTTGTTGGCCTGGTCGATATATTGACCCATCGGATTCATGCGCCTTTTCGAAATTCATGCCATCTGAATCCTGGCTGGAAAGACCACATGAGGGGTCTTCCATGCTGCTACGGATCTAGTGGCAGCGGATTGGGTTGCTAGTTTGACTTCTGCAAGCTCATAACATCTACCAACAGAGCATGAGTTCCAGCGCTCAGTTTCATCAGCCTCATTCGGGAAGTTGGCTTGGACAAAGGTGTCATGCAAAGGCACTGCGTTCAACAATTTGTGATCGGCGGGAAGTTGGTAAAACTCCGAGTTCGATGCAGCTTGTCTCTGTTGATTGCTGTATGATGGCCAATACTAACAGGAACCTCAATTATCAATGCTTTGGAGTCACTGATCACCAACCGGGGTGTTGGCGTGGGTGCTTTGGACCTTTTCTTTGGGTGGCGATGACGTCTCTGCCTCCTCGATGACACAGACGTGCTTGTTGAACACATAGAGGAGACACAGTGGCACCTTTTCCGTAGGACGTCTGGACCGGTTCAAAGAGCGTAATATCTGCTGCTGGTATGATCATATCACATAGTCCGTTATCAAGGTACCTCCAGTCATTCGAATCCTTCCCACTCCAATCAGTCACGTGTGGATTCCTCTTCCAGCGGTAGACGCAACAGAACATCTGCTTTCGCCATGGTAGTGGCAACCTTTTGCAGGTTCAGGGCATGGCTGACATCCCTCGAGTGATTAGACTGTGCTGGGGCACCACTTGTTGCCGTTGTGAAGTTCATGCTGGTCGAGGTGACAGGTAAGTAGTCCCGATCGTGTGGCAAAGAATGTCCGAAGGCGAGGGATGCAAGAGACACGAGACGATAGCGAGGCAGACCGACGCGTTCTTCGTGAGCGTTGAAGACTGATGCCTTGGTGTAATAAGAGGGAAGATAGCAATGTGCTCAGCAAGACCGCTGTGCGCATGCAACGAAACTGCAACAACGTTTATGTTGCGATATTTCTTTGGGCATGGGTGGCGAGGAACCAGCGATCCGGTAGGGATAGAGTGAGAATGACGGCGGCGCTGGTTACATCAATATGTCGACTGGAAAGATCCTAGAGTGCGTTTTGCACAATTTCTTCTTTCATAGCGGCGAATTTGTCCTATCGCACCACATCGACCGATGTTATCACGCATCGACGCATCCTAGGCAGACCTTGGGATATCTGATCCCCGATCTCCCGATCCCCATTGAAGAAGCACAATGATTGTGCCATCGACATACCAAGGAAGTTGGCAGACGAGGCAAATATGGGGGATGGCCAGGGACACTATGAAGGATGTGGGAGGGAGTGTCGAGACGGGGATCTTGAAGAAGGAATCAGGACTTGGTGGGCTATGCTTGCTGCAACCTCGCATTCCGTGAGTATCCAGTTTGCATCTAATGGTAAGATTACGAGGAATCGCAGAGACAGCGACGCAGATCATACCCATCGCCCCCCTCGTCAGGTGTTCCACAACGCGGTCCAGCAGCCAGTTCGGGACCGCTCCGATTGAGAGGCTTGTTTGATACAGATAGCGGTAAGATGATGGCGAGGTAGTTGTCAGCGATTTAATCGAGCTCTCATGACTTGTTCTGCAGGGCGTGGTACAGCGGCATTCAGGTCGGGGGGGCGGGGAGGCAAGGATGGGCTGCTTCATCGGGGGGAGCGCGAAGTGGGCAATAGCGGCGAGGAAGAAGAGAGCCGTGACTCTCCCCATCTGGCAGCGACCACTTCTGGACGTTGCGGCTCCTTTTAAAGCTTTTGGTTGATTGGTGGTTTGGCCATATCCATCAGTACTCGCGTTTGTTGTTCTGGTATGCGATGATTTGGTGACCTGGCCTATGATGGCTGGTTGGAGGAGATGCCGTCTCGGCCAAGTGTTGGGAGGCGTGGCGGTACTCATGATGTTTGGAAAGATGGCCGACGGGACCGAAGCAGCAGGCTGGCTTGATGCGGGAGATAAACATTGAGGACGCGAGAAGCAAGGTCGGCTGGCGGATGGTCGCAGCAAACTTGCCGATTAACATGATGGAGCGGGCAGCCTGGAACTGGAACACCTTAGTCAGCAACGGTGTTGGGCACTTGAGATGGTTCGGCAGGGACGCGAAGACTGGCCATCAAGGTAGGCACGTACCTTGATGAATGGAAAGAGCCCAGGTCATGGGCAAACGGTAATCGGTGGCCCGGCTGATAGTTGCCGATAATCAACGGGAGGCAGGCACAGTTCCAGCGGACTCTCTGAGTGTAAGAAGAGTTGGCTGCACGTTCATTGCCAGCTCAACCCGTTGCGGCTTGCGATGCTCCTTCCTCGCTTATGCCAGCCGGCCCGGTACCAGTTGCCAGTAAGGTAAGGTAGGACGTAAGACACGCGTTTGTGAGCACCTTCTCGGGGAGATGGGTACCTTGTGGGAGAGGCTGCAAGGACCCAATGGATAAGGGACATCCGGGTGCCTTGGAAAGGCAGGAACCTTACCGGACGACCGCGACGCGTGACACAAGTAGACCCGCACTTGCCTTTGCCTGTAAGACTGCTCAGACACCCGACTGCCACCCACCCAAGACAGCAGCAGCAACGCGGAAGGGCAAGCGCTGATTCTGACTGCAAGGCCCGCCACACATTACGTTAATCAATCCCCACGCGCTCTGAAGCAGCCCGACCTCAACTTCATCTGCATCTCCTTCGCTAGATCTCCCAACGTCACCTCCACATAGCCATCGCGCTCAGGATTCCATACCATCGCAACGACACTGCCAGCTTTGCAGACACCCCGCGTGCCAGGCAAGAGTACCGTCCTGCTCTCGTGGCACTTTTCCAGAAATGGTTGGGAACCCCTATGTCTTCTTGTCTTGGTATGGTCAATCTCGCACCCCACTGCTTCTCTAGCTAACTGCTTCCCACTAGGACCCCAGACTTGACTAAATTCAATCTTGCCCAGTCCATACTGGCCCTCGTAAATGTCTCCGTCAGAGTAATACCGCAGTCAACAACATGTGCCCGCAGGCGGTAAACTGCAATTCGAGACATCGTCAGATCTGCGCTTTCGACACTGGTGGTTCACACCACCGCTTCTGACGCGGACCTCGACCAGTTCGAGTTCGAAGAGGAGCATCCCATCACTCCTGCGAGAGACCCGATCCACAGCCCAACGCCGACCCGCTCCATCGACTTTTCCATGCCACAGACCCCGCCCAAGGACGCGAACACCACCTCCTCGAGGCCATGATGACAGCTCTCCTGCGAGCCTAATTCGCATCTCAACGCTGACCCGCTCGATCGACCCTTCCGACGGCTTGTTCGTGCCACAGACCCCGCACAACGCTGCGAAACCCCCTCCCCGTGGCCATGATGACAGCTCTCCTCGCACCGCACCTGGCACCGCAGCAATCCCACCTGAACGCGCGCCTGCAAAACGCGCAGGCATCCAACGAGTCCCTCTTCGCGGCGATACTGTCTCAGCGCGCCGAGATCGAGGCCCTGCTGGCGCAGCTGGAGGATCACGTTGCCGACATTGACGGCGCGATTGCCATGCCGTGGGGTATGTCGATGAGCTATGGGGTTTCAAAGGAGGGAAAAAAGCATTAACAGCACCACAGTCAGTGCCCAGTCCAGAAACATCGCAGTGTACGAACTCAGGAGATGCTTAGGGATGTGGAACCGGAGTTGACATTGGAAACGCAGGATGCCGAGGCGCAGATATTGGAGATGTGAAAGGGACCGGGTTTTGGCGCTGATAGAAGACCTTTCCGTCGTAGTCTTGCTGGTAGTTCACTCTCAAAGGCAAGACAATTACTATTCCCACCACGCCGGTGATATCTAGAAGTAGCTACTAAAAGACACTCTGTACAAGTTTCACGACTGATGCTTTGGTGTGCTTGCCATCATCCGATCCTCGTGCCGATAGCTGTGCATCACGACATACTTGTATAGCATGTCCACCATGCTTTGGGTGCGCCTTATTCACAGTTCTACTTCCGCAAGCCAGTCTCAATCTTCTCGTTCTGAAGTTCTCATTCAGATTTATCTTGAGAATGGCTTTGTGGCCACCAATATCGGCGATGGTCACTGATCATCTTGACTTTCAAGGCTCCGTTGACAGACGTAAGGCTGTCTGCCTGCTCAGTAAGTTCTCCACTTCGTGGCCTCGAACACCAGATAGCTGGTACACCTGGTACACCAAGCCTTACTTCACATCTCTGGCAATCAGTAGCTGTCTCAAACAATTTCGTCGGTATGCACCGTTTGCATCGAAAGAGCTGCCTGGCACGATAATGAACTCTGAAGTTTGTGAGTACGCGACGAGGCCTGGTCTCTTGAAGCTGAAGCTGTCCGCAGGTAAGGTAATCTCTAGGTTCAAGGGAAATCGCAAATCGTGCTATTCTCATCCGTGCCTCTATGAGCAGAAGGCCAATACCAATGTGCATTGTGAATAAAAGACAGAGCTTTGCTGAAAGACTTCGTAAGATTCATCACAGTCATATTCATTGCCGAGAACCACCCTCAGAAGACAAAGGCCATGCACCGTGGCTCAATGGAAATTGGCTTTCAGCCTCTAAGCCAAGTCATCATCATCCTGACCAGAAACCTAGCTACCACCGCCATAAACTTCCCACATAGTGGCACCAGGAAGAAAGTCCGCATAAACGCGTCTTGTCCATCCAACTCATGACCGAGAGAAAACGGAGTGGGCACCCAGGTTGGATATCGTCCAACCAATTTTTCTTGCCCATTATCTCATCGCGGACGCACAAACTCATCTTCTAGGCACAGCGCGGGTGCTATGGTGTTCAGAAGTAGCAGCGATATGTTGCCAATCTGGATTCACTCCTCATCGCTTCGTGGTTGTCACTATCATGCATTACTAGTATTTTCTTCATTTTTGGTACCAAACTTTGACACTAATTGCAATGATAATTCTCAAGTCGCCCAGTTTGACATAAATCAGAAGCAGAGACAAATAGAAAGTTACTTCTTTGTTACAGTGCTCAGAAAGGCGTGATCGCTCTGTTCTGTGAAAGCAGACCTTCTCCTATGCCCTGTACCCATATGCTCATGAAAAGACTGCGTTTTGAAGATCCACAGCCAATCTCCTGATTCTTTTTCAGCTCTGGTCACCAGTCACGTCAGCGGGATTTCATAAGAAACGTCAGACAAGTCGGATATATCAGCACCAGGCAACGTAAATTGAATCCAGCGTCTTCAGCGTGACAATGAACTGTTTTGGTCTCAATGATATCTAGTCTAGCCGTGGCCAGCCGCTCGTGGGCGGTGGATATGGGGCCAATTGTGTGATCAGAGTCGTTATTATAGTCTTCTCTGTTGTGCCGGTCGTGAACACAGAGGATTTATAGGTACCTTAGCATGAAGATTGAGAAGCAGACATCGGGTACAGGATATCTCAACTAAATATCGCTGCCACTCGGGTTGCCTCAAAGCATCTTAGTAAGTGGGTGGTCTATTTCTGAGCGTGGCTCGTCTGATCGGCAGCGAGTCGAGCCTCCCGGTGCTGCTGGTCCACCCAGTCAGGCGACTCGATCTTGCCGGTGTTTCATGTCTCAAGAGTTGAGGCGGCGTGACCAGCGGCCCGTCTATAGGAAGACCAGCTTGCGAGAACTTTGATCTGAAGGCCTTCGTCCGGTGCCTCCATTCTGGTGCGCTTGATGATGACTGATGATGTCTTATTGCCTCTTGGAGGGTGCACCATGCTGCTGAGTCCGAACGCCTTGCTGGGGCCAAGACTGGTGTACTAGACGATCTGACAGCAACAAAGTTTGTCAGGTGAGGAGCTGAAGGTTAAAGAGCCGGAAAAGGCCTGCAGAAATTGAAGACCAGACATACTTCCTCAAGGGCGATATCACCGTGCTTCGTGAGCCCAGTCAAATGGATTCGGAGACCGGACCTCAGATGAAGCTCTGAACGGCGAGAAAAGGTATTCTTCGATAATTGGGCGACGCTGTGAAGTCCATAGACACGATTATGTATCAACAGCTTTGGCTTTTGACTTTCATCTTTGGCTTCCGAAAGTGGAATGCTCTGGTCGACCTCGAAATGATTGCGTCTTCTAAAGACATCAGGTAGTTTATTCCACTTAGTATGAAGATCTCCCATCGTTGCTAGCGCTACAAGACTTCATAGTTTTGTCTATTTGCTTATCAAAGTGCAGTCATTGCAAAGAACTCTTGTTTTTGACTACGTACCACCAGGACCCCGACCAAGTTCAGATCGTCATCGTCATGAGAGTTGACGAGGTCGGTGTGCAGGGAACGCCCCCCCCTGCTCGGTGAGTGAAGAACGCCGATCATCAACTATTTGGGTCCCAACGTGTCACTGGTCCTCCTGTTTCCTCATCTAGAGAACGCTCGTAGCTTCCCATCAGCCCAATTCAGGCCACTCATTAAGACTAGAGGCTTACAACAGTAGGTGCTGTTTTATCTGGGGTGTAGACGCCAGATGCATTGCTGGAGGTGCTTCGGATAGCCAAGTTCAGGCAAGCGCTTACAGTTGGGCGGAAATCTTCATCGTGTCCGTTGGAGACCAGGAAGATGAGCGGATGATCGGTCACAAAAGTTCAAAGCGAAGCTTTTGCCTTCTATCCCTTGGTACCAATAAGCAAGCAGCCAGGACAAGTTGTTCATACAATCACCGAACAATCCAAGCGAAGATACAAGCCGTGACCGGGCAAGTCACCAAGAGGAATCTTTGGATCTTGCCGCGAGCGGAGCAAGCAGCTCTGGTAGTAGAACAGACACCTTTCAGGGGCTAATACACTGAGACTATGGAGAGAAAGCCAGGCGACATCTGAACTGTGCGGATAATGGACTCGCTCAAGACCAGCTCGTCGTGGTTGATGGTGAACTAGACGACGGGGGAACTGAAGGCAACATCGTGCTTGGTGATATCAGAGACTGATGCAAGACTTTCATTTCTTTCTCATCTGTTCTCTTCTTCACGGTCATGCTAGCTTCATGGTCGGCCTGGGTGGGACTTCGTTTGGGGGCATCTTGCCACGGCCTTCCATAATACCTCTCATCTCCTTAAGTTGCTCCTGTTTCATATCGTCGCTATCAATCTGAGTCTCTTCTTGAAGAGACAATTTGTTGCGATGCCCAAATGGGCACGGTTAGTGCTCAAGCGGTATGACATTTGTATTGCCCGACCTCAAGGCTGGCCGCCATCGCGGACGCATCCACACACATTGTCCCGCAGTCCGAATAGCTGGGGAACCGAAGTCGAAGCGTGCAAGAGTCCTGCACTTTTGAAAGTCTCTCGGCAGCCCTGACGTAAATCCTAGGGAATGTTTATCGGAGTAGCATTGTGTTTAACCGTGTCCATGACAGGCATAGACTCGCCGAGTGATGAAGGAAGATCTCGCCTTCGGTTGGGTCTCATCTTCTTAACTTCCTCTTACATGGACTAACAGTCTGCTTGGTGAGGTCAAAAACTGTGTTTAAAAGGTTATTAGCAGTAGGAATGGTACATAAGTGAAGAGAAAGGCATGGGGTGATGGGCTGCATGCCTGGATATCAAGGGAGAAGACTGAAACAACGACCACAGCACCTATACCAATGAGAGATGGAGAAGCCAGCCCCTCGACCGGCTTTTCTTGCATGAATCATTAATTTATATCGAGAACATTCATCAGAGACTCTCTCATTGTTGCGGCCACGGGGATGGGCTGGAGGTTGCAGGGTACATTACCGTTAGCGGTACCCGTCACTTCCATTGACTGGCCACGCCTCGACCACGGCAAAGATGCAAAACGATAACTGTAATGAAGACTAAGACGACTCTGCTTTGGTGATTTTCACCCAGGTCTGTATTTCGCGCGGCAAACATGCCCAGCTGCAAATCAGCTCGACTCGCTGATGCGGTCGATCGTACCAAAAGCTGAGACGTCGTACCTCGTGACGACGCGACCGTTCAATAGTGCACTTGGGAATGAGTCTGACAGGAACGGCCTCCTTCTTGGCCTTCTCTAAGACCCTTTTAACAACGTCCCCAACCTTTTAATCTTCTTAAAAGCCCGCTCGACCTTCTCAACCTACTCAACCTTCTTGGCGTTCCCGTGTTGCGGAATGGAGCTGTTCCACCTTTGAATCTGGCGATGAAATTACCGCCAGGCCTGCATTGTGATATGCTGTGGACTATGGTCGTTCTAGTCTGGAGAAAATTGTTTATTGTGGTTGATTGGCATTGCGTAAAACTGGGATAATCATCTACGCACTCAATCCAGCAATAGGGATGTCTCTCAGTCCGCGCGGTAACTTTGGCCATCATCAACACTATATCTGGCCAGGCACGATACGTGTCTTTCGCTGATAGCTGCTTGGGGTTGAGCTGGAAGCCGTCTTCGAGCTACTCACTAAAAACCATCCGACTGCCAGCAACTACCTTGCGAGTTCTCCGATATGGAGAGAAATTCACGACTTTCGGTGACCTTGACCTATGCCAGCATCCAGTCCAGGGAGACAGCGAGGGTCACGATTTCCCGCGACCTTCAAATTTCCCGCCCTCCAGCAGGTGTTCTCCTCTCGCCGAATGCGTGGAACATGCATGATAGACTGGGAGAGGGGTAGTAAGTTGCTTCTGGCGCGAAATAAGTTGGACGTGGTGATCAATTGAAGACGTTATTATAGAGCACGAGGAGCCTTTGACGGATTTTGGAGTTGCGTGATCATCATCTCAGGGGCTATTACGGCATGAAGCTGGTGAGATCTGCTGGCCTACTGTTATTCTGATCTCACCTGACTCAAAATGCAAATAACCAGTCGTATCCTCGGAGTGCTGTCCACCAGCAAGAAGCTGCAGACATCATTCCCGGATACCGTCACTGGCTATCTGTCATGGCCGAGGATCGCAGCAGTGAAGAAGCTGAACGGACTTGCAACGTCGAAACTTTCAGGGATCACGCGTCGGAGTGCGTCTAGCAAAAAGAGATGCCGGGACGGATTCAGCAAAGACCGACCTGATAGCGGCGAGAGAGCTGCTTGACAGAGACTCATGGAGAATGAAACGGTAATTGGTCTTGGATTAATCGGGACCATTGTATGGTACCGAATGCCTGGGCTGGCAAACATCCATTACTCTTGGGTAAATAATTGAGCTTTTGGAAACCAATGAACTCATACATGGGCACGACATCGTCTGCGGTGAAACAGAGCCGTGCAAGCACTTCCAGCGGCAGACTCAAGCAGCTCTTTCTCAGCTCCTCACATACCAAGTTCTACACCGCCATCAACACTTACTCATTCCTAGTATCGTCAGCAAGAGCACCATATTACGAATGTCTTATCTCAACTACTTTACGAAAAGCCGAGGCATCGGCTACTCTATTGAGAATATTTGTTGGGATTATCTCATCGGCGACTTGCTCTGGAAGCGCAACGCGCCCAAGAAGGCTGCAGGCCAAAAGGTTGGCAAGCATGCATTGCGCTTTGGCAACTTAGCTCTGTTACCTGTGAGCGGTATAAGTATCATGGACTACCGGGAGAGGAGGATTCGCTGGCTGTGAGTGACATAGTTCACCGTCCCACTGGCGACTCTTGTTGAGCCGCGAACTGAGAGATTCCTCTATTGGGCTCACGGCGCCTTTTGGGCCACAATAATGCCCCTCATCCACCAGCAAATCAACACATCGCAGATTAGGACGCCTTTTCTGCTCTTTTGTCCACTAAGTGTAAGCGTTTTAGTATTCAATAGACTGGACGCTATGTCGCAAGCTACACTCCGGAACCTCCCTTTGCGTTGACGACAGCGCGCCCAAATGTACATGGCCCGTAGGACGAGGCCAAAGACGTCGGCTTGGGGAATGTTTATTGGCATGCATCGGTCGAGAGACACTCGCACTGCCCATCTGGTTCTTCTGTTTTCGGGGGAGAAGGCAAATGGAGACTGGAGTGGCGAGGCAAGCAGTCCTGGGTTGGGACTGGCATGAAGGTCCATGAGATAGGAAATGAATGCACTTTTCCATGCGCATGTGATGTGAATTGACGTACTGACGGTAAACATGGATAAGACTAGACAGATACATTATTGTCTTCATGCCTGGTACTGCTGCATCTGAACAACAGCAGCAGAGGCTCAAATCCGACAACCTTTTGTCGTCGTCCAGCAACGCAGCAGTGACATAGGCACTTCAAGACAGATCCAAAGACAACGGCTTCGCTCGAACAACCTCCGTACAGAATGCCTGCACACGCTTGGCAATGATGCGTTGCGGATAGACTCATGCCTCGAAATCCAAGCGTAGATAAGTCACGGCAGTGACACGACATGACGAAGTTAGGTTCAGCGCTCATCAGGATGATCCGGTTTCACACACCTCTACTGACGACTACTGTGCACTCTAATCCTGCTCTCGGCTTCTCAAGTATGACTGAAATTCAATATGCGTGCGATTTTTTTGTTGTTGTTGTTGTTCTATTTTTCGACGTTAGAGCTAGGCTCAGATTGCTCCCTAGGGCATATATCATATAGGGCAAGCCTATATATCTATAAATCTACTGTACACTATTCCCACTCCTCAGATTGAGCGTCTTCCAGTCAATCGCCTCCTACATATAATGTTTCTAGGCTTAAAGGCTGCTCTAGCTGCTAGACAGCATAGATATCCTCTGTTTCCAGCTTATATCGCCTAGCTGAGGCTGATGCTGTGGAGGTCTAAGCCCCACTACGCTAGGGCTAGTATTATCATAAAATCTAAGCAGAGAGACCTCTAGTTAGCAGCTGAAACTGAGGCTTAGGTTGCTTATAGGCTTCTGAAAAAGTAAAATTACTTATAGTTTACTGCATTTTATTAAGAAAACTAGGATTTTTTTAGAAAAGTTAATAAGTTAATTTTTATATTTTCTTATAGTAAATCAAATTATTTAAGCTGAAAAATTAAGATAGAATAAAGTATAATAGAATTTAAAAAAGTTATTAGCAGAAAAGTCTATATAAATAGACTATTTAGCAGTTTTAATTGCTAAAAAAACTTATAATTTCTTTAAACTTTTTAAACTGCTTTAAATTGCTAATTATAGATCTCTAGTAGCATTTAAAGTTTTTAAATAGAGATAAACCTAGCTTGCTATTAATTAGTAGCTAAAGCTACTGAAATTTCTTTAAATAGGTTAAATAATAGAATACTATATATGCAGAGGATTTCTATTTCTTATATTTATATCTTTAGGTGCTTTATTACCTCTAAGTGAAGCATTTATAATATATCTTAAAATTGCTATATTTTAAGTAGATAGCAATTAAATAGTATAAGAGTTTTTATAGAAGCTTTAGCTTTAGAAGGTATTAAAACGCTAGCTGAAGGTTATTATAAATATAATATTAAGGTCTTTTGCTTATATGCTACTATTTCTAGTAATGCTTTGCAATTTTCTTTTATGCTAGATGCTTTATAATAGCTACTATAGCTAGTAGAATAAGGTTAAGAAGAGCTATTAAAGCTTCTTATTTTATAAATATATCTGCTAACTTATTTCTAGAAATATCTTTATAACTAGAAACCTAGTGAATAAAAATAAGAGAGGTTGCTAAAGCAATATACTTTCTAGTCTGAAGAATAGTTACTTATAAAGATAAAGATATATTGCTATATCTCTCTAAGGTATTAATAATACTAAGGTTATTAATATAAATATAAATTGCGCTTATTAAGCTCTATAGATATATTGCTATATAGAGCCTGAAGTTTACAGCTTCAGCTTTAATATTAAAAACTTCAGTAAAACTTAAGCGCTGAGAGCTTTATATGAGAAGCGTTTTAGCCTTCTTCTTTTCTTCTTTTTTGCTTAAAAATATAATATAGCTGTAACTAACTTCTCTAGACTTAAGTTTAGATCTGTTAGTATATATAATAATATTATTTTTAGGAATATCTTTAAGTTAAGCTTTAAATTCAGCAATAGCTGTTTTTTTTAAGAGATGAAAGGGGCTTAGAGGTTATAAAAGCATCAGCATAAAGTGAAGGCAGTAAGAGAGCATTACAGTAGTATATTGCAGATATATAAGCTTATAGTAGAGGTTTAATAGGTAGATATAAAGGTGTTAAATTAGTAGGTAATAAAGGTTAAAACGCTTAAGTTTTATAGCAAAGTGAAGCTAGCAAGCTTTAAGTGTGATATCTATAAGAGGGATTTTAGATTTGCAGTATAATATAGTAGTAAAAGTAGTATACTATATAAGTAAAACTCTTTAGATGCTAATATAAATCGCTTTATTAATAAGCTAGAGATGCTTTTTTTAATTTGTTAAGCAGAATGGTTTAATTAAAGTAGTGCTAAAGTGCTGCTAAAAAGAGATATAATTAGGTTTCTAAAAGCTAGAAAACTAAGCTTTTATGCTATAAGTAGTAATAGGAATAATAATTAAAAAGACAGCTTTATATATAAAGGCAGAGAGGAAACCTCTATATACTACCTTAAGGCTGCAGAAGAATTTAGCACACTTTAGAGCAATATTAACTTAGATCTAAATATATAGTGTGAAAGTAAGCTTATAGTTAAAAGTAACCTTAAGCTACTTCATAATATCTTTAGGTGTTATTATTAAGCTGTCAGCCTTAATTAGAAGATTTATTAGCTTATATTTTTATAAAATATAGATAGCTTTACTCTTTTTCAGCTTAAAGAAGACTTTATTTTTAGCACTTTAGTGTAAAATATAGATAATATTAGCTGTAAGCAGCTTAGCGTTTTCTTCTGTAGAAAGGGATTTAATTTATATTAAGATGTTATTAGTATATCTAAAGCAAAAGTTAAAGTTTTATAGCAGAAGCTTTATAAAATAAAGTAAGTATAGAATAAGAGAAGTAGGGAAGCTTTAAAGAAGCCTGCAGCAAAAGGAAAAAGGTTCTAAAATAGTGCTTTTAATATAAATTTAAGCTTAGCATCTAGTTATAAATAACTTAATATAGCAGATAAAGGGTTCTAGCTATTTTTACTTTTATAATTTAATAAAGAAGCAGTTATAAAAGATAGCATTAAAGGCATCCTTAGCATTAAGTGTAGCAAAAGAAGCAATTAAACCAGCTTTAAAGGCAGCTTTAATTTTATAGGTTATATAGGTAGTGAAATTAACTGCACTACGCCTAAAGAGAGCTTTAAAGTGTTAAGCACTAATAATTTAAGCTAGTAGTGCTGCATAAGCAGTATATTAAGCGAACAGGCGCTTAAGGCCTTTTCTAAAGCAAGAGAGTAAAGATATAGAATAATATAAAGTGACTTCAGTTAGAGGTTTCTTTCCTTTAAATATAAAGACTATTTTAGCTTTTTTAAAGATTTCTAAATAGTGTTTAAAAGTTAAATAGGCCTAAAAGAAAGCTTAAATAAACTTAGCTATAGCTAGTTAAGCAGCCTAAAGCATATAAATAGTAATATTATTAACTCTAAGTGTAATGCTTATTATAAGTATTGCAGTAGTTATTTAAGTAAGTGAAATAGAGATATTTTATAAGATATTAAGGTGAGAAGGGATTTAGATGCTATTTAGGTTCTAAATATTATTTATAGCTGAAAAGCGCTTAAGTAGAGCTTTTCTAAAGGCTTATGCCTTTATAGTAAGAGACTTAATCACCCTATTTTTAATTTTTAGTAGCAGTAAGTAGAAATTAAGCTTTACTTAGTGCTACTTTATTATGCTGTAGAGATTGAAAATATTTACTATATAGTTAACTTTGCTATAGCGCTAAGCTGTCTTATAAGTATAAATAGCCTGTTAAAGTTCTATATTAGCAAGCTTTTCTCTTTTGCAAAAGGAGCAAGAGAGATATAAGTATAGCTTGCAGCTTAAAAATTAAGCTAACTAGGCTTTATATAATTTTTATTTAGCATTTTAGCATTTAAGTGATTATTAGGCTGAGATAGCTAGACTTAAGATATGCTAAAGTAAGTAAGTTATAATATTTATTACTTATAAAAAGCAGTAGAAGATAGACTTAGTAGTAGCATTATATTATATTAGCATTATATTTAGAGTGATAATAGAAAGAGGGTTCTATTTGCAGAAGGTAGTAAATTGCTTAAGTTTGCTGTTTAGCATTTATACTTAAGCTAGAAGGCTTAGTTCTAAAGCTAAAAAGATAGAGATATAAGCTAGAATAGCTTTATAGTTTGCTCTAAAGTGAAAAGTAAGATTTATTTCTGCTGAAGTAAGTAGAATATTAGACTAAAATAGATCTATAGTGCAGCTAGCATTATATATTAGCATTTTAGGCTTATTTAGAAGGGAAAAACTATTTTAATTTGCTTAAGTTTTGATTTTAGAGCTGCTATTAGTGATTTTCACACTAGAGGCTTAAGAGAGGTTTATAGCATTCTAATTGCTGTTAGTAAAGAAATGAGAAGAGATAAAGTACTAAAAGATATAGGTAGTAGTATTATTGTTTGCTATATTTAGCCTGTATATATTTAGAATAGTTATACTTTAAATCTATATCTAAATGAGATTATAAGTCTTATAAGGCTAGGTTTAAATAGCCTTTAAACCTTTTCTAATATATATAATTATTTGAGAAATAGTATTTAAATTGCAATATCTTTAGATGTTAATAGAGCAGAATGCCTTATAGAAGGAGTAGTTTGCAAAGAACAGCCTTCTCTTCTTTTTATCAGTATAAGGTTTTTATATTAGAACTATATTAATATACTTCTTAGTATAGCTTTATAGTAGTATATAGTTTATAAGATTTCTATACTTAATATTACACTATATAATATATAAGCCTTTAGTGCAGCATCTTTAGGTTTATCTAAAGTGAGGTGTTATCTTTAAAAGAGGGGATTTGCTATATATTATTATAATAACTTAGTTCTTTAGTATATAAAGTAGTGCTGCAAATAAAGCTGCAGAGGGAGTGAAAGATAGAAGTCTATAGAGTTGCAAGCTTTCTAAGCTTAAAGAGGTTAGACTAGAGTAGACTGCTGTTTTTTAGGCTTTTTCTGAAAGCTTCTTGCTTTGCATTTTTCTAATATATTATAGCATAAATAGTACTGCTAGACTTAATAGTATAAACTTATTTTTAGTAAGAGTAAAAAGTAAGAAGAGCATTTAGTATCTCTATTTTAATATCTTTAGGCTTAAAGTTTATCAAAGAAGAGTTTAAAGTGAAGAAGTTATCTACTATAGTAGTTTAAATAGTATTAGCTATTTTGTAGTTAGGTAGAGCTATACTGCTAGCAATAATTATTAATTAAGCTGTTTTAAGTTAGGCTAGAGAAGTAGAGTTAGCTGAAAGTAAGCTGCAGAAAGAGCTGTTAAGCTTAAGTGCAGATAATATGCTGTATACAACCTGTTAAATTTTCTAGAGCTAGCATTTAAAAGGTGCAACTTAGATGCTATCCTTTAGAGTAAGGTAAGCAGTATAGTTGCTATAGTTTATAAAGAAGGTGCTATAACAATTTAAGCATTTAAAATTATTTAAGCAGATTAAAGCTATATTAATGCTAATGCAATTAGTTTAGCTGTACTAGCTGCAGCAGTAAGATTTAATATAAAAGCAACTGATATAATATTTTTAGCACTTATTAGAGTGAAGCATAGGCATCTATTTCTTCTCTAGCAGAAGGTAGATATAGGCAGATTTATAGAAAAGGTGCTATTTAGTGCTTTTATAGAGTTAAAATAGCATAATAATCTAAGATTAGGTTTAAGTAGTAAGGTTTACACCTTTTTATATTAAATAGGTTTATACTAAGTGTAGCTTTATATATTTATAGATATTAATTTTAACTATTTCTTTAGTAACTCTAATAATAAAGTTGTTTAGATATCTAGAGATTTCTATAGGTATGCAGTTAATAAGGTATTTATACTATTTCTAAGAGAGGTTAAGAGATTAAGCATCTATAGCCTTATAAATCTCTTTTGCTTGCTTAAGAAAGGCTTTTTTTATAGAAGTAGAGCATAGAATAATAATATAACTTAAAGTAGTATATAAGATATAAGTGATATCTGCTAAAAGGAGGTTTAAAGCTTTAGTAATTCTATTTTAAAGGGCATATAGCAGGGCTTTACAGGCTTATGCTGAGATTTTAGAGGCCTATAAGAGCAAATAGTAGTCTATAGTAAGCTTTAATAAAGTGTAAAGCTTTTAAATACTATATAATTAGGCTAAGCTAGTTGCTATATTTTGATAAATAAGAACTATCTCAGAAGAGGATATAGTGTTATTTTACCCTTAAAGAGAGGTTTTTGCAGCTATATTACCTTAAGAGAGCTTAAAAGCAACTATTTACTAGATATAAGCAATAAATTTCTGTGTGATGCTGCTGAATACCTTCTGCAGTTATCCTTTATAAGTTTTCACTAGCTAGTTAAAATATGCTGTAATTATCTAGCAGGCTTGCTGATAGATATTAAATAGTTAGAATAACTTTTATATTTTAGCAGCAATTATTAAGCGCTCTATCCCTTTAAAGCTGTTAAGAAGTGATAATTCTACTGTAATAGGCGCCTAGAGGCGTAGATGCAACAGCTCAGCAGAAGCAGAGGGAGGGGAAAGGTTCTAAACTAGCAATTTAAGCCTAAGTTAGGCGTTTGCAGCACCTGCATGCAGCTGCGAAGCCATCGCAACAGGCGATTGAGGGCGTTAACAGTGTGGTTTTAGGTGCGTTAGGGTTCTAGTGTGGTGCGCTGCAGCCCGCTAACAGCAGGTCGCAGTAAAAAGTGTGTAGGAGGGAAGTTGATTTGTGCGTGCGAAGCTTGAGGACAATATGAAAAGCAAAAGCTTTGTACGTCATGCGCTTTCCAAAGACTTGAAGGGAAAGGCTTACATCGAAGAGCAATCTATGGCAAGAGTCCAGTACAAAACCATTGTGCAGGAAAAGGCCTCAAAGTTATATACGGAAAGATTATGAGCCGAGCTCATTGGACCGGCTCTCTTCGAGATATCTGCCTATCGCATCATCATTGATGATTTCCTCGAGTGTGACACGAAAGTGCTTGAGATGATGGCAGGTTCAGGCTCTTGGACGGACTCTTTGGCAATTTCCTGTAAGTTGCACATACCAGATGAATTTGTGATATCCTCCGGATTCCATTTCTCTGAAGGTGTCGTGGCAGACCATTTGCTGACTTCAGTCTCGAGACCAGCCATGAGTGCTTGCTCCAGCTGCTCGGTCCTTGCATACTCTGGGATTGAAAGCGAAAGTGAAATTGGTTTCGGGACGTAGCAAGCGTGGTTTGCGGTCTTCCTGTGAATTCAAGAAGCGTTCTGCTGCGACTGCTGCTGCTGCTGCAATCTCTTGGAACGGTGACATGTTGTGCGTGTTCACTGAGTCCAAGGCCTTCTTCCTAGATTAATCAGAGCATCATTCAGCCAGTATTTCTAAATGATTTCGAACGTACTGAACGGCCGTGGACGCATTTAGGACTCACACATGGCCAAGTGTCTTCGTTAGATTCTCCTCGTCGGCATCCTTCGGCGGGCTGCCTCTGCCCCTCGAGACGTGAAATGGTTGGGATAATATTTTCTGGATCATGAGGTTAACTAACATGCAGCGCAGCTTCAAACGGAATTGACACCAGCAGTCCCGTGAAGGGCCTTGTGGACGGTGGTGGACGATAGGGTGATGCTGCATCGTGATCCATGTCGGTCCCAACCTGGCTTGGCCCTGGCGTCTTGTGAATTCAAATTTGGCAAGAAAATCAATTCTTCCCGGTCAGGTGCGGGAGAAGCTTGCCGGAGATGGGCTTTGTGAGCGCGAGTCGACCGTAGCTGGTGAAGCAGGAGCGTCTCGAGCGAACTTGATGTGAGCCACCAATTTTCGTGTCGAGCTGGTAACAAGCTTGGGTAATTCTTCTCGGATGCTTACTAGAGTTGTCGCTGCTTGCCTAGATCGACTCCTCGTCTGCCACTTACTAACAACTAGCCGGTGCCACAGCGAAGCCATCCGCTGGCTCAGAGTTTCTATTGTGAAATGAATCGAACAAAGTGAAGCTGGAGATGAGGAAGGGAATAGACTGTAGAAGGCTGAGCGAGGAAAAGGTAGCGGTAGGGTCGGGCGCGACGGGAGATGGGTCTTCGCTAGCGGCGACGTGAGGTTGGGACTTGAACATGGCTTGGGTCTTCCTCGCTGATCCAGATGTCTGTATCAATTGCTTGTACTGGAAATTGTCAACGATCTGAAGCCGTGGATGTCGTGATGCGAATGACGGCTCTACCTCCCGCCCTTCTTCCATTTCTCGAGTGTCTCGGCCAGCTTCCCTATTCCTCTAATGGTCTAGACGTCGAGAGGGTGAAACCGCCAGGGTGCTGACAAGACGTCGGTACTATGTTGGTGTCGGGTTGATACTCACTTGGAATGGCGGCTTATGATCTCGTCGCACGAAGGATTTGAATTGTGGTATTTTCAAACAGAACAAGGTTCTCTCAACCCAGTGGTCTGACTGGAATCTTTTATTCTGTTGGTTGAGCGGAACCAGCATGGGGATCCCAGTTCCAGCAAGCCGGGCCCAAGCCGGGCCCGTGTTTGGAGGCCCCGAGCCGGGAGGCGCCACGGACGGCCATGGATGAATATGCGGCGCGGAAGATCCAGTTCCGCCTCGGTGAGTACCAACCCGGCAGCACCGGGGTCCTCGGGGTCAGATCAAAGTAAGTATTGCTTCCTGCTCTGACTAAGAAGGTGAGCGCTAGTAACCCAGCAGCCATTCAAGGCCTTTTTGATTTTCTCACCAGTAAAAGCGATACATGAAGTCGTAGAGCGTCACTCAAAGCTAGCACATACTTGGGGTGTCAGCAAACTGACGTGATCGTGTTGGGGTGAGCCGTCTGGTATATTTCGGAGTGTTTCTATCGCTACAGTGGTCTTGGGGGTGTTTAGGTTATGGTCCGCGATGGTAGGCCTTCAAGGCGGATGGTGCTTCCGCCTTCATCGACTCGCCTTCACCACATCAAAGGCCCAGAATAGCGATCAACACAAGTGCAATCAACCACTTGGAGTGCTTTTATTTCACCGAAAACAGCACTGCGGCCTTCGTCGTCCCCTGGTGGCCTACTCACCCGCCGCCATGGGCGATACGAAAAGAAATTGACGTGAGGAAGAAACCCTTCTCCCTGGTGCTTACACGTCAACATCCCTGGCTGGCACTGAACTAATACCGATGTAGAACAAACCGTTTACAGCATCCCCGTCGCGAAATTTAGCGCCTTCCGAGTCTCCTGACACGCCTAATGTTCCATGGTGCCTCCAAACTGAGACTGTCGCCCTCTGGCATATCTCCCATGGTCACCTCTTCCTGGAAGATGAGATACCTCGGACCCGAATATCGCCTTCCGATTCTTGTGCTTTGCTTGGCCCCTCTGACATATTCATCAGCTATTTGGCCCCTGTCGTCAATGAGTTCGTCACGCCCAAAGTCGACGCAACCATCACCTAACGTCGCCTCTCGCTGGACAAAAGGATTACGTCTCTCCTGAGCCATGGAGTACAGCTTTATCTGCTGGAATCACACCATCACTGTCGCCATGTGGATGCGCGTCCACGACATACCCGACCACCTATCATCTACCACGTGTCTCGGTGCTAGCTTCCGATTCGATGGCATGCCCAGGTTCCGAGATTCTCCTCGTCTCCCCATCCTTCCGTCCATGCCCACTCGCTCAATCGCGACCAGAACCGTCATTACATCGTTGACCCCGATCTCAATCATGCTATATTCCTTGACGTTTCTCTCGGTGGCCTCGTCCGCCATTGTCCGGCGCTGCGAGACTGGCGCCCCAGGCACCGTGGCGTCACTGGCCGGCTGGCCAACTTTGCAAAAGTACGTGCGTCCCGTTTTAATTCCAATTCCCCTGGAACTACTACAGACTGTAGCTGATATCAAATCCCATATTCGCGGTGCGCGACCGCCGCAACGTCTCCAGACGCCTTCTCAACCTCGTCACTGCGCAGTTCGGCGTTTGGCGTCAACGCCCCTCCCGCCGTCACGCTGGCTTCGCTTCCGCACCGGACGAGGTTTCTTCATTCTACCCCTGGCCTATTCCGGCCCGTTGACGGAAACATTTCCATCGAAGAGAGCCGTATGGCGGCGCCACCGCCTCTTCCGCTTTCAAGGGCTGGCTTTCGCCGTCGTTGCCGACGTCGTCGTCTTTGTCCGACTGGTTCTCCTTGTCACTAGCCTAACTATCCAATTTCGACTTGTCGTCGGTATCTGCAGACATGCGGTTATTGCGGCTTCTGGAGGATGTCGTACCGCGCTTACTCATCATATTGTGGGTGTCTCTTGAAGCAATGCCAGCATTATATGAACCGCTGAGGTCCCTATCACGGTCACGCCCCCTGATCCTCAAGGAGGAAGCTAATTGTCCTACATATCATCGTCACTCCAAAGGCTTCTGAAGACTTCGTTACTCTGAACGCCGACATGTCCCATCTTCTCGTCTAGGGCCTTGGATCTGCGAACTCCAGCGTCTTCAGTCCCCATCCAACCGTTGTCTCCGAGGACGAACTGACCCCTCAAGTCACCGAGCCGTCATTCCCCCCGCTCACGCCGTTGCGACTAACACAGAATGCCCCGCCGGTCCGGATGCAGAAAGCGCCGTTGCCGCTGCCAGAAGTCGTGTCTCACGAGGTGTGGAAAGCGCGCAAAGAGCAGCCCCGCTGCAAGGATGTGAAGGTTGCTGGCGTATGCTTCTCGATCACCAAGCTGTGTGCCGTTCATAAATGTGACCCATATCAGAACAAGAAATCACAGGGTTGAGTCTGTTATCCGACGTTTGCGATTAATGACATGGCAAGTGTGGCATCACTTGCTGCTTGAGAATAGTGCAAAGCATCATTCACTTTTCTCCCGGTCGCACCAGGCCAGAAAGTGCCTCTTTGGCATCACGGTGAACTCCTCCCGCCGGGTATCGAATGGAGATTACTCCTCGGGTAACAATTTCCCGTGCCGCTCAACAATAACTGAGCCGCCATCTGCTATTTGGAAAGGCGAGGAAACACATTATGGAGAGCCGCCATGTTGTTTTCGGATCGTCTTCTGGCTGCAACGTGGCGTGCTCGGCATCGTCCCAGAGATATACCCCTAATAACGTATTGGCAGCGTATTCATTGCTTCTATTGCGTATTACGGTCCCCAAACCAACATAGAGGTCCGGATGCCTGGTAGGAACGGGACAGGTCGTCTGTCTCGGAGTTTGCCTTTGGTGCGTCGATAGAAACGGATCGAATGGGGTCTAAAGGGTTCGAGCGGGTCCCACA
Organism: Colletotrichum horii; assembly: GCA_027406005.1. NCBI lineage: Eukaryota > Fungi > Ascomycota > Sordariomycetes > Glomerellales > Glomerellaceae > Colletotrichum > Colletotrichum horii. Next base: position 292,422 of record JANVYB010000015.1, on the reverse strand, counting down.
AGTTGAACGGATTCAAGACACAGAGTAGCCTGGGCAGGTTCAGTGGATTCCTCGACGGAGCTTTCGACGGAGCTTTCGACAGAGCCCTTGTCTCGTGTCGTGTCTACCCGTATGCCTCGGCATGTTTAAACTCGTTCTTGTCGGCCTCCTGGTCCCAAACTTGGAGTCAACACCTAAGCAATCGAGATCAACGTAACCAGGACTAGTGCCGAAGGCCGTTGGTAACTTGAACTCGGCCTTGCCTGTGTCAGTCTGTAGGCTTTTCGGTTTATTGTCCTGGTTGGACTAAGAGACCTACTTATCAGCGGGCGATACCAAGTTGCAGGAACTTCGAGTTGGCTAAGTAGTCAATAGAGATAGTTTCAGCATTGATATAGCCATCGGCGACGTTGCGATGGCGCAGGGGTGTAAGGAAGTGTCAGATGGCTTGGTGATCTCAGTAGTTTCCCAGGGAAAGGTCAGTCACCGTCTCAATGAGGACGAGGGGTAATTCGATGGGATGCCAAAAGAACTTCGTAGGCCTCGTTATGTTCTTGAGGCTACTGCCGTCAGACGTTTTGCTTTTCAGGACCTCAGATCTTGGGGAGTTGGGGGAGGGGGGGCAGGGAGCAGGGATGGTCGCAGATGAAGTTTCTAGGACCTTGATACGGTTGATAAAGTTATCTTTCGACGTTATCGTTTCAGTAGAGGTGGAGATAGTGGCAGCCTTATGAGCATTACATTTAGAACACTCTCGGTAAGGAAACCAAACCAGAAATGCTTCTCTGTGTGATATTAAACCAAAAATAAGCGAAATCAGCAAAGTAACCACTCCAACTCTGTCTCCCGCCCAGAAAGTAATTGCGTGTGTATGTCCATTTAATATCTGTGGTACCCGGAACCAAAAAAAAGACGCTCCAGTGTCTATCTAGTCCTAGCAAAACATATCGAATGAGAGCAAAACAATCAAGAGAAGACGATCTCACAAAAGAATGGAAACAAGATGGAAAGTTATAAGACAAACAAAAACACAGAAAAATAACGGCGACCTCCATGCTCGACGTTTCCTTTACCATGCCGACGAAGATCATAACATGTGTACCAATCAATGTATATATGTATCAACCCCTGCTGAGATGACCGCCTCGGCGTCACGCGTCTCCTGTAAACAGCCTGCAGATACGTGAGACGGCTGCCTCTCCTGTTCATCTTCAGTGGGAGATGACATGCCATCAGGATTGGCATGAACTTGGCTTTGTAGGTGTCAGTTGAGTGTGACGAGAGGAGTATATCAGCAACGATATGTAGCAGCCCCCTTTCCTCGCGAGTGGCGACCGAGGGTAAGCGTAAGCCTGACTGTGAGACTCACATCCGCCTTCGTCTATCTTCTACTGCGTCTGAGGTCCTTGCTGACCTACTGCCGCTGTTCCCATCACCTATCAGTATTGTTCACTGCTTGGATCTAGCGGGAAGGTATGCTCTCAGAATCTGGCAAACTGCCATACGAAAGTACAAGACATGGCTTGGCAAGGCTTCTGATCTGGAACTGGCTGACCTACGCCAGGATAGAGCGATCTGAGGTTTGGAATGTGATGGAGGGTACATGGTCGTGCAGGAAAGACTCGGGGTCAAAGAGAGGAGAGCATTAAGATCAAAAGACCAGAAGACAGCGTGGGAGACAAGACAGGTAAGCAAGAAACGAAATAAATCTAGAAAGCAATAGAGGTTGCAGCCACATACACGGCTTTAGCCAAAGCTGCAAGGGAAAAGGAGAGATGAGGGGCCTTTTTTCAAGTCAAGCCTTTGCAGCAGGGAATTCAGTCAAGGCGGTTAATCTAATCTATGAAATATGAAGGATAGGCTCAGGATAGACTAAGTGTCGGGCCTACGGTTGTTTCTCCTTTCCTACTAACGATCAGTTGACAGGTCAGCTCTCGGTCATCACTCAATAAAGACATGTTTGCGTTCTAAACTTGATCTCAACTTCCGGAGAAGCTCCCTCGGCAAAAAGTCACCACTTATCTCACTCAAGAAAACCGTCAATCACTGAAACCTTCTACTCACTGAAAACTCACACTGACAGGTTCCGCGAGCATAGTTACGGGAAACGACACAAGCGGAAACAATAGCAGGAATGAGCAGTAGGACCCATCTACGACGGACCAGGCGCATACTTCTGCTCCCAGAGAAACACTCCGACAGATTTGAGACCAGTACCGAGACACGCGTTCCTACGCTTGGGCCTGCGTCCGAACCTATGCCTCTCTCTCAAAGCGATGCCGCCCCTCAGAATGGAGAAGGACTTAGACATCACACACGATTGATGATGCCTGGTGTTCCATAACCTCTCTGTCTTGGGAGGCGTGGTCAACCTTTGTTTTCCCCTGAATTCTGGTGTAGCACTTCCAGTACGTCTCTTGCGGTGAAAGTTGAAGCTGACTTATCTTCATCTACGATTTCTAGTCCTACACCTCCTCGACGTCCTGTAGGGCTCCCTCTTGACGTCATTGGCCCGCCAGTTGATGCTCTCGCTGGTTCTGTGGGTTGTCTTGTTGCTTGGGGATGGCAATTCTAAGTTCAGAGTAAGAGTAGCGATTATAGCTCAGGTCGAAACTGGGCGGTCAACCATCCACTTGCGCTATGCTCCCTCCATTCTCATCTACCTTACCAAGGCAACTCTCAGCCTTTATATACTAACCAATTAAATCTACATTTATTTCCAACATCGAAATTTGACTCTGAGCCATCCATTTCCATCCTTGCTCAACTCAGGCCTCGGTCGTCTGACGGCCTGCACAAGCAGGCAATGGCTGTCCAAGCCCCTCTACCCCCGTGACGGCCAAACATGCTTGTCGTAGACAGCTCCGACGACAAAGTGCTCTGTCAAGCATCCTGGCTTGACCCCGCGAGATGAGTTCACCAGTATTATTGTCACTCATCGTCTTTGCGCGGCACCGTTCGTCTGTGCGTGGTTGAACTCGATGTGGTCCGCTTTTTTGTTTGCATCTGCATCCAACTAGATGAAGCTGGAGGGGATGTGTCTAATGTTGACAATGGGGCGCGCTCGGTTTCTCTCCTGTGTGGTGTGTGGTCTTCCTCTGAGGTAGGTAGCATTATCGGACGCGGGCTGTAGACAAAGAAAGCTGACTCTGTCGTGATTCAAGAGCCCAAATCCCGGTTTAGTCTTGACCAGCTTTCGGGCACGCCAATTCCTCATTGCAAGCCGCTCCGGTCCTTTTTACTCTCGTCACATAATTCTTGAATCCAAGAAGCGGCTTTTGCCTCGTCTCCGAACCCTGCTAGTCACCAGATGACAACACTAGCACCTTATCGCCGGGTTGAGTTTGGTAGCGGCACCATACTGGGCGGCAGCTGGAACTCGCCATCGCTTTGGAGTGTTACAGGAGATGTTAGATCTGAGATGACACCGAAACATTATGCGGCTGTGCGAGCAGCGAGTCAGCGTAGCCGAGGCGTGACTCGTTTGAGAAGGGGGGAATACTAGAGCGTCACAGTTGGGAAGATCCTGCGCTGTAGCGATGAGTATGGGTGATCAAGATGCTGCGTAAGTCTACTGATTGGTCTCTATATGCTCAGGTACATGTTCCAATTCTTCCAACAGAAAGGCACCCACGCATACGACACTTGCCTCTCTCATTCTCCCTCTCTTTTTCAAGCTCAGCTCTGCGGTTCTTCGCTTTCAACCCAAGTTGGGGAGGTTCCCGGTCATTGAGAACGGACCAGAGTGAAGACATCCCTCAATTGCTCCTTGATTGCTCGTAAGACACCAAGTGTGGGGTAGCATCTCACTGTGCGAAACCTCAAAACGGCGGATGAAATTATCAAGGAGAAATATGTGAGAACCAAGCGCGGCTGCTTCTCATTGATATCACTAACGACATGATAATGGTTTGATCTTCAGCGCCACAAGACATTGCGGTGCCCCGACGAGCCTCCAACCCCAGAACCGATCCCACCTCGCCCCAAAACATGCCTTTCTACCGACATCCCCTCCCCGCCGTCCCGTGTAGTGTCTCTCGGACGCCAGATAGAGAACGCGAACGAGTAATTATTTTTTTTCTTTTCTTCAAGACAAATTCAGGCGGTATGAAGCCGCGCGCCGATTTGGTGATGTGGAGCCCTTTCTCTTCTGCAGCGCTGCTGGAGGTTCCAGATGACGCGGCCTGCTTCTTGATATCAGCCAGCTGTGGCACGTAACGGAATTTATACTCCATCTTCAGTGCCCCCTTCTCGGGAGGAGCGGGGGACGCTGGATGATGGTACTCCCCAAGAGTCTTTGTGCTCGGGAGTTGGCCACAGACTGGCACCGGGTACCAGCGCGCCGTCTATCTGGTGAGTGTGTAAGTCTTTCGATAGGTTTCAACGATTCTCAACGTCGGCCATGGCTGTCTGGCGAGTCGAAACACATAGACTAGACAATGATTCAGCTGGTCGGCCTCCAGCAGTGAACTCGTCTGATTCCAGGATCCAGAAGCCAACCGTTAACATTTTACCATGTCCATCATCACACTTTTACATAGTCTGTTTATGATTGGTCTTTGTTCTTTGGCTTTGCCTGCCTCGTGTCTGCGTCATCATAAATCTCACATCGTTGAGTCGTTTGTGGTGGACCACCAGTGGTTTGGCGGGAAGAATGCCGTTCCATGCGGCAGGCAATCATGCTGGTGGCCCTGAATAGAATCGATGCTTCAGGTGTTTAATATTGACTGCGAAGATCAATCATGCCTAATCGTTGTCGTCGGAGGGATGGAAAACGTACTTTCTTGGCTAGTACCGAGCAGGCGAAAGACGAGCTTCCGAGCTCATGGTCAAAAAGCGGCGATGTAGTGAACGAGCGGGTAACTCGATTGGACTTTAAGCTTGGCACTTCTCAGGGCGCTCAGGAGCACCAGCATGTTCATCGCGGCCTCCATTTGTCTCGCGAAGTGCGCCACCGGCGGGAAGTTTTGGTGTAGGCATGCGTCTCATGACGATGAATTGAGGGGAATGCATGCCTTGCAGCACCCTCGTCTCTTCAACGACAACAAACTTGTGCGCAACGAGATGCTATCCGTATTTCTTCTGTTTGCATCGGGGTTTGCCATAGCCCGGTATGCCATCGGCGTCCACGCCGACCGTATCGGTCTCGTCGGCTGAAGCAAAACCCGATACGACTCGACCGGTTCTTTCGCCTGCAAAATGGGATGCTGTCGTCAAGCGTTGATGAAATATTGAACCACGTAAAATAACCATCAGCAAATCACCACAAGCACTCTGAATTAAAGTGTCTCATCATGGCATTAAAATGTGGCTGCCATTCTCGAAGGCAACGTTCCGCGTTTACCCGCAGGCAAACAAGGGCATTCGCCGGAGTCAAATGCTGGACTACAAGAAGCATGATGCGTCATTAGCAGGATGCGTCATTATCAAGTGCTCATATATCCAGCCGCGCTCGCTAATTTCTTTGAATTCGACGTCCCGGTGGAAGTCATCGATATCTGGACAAACATGAAGAGGCTGTTCGACGTCCGCCTGAACCTGAAGACAGCCCCCATCCAATGCGTAGATGAAAGTGTTTGGGGTAGCATGGTCAACTTTGGGCAGCCTGAAAGAAGGCCAAGGAGAGGTCACGCATGAACTCAGAGAACATAATTACTATAAACATCCTTTTGGCTCACCTTTTCGGTTGCTTTGCCCCAGCCTGCCGGACTGACGCGAATGTCATCCCTGTCCAGTTAAAGCCATGCGATCTGCTCAGCTGATCTCACAGTACAGATGATCTGTCTGGTTTCCTGTAGCGTGATATGTCTGCAATCACCAGACGGCTCCTTCAGATGCGTTGTTAATCGCAGTGATCTCGCGTTCCAGGAGGCAATCCGCGCCTGTGACATTGATGATGATAGGCAATATCCTCCGGGGCTGAGAGCATGGTAGATCCGCCAGCCGGGTTCCTCTTGCTTGGTAGCAGCTTTACCAGCAATGGTACTTGCCTGGGCCCTGAGTTGGAAGAGATGAGTACAACACTGAGTTTGGGATCATGCTGGAGAACGCGGAGCCCGACTCAAAAGTCCATTGGTGGTCTGCTCCGGGCGATTAACCCTTCTTGCGCAGGGGGACCGGCACGTGTTGAAGAGTTGTCGGGTGACTGGCCTGATGGATCTCCTCTACTTCTACGCCGATCAGTCCATGGTTCCTCCTATCCGAGTGGTTGTTTCGTAGTGGTCATCGAGATTGTCATGAAGAGATGGCAGGGCCTGTTTGAGTGTATTGCTTCCATGTTGTTCATCGATTCCTTTCTCAAACTGATCATTCGACTTTGTTTACGGTATTAATCCACAGTTCTGGACGCTGTTGTGGTCTTCCGAATGATCGAGCTCAGCCCCAGACTGGATACCAGAGACAAGGCCATCATGTTTCGCGGCACATCCTCCCCGATAGGTGAGAACTTCCGTCCAGTGACCATCATTAGCAAGCTTATGATCAAATTATTGTTCGGCATTTCTCAACTACCGGAAGGTGGAAAGCGAAAGAGCCCCCTGCATGCGTCAAGCCTTTGCTACTTCAACGACCGACACCGTAGATCCATCATGGGCGTCAAGCGAGACTTCATTGTTCAGGACTACTCGTCTCTTTCTAATTTCGAGGTCTTGGAGATGGGAGGACTCCTACATTTTATTCACGAATCGAAACGCCAGTAACGACCTCACTGTGGTCCGGGAAGTTGATAAAAACTCCTAGCCAAGTGATAGAAGTGGCCACGAGAAGGTAATGCTTCATCTAAGGCTTCCCTGTGAAAAGGAGCACGATACTAGCTTGGGTACTTTTGGCACAAACAACAATTGCCTCCAAGCCTTCCGACGAAGTAAAATCGTGGTGGGCTCTGCTGTGGCAAAGGTTCAGAACTAACCTGAAGAGGACCGCCCTGTATGCGCGGATGGATCTTCGTGCGCCCCAAGGGGCAGGCGAATGATTGAAAATCAGCGTATATCCACAAGCCAATAAGAGAAGTTCCATTCGCCATGGCTCTGAAAGAAGAGTAAACATCCAAGTAGCATATCAGCTTGGCGAGCCCAGGTCATTCGATGAGACTATGGTACGAATCCCAGATAAGCGTGCTTCGTGAGAGCAATTCGGCATCGCCAGCGAGATCGTGCATATGAGTTGTATAGTAAGTACTTTGTCAACAACTGGCGGCGTAGCAACATGTAGCGGTAGGTTGGTCATGAGACCACACCAGCAATCTGATTTCGACTGCCTGGAATGTACTAGATCAAGTGGACAGCTGGTTGGCCAACGACTTGTCGGAAAGGCACAGCCAAGGCTACAGGCTTGCAACATGGGAGATAGATCATGGATAATCTCAAAGACTTCAGAGTTGAATTGCAGTCGAGCAGCGACGGCGTGATTGTGATTGAAGGAGGAGGCAGATGCAGACACGGGGGATTTGTGACGTGGTATTGACGACAGAAAGTTGTCAGCGTGATCACAGCACAAGCTCAATCAGTGAGGCTCAAATCTCTGGAGATAGCAAAGCAATGTCGAAGAGATGATGTTTATGGGGAGCAGCGAAGCTGGTGCCGGGGAGGTTTTGACGTTCCTGCAAAGGGGCGGCATGGACTGGCAGTGGGCAATGCGGAGGGGCTGCAGCGAGACTCCCGCAGAGAGTAGTCGCGACGTACAGGAGAAAACAAAAACACCAAAGAAGTATTGATCACGAGATAATTTAATTGCTTACTGGATGTAATGTCTTGAACTTGTCGGCAAGGGGAAGGCCAGCCGTCCCTTCCTCTCTGATGGAGAAGACTGTTTTTATTGATAGGGCACTGTTGGTGTCCAATTCTTCAATGATATCCATGTGATGCCGTCTTGCGGTGTCTCTCAGTTCCTTCTCATGGTGATTCTTCGCCTCTTTCTCTCCCATAATCGTTGTGCTTTTCGCGATCTCCCTTCCGCCAGCCACATCGATGCTTTTCCCCGTGCTTTCAACGGCGAAGGGAACTCCACGATGCCCACCGGGTTCGAATTTTGGGCCAGTTCGTATTTTTGTTCCGCAGCTGCGGTCAGGGTGACGGCACGCTTGAGGGTACAGTGCTCGCGACAACTGCAGCTACCGCAGGCGACCGACGGCTTTCAGCCAGGAGGGCCAGGGGTTGGCAAAGAAGATATATTTCTCGGGCCCGCTTTGGTCGTCGGTTGTTGTGGTCGGTGGCGGTGGTGATGGTGGTGTTTTCCTCTACGTCGGCAATGGCCAGGGCCCAAATCTAGGCAAAGGGCGACTGGTTCGTGCTATTTTATGCGGCTGAGAACATGTTTGGGCACGGGAAGAGGATGGAGAGTAGGTTTGTCGGCTTTACTCCGGTAGCGGCGGAAATCGGTTCCGAGAGAAGGGCAAAGGGCAGGTGCCCTGTTGTCGAACGGTCGCTACGGCGCCCGCGAAAGTAATATTCTGGGTCTTCGTTAGCTGGTCGGGTCTTCAGCATTTGGCAAGGGCTTGTGATACGGGGGATAGATGGGTGGATGGACTTGCACTCGACTGCATCTCGAGTCCTGGTCATAGGTATCTTGCTTGTTGGTTTCCGTGATCGCCTTGCTGCGTGATACTGGGAGTCGTAGCGCCAGTTTCTTGCGCAGTACGGCAGGACAAAAAGAAGAAAAGTCAAACAAGCGAAGAGAAGAAAAAAGGAAAACAAGAACACCGAATGATGCTTGTGGACGCGCGCCGCGCTCCGGTCGTCCATGGTTGAGAGTGATGGAGAATTTGGGTGGATTTTCGGAGGGGCCGAAAACGCGGGTGTGAAACAACGATGGGCTGGTCTATTCAGTCCATGTCAGCAGAGGCATTCATGTTCCATCCCTCTCTTGACGGCCGGCCTTTCTGGAAAGGAGAGGTCCAGCTGGGAAAACGAAGACTTCGAAAAGACCCACCCTGCTCAAGTTGTACTATTCCGCCCCCAAAGCGCGGCCCGCCGCAATCCGCGCCGCAGCTCAAGCGAGCACGCCCGAAGTCTACTCGGAGAAGCGTCCCAGGGCCCTGCATGCCGTCAGCAAAACGAACCCTTACTCACTGGGCAACATCCGCCTGCATCAGCTCATCAAATGCCGAAACGTACTGCAGTCTGACCCATTCGTAAGCATACTCCAGCAGCAAGAGGATGCAGACTCCCTGCTCCCTGCTTCTGACACTCGGCGTCGGTTATGTATTCGTGGTCATGGTGTTGCATTTGGCGGTGGGGTTGATGCCAGCCCGGCAGATCTCTCGAATGGTTTCCAGCGTCCTGGCCGAAGGATCTTGCTTCTCGGGCTCCCTTCGCTGCATTCCGCCTTGCTCGCCGTATCAGGCCCACTGTGGCTGTCGATGTAGATGACAAAAAGCACCGGGCCAGAGCCAAGAGTATCTTCTCCCATGTTCGAAGTCTGGGTGTTCGATGTTGCCTGCGACCTTCCACGTCCCTCGAAACCTGCATATCGTCCATCACGAGATTCGCCGAGGCCCCGTATATCCGCCGATGTAGCATACGCATTCGTTTGATCGTCTACATTCGGGCAATGCTGTTGATCAAGGGATTAGCCGCGACTAGGTGGTTTCGAGAAAGGAGCTACAAAGAGGCGTATAAATCAAGGCAGCTTGGTGGAGATGCCTTGGTTGATATTGTCGGAGCCAAGAAAGCAACCCGTCCATGCCGTTGGCGATCTTAACGCCGAGACAGCTGGTTATTTGGCGTGTTGACGGGTGGTGTTGACGTGCTCCATCGTCCCCGCTATCATCAAAGCTACTTTTTCGGGTTTGGTGTCGTTAGGACCACTGCTTCCTTCGTCGTCGACCCAGCGTGCACCTGACATGACGAGGTAGCATGCGGCAGTCTCATGGCTGTGGGCGATGGTGAGGGTGAGGGCAAAGGCAAGAGGACTTGCAGATGGGGCCTGGGCAGGATCCAAAAATCCCACTAACCCTTCAGAAGGCCTAAATATCGCAAAGGGCAGATGCAGGTCTGGTAGGAAGTTCGCTGGATGTCGGCGCCTAGTTCGAGCAGCCGTCTTATCGTATCGACATGGCCGTTCTGGCTTGCTAGATGCAGAGCATTCGCCGAAGCAGCATCCGGAGATGCTTCGCCGCGCCTCCACGGTTCATGGTGCCTGTAGGTGTGGGCAGAGATTCGTGAGATATTGACGATACCCGGACATGGCTGAGAACAGACGCAGGACGGGTAGGCATCCACGAGCGGCAGCCCAAAGGCCAGGAGTAAGCGGTTGGAGAGACATTCCCGAGGTGACGTCTCGCGATGGAAAGCCGAAGCAACTGCGGATGATTTGGCGATAAGCTTGTTTGGGAGGCGCAAGACACAGAGGCTTTTCCCATTGATGGTGTCTTGGAGGATGGGGACAGCGGCTCGGACGCAAGAACGTATTGTGGCTGTGAAGGTTCAGAGTTCAGTATGTCCAGCTGTTCGTGCTTGCCTCACCGAACCTTGGAGGGCGTGCACCGGCCACCGGGCCACAGAGCTTGCCCTGGCGTCTAGGTGGAGGGCTCGAGGCAACCTGAGATGAAGACCGCTGGGCAGGGTCAGTCGAGCGCGGGGCGATGGCAGTTGGCGGCGGCGGCGGTGTCGCTTTGAACGCACCACGCTGCAGGGCATGCATGATGTCGGGGTGGCAGAAAACAAAGCAGGCCCCACAGATAAAAAGGCAGCCGATCGAGGGTGTTGCAGTGTACCTCTACGGGCTTGTGGGGAGAGAGGGAGCCAACTCTGGGGGCACAAAACAAAACGCAAGTACCTTAGGCAGTTGATTCGGGTGCGATGAACAGTCGAAAGATGTTACCTAGTCTAAAAAGCCCGGGTTGGCATCCCCAGGCTACACCTGCCTGGAGCTAAGGTGCAACTTGGCACCATAGCTTGCTCACCTTACCCAGGGTGGCCCGAGCATGGAGGGCAGAATTCCTGCCCAGAGGCCTGCAAGACATATGGGACGGCGCAATGCGGCGAAGTCAATCTGAACGTCGACGCTCAACCATCCTTAAATGGCCGCTTCATGCATCATTCACTTCAAGCAGAAGATATGTACTTGTCTGAATTTCAACCTGCTGTGGATCGTCTCCACAGCGATAGCCTTGTCGTCTTTGTCAAGGTTTTCAATGGCTTTGTCACGCTTGCTGTTCCAGGTTGGCTTTGCGGTAAGAGTGGGTCTCCTCCCTCCTGCTGGATTCAGCTCCGCTACCTGCCGATTTCACCACCTGCCGATTTTTCGGCTCCTGCTGATTCTGCAGCAACTGCTACTTGCCTTACTGCTCACCTCCTGCTGACTTCTGCCTCCTGGCGACTTGTGCCTCCTGCCGATTTTACCTCCTGCTTGTTTCCACTTTCCAACACCTTGATGGAATCTGCCAATGTCCGTGCCTTCTCGGCAAATTTGCAGCTCTTGCTGCCGCTATGTTAGTAGTTGATGTTGTAGTGCGTGCTAAACGGTAGGTGGTCCGTCCCCCAGATGGGCCCATGCAATCCGCAACGGAGGGGAAGCCGTTCGGGCCGCATCGACATCGATATCGGCATCCGCATTGTGGAGTGGAGCTGGAGGTAGCATGATGGGCGACTGTGAATCGGGGTCAATACAATCTAGTCTGAAGCGTAGACTGTGGAAGTGGTGGAAGGCCATGCACCAAAGAAAAAACGCTCCAGCACGACGGGGTAAAATTTCAGGACGTGGCTCAAGGCGGCGAAGAAAGGTAGCAGAAGTCTGCGCAGACATCTGCATCCCACCTTGCCTTGCCGAGTGGCGGCATCTATGGTACCTCCTCCCAAGGCCTGAGGCGATTAGGTAAGAACAGCGACGGGCAAGAGAGATAACGGGCAAGATGGGTGGTGGGCTAGAGGGGTGGTGGGCCAGAGGGGTGATGGGCATGCAGACTTTTAGATTGGGCAAGACACCTGAGGTGTGGCACTCCAGGCAGCGCACGACTTTCCTGCCGCACGATGTCCCCCTAGCGCACGATTTCCCCGCCAAAATTCGTGCGCTTGCCATTGAAGCCAACCCGGGGACAAAGCTGACAGCACCCCTTTTCCAACCAGGCGCTCTGATTCACAGGTCCCAGGGTCCCAGGGTCGTGGGAACCCTCTCAAATCAAACCCTGAATGGATGGTCACTCGTAAACGCAACACTATTATTCATCTAAGTGCCATGGTGGGAATCGAATCGCAGGTAATGTGCATGCCCGGGTCCTCGCTGAAAGATACGTGCCCAGTAGAGAAGCTCAGGGTGGCAGCGACTCCACCCGATGGCGGTGACTCGCCAGGGTCCTAGCGGCGACGTCCGGAGGCCATCTCAGGGTAAGGTAAGCGCCGCAAATACACAAGACTGCAAACCCATCCGATAACCTTCTCGCCAACGTTTCGTCGATTTCCAGCTTTTGCGGACACTCTGGGTGCTGGCAGTAGTGCTGATGACGGTCATGGGCGATCGCGTCGCCAGGGCGAGGTCCCTGAATCCCTGCGCGCCAGTCGCAGAAGAAGGCCTGAAGTGCCTTTCCGCAGCGTTCGTGTCTGGATGACAATGTACTCCAGCACATGTGCCCATGCCAGGCATCTGTTAATGGAGACTCTTTGAGGCATCCCTCCTGGCGGCTACTTATGCACTAGGCAGTTAACTCCATCACTATCACTTCAGAAATCGAAATTGGGGCCGTGACCTGCAGTTAATGCGTGGCGGTGGACGCCTGCAGGCACTCAGGCCTGATGCGGCCTATGGTAATGGAGAGCGCATGGTGGACGATTAGCAGTCACAGTGACGTCGTTTCTGGATACCTTACCTTAGGTACCTTACCTTAGGTTACCTACCTTCGGGTAACCACGGCGGGGGGTGCTTCAGTGGGGGCATTTCCTAGACGCAGCATTCGCACAAGCCCCTTGGCGCGCCTTACCTGCCAAATGGCCTGGCAGAATTGGACAAGAAGGGCCACCACCTTTATTGCACCGCTGCGGTTCGATACGTACCCCCTCCACGTCCCTCCTCTGCCCAAGTTGGCGAGCCGTTGACGAATGACAACCAATGCAGCTAGCTGTCCACATCTTCACGAAGCCCAGAGATTCCAGGTTTCGCATCGCGGATTCTACCTGCGCGAATTGCCTAGCGTACCGCACTTTGGGCACTGCATGTTGGCTGGATGCAAGCGGGGAGCGGAAGAAGAGTAGGGGAAGGTCCGTCACTCCTGTCGCATTGTGAAGCCCGGTAGGTACATGGATGCATACCCTTGTGTCGAGGGAAAGCTCCTGCTCTACTTTCTGTTGCCGGTACGTGGTTAAGATCGGCAGGAGTTGACTTCAACACGAGGTCAAATCAGCAGTTGCTGAAAATCGGCAGTTGCTGAAAATCGGCAGTTGCTGAAAATCGGCAGTTGCTGAAAATCGGCAGTTGCTGAAAATCGACAGTTGATTAAACCGGCAGGAGGCAGCCCAGTCTCAAGTGTTGCTCGGTCTGCCTCGTTTGTACTTCCTGTTGTCAATACCCCTGTAATCCACAGGGCGTCGATTTGGTGTTGTTTTTCTCTCGGTCTGGCAAACGCGTTTATGTTCACCGCGGGTATCTCTTTGCGTACGGCATGCGCCCGAATGCAAACGAGCGGTCCTCGTCGCCATCACACTATCCCAGACAATACGACCCCAGCGTTTTGCAAAGTCTCCAGATCCAGCCCTCTCGTTAGCGGCGTTGTCATCTGCGGCGGCCGGAGGGAGACTTGGCTTTGAGGGCGAGCAGGCCGTGGGGATAGGGCAGGTCGAGTGGAAACATCTGCCCGAGCGAGAGCCCAAGAACTAGAGACAGCTCGTAACTCGTCTACAAGTGACACAGCAGCACGAAAAACCATTTGAATCGCAATCCGTAAGCTAAGTTGAAGCTAGCAAAGGCATACCTCTAAGTCAGCCTAGACGGGGAAATACCTCGGTGTCCTGGTCGTTGATATCCTGGTTATCGACGTACTCGTTGTCGATGTCCGTATTTGATGTACCCATTCAAAGTGATTCGAAGTCCCTGTCTGAAGTCCGAACTACTGAGGCAGCTGTTGATTTCTGAGTGCAAATTATCGCGCACAGGGTGCGGAGCGCGTTTACTGTGTCCGGCGGACGGGAGGTTGGACTTGGTAGCTGGCCTGGGGGTTGTTGGGGGACTTGATTTGGCAAGGTTGAAATTCAGCGCTAAAATTCCGACCTTTCCCCTGCCCGGAGCATTGAACACTGCACACTCAGCCGCTGGCGGGTGGAGTCGCTGCTAAAGCTGGAACGATCAGAGCATTGACGATCGGGATATTGACAACTAGGACATTGACGGCTGGGCTCTTGACGGTGATATTTCTGAATATGAACCTGAGATTGTCGACGTCACTGGGGTGTAAGCGGTCTGGGATGAGCACACTGTGCCCCATTCCAACAAGGAACCTAATGTTGGTCTCGGCAAACATGAGCATGCTGTCTGCGGGTATGAGTCCGCACACTAAGCGCCGTCTGGTTGAGTGTTTCCGTGGTTGCAGAAATTTACAGCGTCACATGCCGTCAGGGCACCGCGTTGGTCGTGATGTCCTTGTTCGTAGGCGTCTCAATATCGCGCGAGTGCTAATTCTTCGTGTTCCACGCGCATCCGTGGGACCAGCTTGGGCGCATCCTGCGTGCATTGGCCTGCGTCTGACAAGCAGTAACGTCTAAAATGAATGTTTTTATTGCTGAATGCTTTTGGCGTCTAAATATGATTGCTCTATGAGTGCCTTGATGTCCGGCCACCATGAGATGGGCATGTTCTGCGAACAGTGTGGTCAATGCTCAGAGCAGACAAGATGAATGAGTTGTCAGCCGTGAGAGGCCTGTCCCATGACGAGCGGACGGGAAATATGTCCTTGGCATGTAAGGTAATTGAGCAATGCACCAGAATGCTTATGAGACCAGTCGTGTGGGAGCTGATTTAGTGGGAGTTTCTGAGTGCAAGCGTTTTCGGTGAATGTCCAAAACCTCCCACTGCAGTGGAAGCTTTTGGAGTGGGAGCTTTTAGAGTGGGAGCTTTTGGAGTGGGAGCTTTTGGAGTGGGAGCTTTTGGAGTGGGAGCTTTTGGAAGGTAGGTGGTGGGAGCTTTTGGAGTAGGAGCTTTTAGAAGGAGTGGGAGCTTTTGGAAGGCAGTTGCCAGTGGGAGCTTTTGGAAGGTAGGTGGTAGGAGCTTTTAGAAGGAGTGGGACGTTTTGGAAGGCAGTTGCCAGTGGGAGCTTTCAGAAGGAGTGAGGGCTTGGGAGCAGTGAGAGCTTTGAAGCTCCAACAAGCATCGAGTCAAGCATCTTGTCCCCATTGCCGCGAATGCATCATGCATGTGATGACGAGCCAGACTGGCAAAGAGTCACCGCTCGCCTCCGTCCTCCTCCAGGGAGATGTGATTGAGGCAGTTAAGCTGACAGCAGTTAAATTGCATGTGGTTGCTAACGGCAAAATGAATGAGCGATTGTCGTTGTTCAAGTGTCGCCCGAAACCTCCTGCATTTTCCCGCAAGGGTAAGCCATAGCTGTGGATGGTCCGCGATAATCTAAGGTCGTTCGGGACAGCCGGAGTAGCTATTCCGACAGCAGAGAGAAAGGTCAAGGTTTCAACGCAGTCTCATGCAAATGAGACATAGCTTCAGATAGATTTAAGCCCTTTTTCAATCAAACAATCCCTTTTCCAATTCCTTTTCCTCCGACACACAAGTTTCCAGAAAAGCGTGTTATCAACATTTGGGGGTGCTCGCATCAAGAGCGCGGAGAGACGAGAGAGGAAACCGCCAAACCACCAGCTTGATGAAGATCGCGATGTCCCTGGCAGCGCTTCCACCACGGATGGACTCATCTGTGGCAGTCATCCATGGTGTGTGCTATATCGTCATTTATGATTACAGGATTCATCGCAGCCAGCCGAAAATAGCTTGCCACTGTGAAGCCCACATCTAAGGCTCCTTGTGTGCACAAGACATTTGCCTCGACGCCCTCGTCTGGCCCCGTCTGCCGTAGTATCGCTCAACCCAGAAATATCAAACGGGCCTTCGCTGACCTGGAACCCAGCAGGCTCACGATGCTTCGCTGCCCAGTTTAATGCCCCGGATTTCCGTCTACGCCATCGCTCCTTCTCATCTGCAAGCGCGCCTGCCGTCACATACCTACCGCACTGAAACTCACTCAGTTGTCCTTGCCTTTTTCCAGATTTACGGGCGACGTGGGAAGGAACAGTGCAGCGCACCTAATTTAGGCAGTGGTCTGCAACCCCGTACCGACTTTGACGTCTTCTACCTACATTAAGGCGGGGTTCTGACAGCTTCCCTCCCGCAGCAACATTCCGACGGGACAGCCTCCATGACTCCGATCTCTCGATTCTTCATTTGGTGTCTTCATTCATTCAAGTCATGCCTTGAACTCCCGATGCGATCGAAAAGTCCGCAGCCCTCCTTCAGCACCAGTCCGCACTTCCTTCGTGCTACTGAATGGCCCAGGGGAAACTGGCAAGATCCCGGAAGGCGCAGGCAGAGGTTCTCCCAGGACTTGTCAACGGCAAACCATCGTTCAGGACCTTCATGAATGCCTACGTAGGCCTACCCTCTCTCCCTCCCTTTCTCCTGGTTTTAATACTAATTTGCCGCGGGTCCAGAATCTTCTCCGCTCTACGGTTAATCAGAGTCCGGACCCGACCGACCCTTCGTTGCGTCGCACCGTAAAAAGGATCATGGATGGTAACCCGCCGGCGACGATGCTCACATATACCTGGGAGTAGTGCAGATTATGCCCAAAGCCCCACAAGTGCATGCTGCCTCCAAGACCTTGCTGAAAGAGATGGATCCTGCCGTGGTTCGGCTTGGTCGCAGTCTTACGGAGAACCGGAAGGGTCGGAAGGTTGTCGTAGGCCGTCGTTCGAGCTCCCTTTCGCACATGACCACAAGCCTTCCCTCCGTGAATACCAGCCTTCCGAGAGTCCTGGTCCCACGCCCATGGTGCTTTGCTCATCAGCCGAAAACATCCAAGGCCACGATGACAACTTCTTTCCGGAACCTCTATTTCGGGAACCCATCGAACCGAAGAACCATCTCCGCCACTACACGCTCGGTTGTGACCAAGAAGGGGGACTAACCGCCTCGGGTCTCAACGCAGTATCAACTTTGCTGGTATCAGACCTAGCTAGGACATGTTTCAGTGGAGCCTTCCAGCATGGATATGGCTGTCTCGTGGCGTTCTCCGGCTTCTCACGCAGGTATTCCTCCAAATCGCGTGCCCGAAGGCATACCTGCAAAAGCCACGACAATTACAGACGAGACTCCTCCGGTTTCCATGGATCATCCGAGCACGACAATCCCAGTTCTACGGGAAGTGAGATATCATAAGCTTGGTGCAACATTTCCCACCACAGCCATACACGAAGAGGGCAACCGCCTTCACGGCGCCACGGTTCGTGAGAAAGGGACGAATAGACTCAGATTTGACCGTCTCCGCAATTTACATGGCCTCACCAGACGTGTTCTTTGACCCCTTTGATTCCATGCGTTCTTCAAATCGGTCTCGAATGGTTCCCATCGTTATCATACCAAGGCTTTGTGTGGTGAGCCTTGACGTCCTGACTCATTCAAAGGCATGTCATTACTGCGTTTCCTCACCGTCACTCTTGCTGACTTCAGCGCTCAGTTTTGCCCGCAACAGTCAGACGGTGTCAGTTTCGAAAGTTCCGTGGCATCATCCATTCGAAACTTCCTGAACGGCAGCGGCTTTCTCGAATCGATAGAAAGCGAGTCGGAACGCCGCGGATTCCCGACCAAGCTTTGAGAGATTGTCGTCACGCTCGTCGGCTGCAGCTCAAAAGCGTGCTCCGCGTTTGCCGATTGGAGGAGCGGTCTTACACTCAATTGCAGTCACCGAGGATGGCAACAAGGAACAGGAAGCCGACGAGAATCAGCCTCAAGGGTAGGTAAGCTGAACATTTACAGCAGGCTCATGGAATGGCTGTTTTGGCATGTCGTTCCTCAAGCTCTACGAACGTTCGGATAATACTTTGTTGGGTAGATTGGGAGGGAATACCGGGACAAGAGATCGGAGCTCATGAAGGTCAGAAACGCCGTCGAAGCAGCCGTCGGGATTCTGGAAGAAGACATGTAAAGGCGCAAAAAGTATTACATTCGTGAAATGAGGCGCTTCTATGCTATACTGAGGCGTCAAGCTTCTGCTTAAAATGATCATATAAAACGAGACTTGCTGTTTATCTCACACTCTTCGCACTAAGAAAGCAGGCAATATGCGATTTCAGGTAACTGAATTCCAGATGGCTCGGTAAGGCTAGCAGTGCGCAATTTTGTATCGGGTAGGTAGTCTAGAAGTTGTCGATGAAACGGGATTTATGAAGACATCTGAACCTCGGCCTCTGTTTAACACTGGATAAGGCCAAGAAGCAAGGATCCAGTGTCTCGGTACCGTCATGCCCCGATCACGATGTGGATTTCCAATGAAGCGCGCCCACTTTATCTTCCGTCTTACTCAAAGTTCGACCGGTGTTCTCCGTGTCGGTCAGCGCTTTTCAACGACCTATCAAATGCCCATGCTTCACGGATGTGTACGATTGAAGGTTGTTGCCGTCGGGCGGTCAACAGGTTTGCAATTCGCGATCTTGAGGCCGGGCGGGGCGGTCCGCTCCATACATGCCGATTCCGTGCACCAACCTTGGAGCAGGGACAAGTGAAACATGGAGGCCACGATGGATTTCGAGATGGAGGAGCAAGGAATGCGAGCGATGTGTCATGCTGCGTCTCGGGCTTCTGCGCAAAGATATGACGGAATAAGGCGGCAGGCAGTGGGTTAAGAGGGGAGAGAGAGATAATCACTAGCTGTCGAAGGTGGCCTCGTAGATTTGCTTGTGTTCACCGGCATAAATCATTGTGGATGAAGCCCGCGGCAGTAATGCTTGCAAAAAAACGAGAGGTTTTAGGAAAGTTTCGCCGTCCTGCCGCCTGTCCACGGGTGTTAGGCCCGGGGGAGTCAGGCGAGCCCAGTGAGGAAATCGCCCAGCCACAGAACGCGGGGTGACTTAGCCCACCCCCGCCAGTTGTCTGTTATCTGGCGTGTCACTGGCCAAGATAAGGAGTCCTTCCCAGGATACATCACACGAGATGGTTACCACGCGTCACGGATCACAATCGGCAACCACTATGCCATCTGCATCAATCGCACAATCGCAACAAAGCCCTCACGATCAAGTCCACAAGATCTCGAGAGAGCATCCTCGTGGAAGACTCTGCATGTATCGACACCACCGCATGGCGCGTTACCTCCATGCGCGGCAGCGCCTCTGCCGAAGTCGATTCGAACTTGGCACGGCCCCTCCTCGGGATACCGAGACTACGACCGACTTCTAGGGCGATTCAATCAGCAGGCCGTGAATGGTTTTCGAAAGCTGAGCAGCCATTTAAACGCAAAGCAAGCCCAATGCAATGCTCTTCTTCAACGTCGCTTCCCCCTTCGGCAGCAACCTGATCCTGACGCTATGCAACCTCCACCTCGACCGTCTCTGCGCCATCTGTCCTTCGCGGTATGGATGTTGCAGCCGACATGATTGTGACCGCCCAGCTTTGTCCTCTTGCGTGTAGGGCGGGCGACAAGCGCACGATGATGGGCCTCACTTCGTGTGCTTGCCACTGAAGACATGGAAGCTGCCAACTGTGGCGTCTCTTTCCGCACCTTGACTGACCAGTGTTTTGTCATGCAGGTCTGCATCCCTTTCGGCGACATCGAACATGAGTCCATTCACCGCGTCAATGTGGCCAATGGTCCCAAGGTCGTTCTCAACGAGTCGGCACGTCTCCGCCACCAAGGCTCCCCCTCAGCCTACATCAACTCCCATCCAAAGCACTTGAAATCCTCCTGTATATTCACTGCTCATCTACCTGCCGGTGTCTCTCGTTCTGTCTCGTTCCTGCGGGGCTGCACGCAGATCAGTGAAGAAACGCATGGTGAGGAGGAAGGAGATAGGTGAAGGCAACACGAGGCAACCTTGTCTTAGGTTTAGAGGCCGGATTTGCACGCCACCACATATAGTTTGGGCCTGATGTGATGTGACGGGAAGAGAACTCAAAAGACTTAACAACCCACCTAGGTTGGGTCCTTTGGGCTGGTCTTTCTCGCTGGTTGGCCTGGGCTCAAGAGGTGCTTCTTTGGTCGTTCCCTGTTCTTGATATCGGAACTTCAAACCAGGAGAACATGAGCAAGGACGGGAGAATCGAATCCGATGCAGACATACTGCGAGACATAGGAAGAGACACTGAGGAAAAATCATGACCACGACGAGCTTGGGTATCATGATTCGACCTCTGGCGAAAGCCGTGCATCAGATCCGCCTTCATCTGTCTCAAGCCAGATGCAGCTATGACAGATGGGGTTCTGCAGCAGCCATCCATGGATTTGTCCCCGATCGCCTCGGTGCGCTCGTTCAGCAGCGACTCCATCTCTTGCGCTGTGTCCAAGCTTGCGTTAATTGCGGCGTCGAGATTCCGAGGCAAAGTCTCCGTGTTAGTGTCGATGAGCCATCAGGCGAGGCGCGTGCCCGTATGTGCAAGAGCGTTTGGGCAATAAGAGTGGTTAAAATAGCTTGCAAGGTTGAAGATAGGTAGATACTTGTCGTCTCCTTGCGCGCTTGTCGATGAGTACCGGCCTCTCGGTTGAGTTGGCAATGACAGTAACTAGGTTGTCTGCCAGACAACCTACCTTAGGGTCACATGGACGGGCAGACAACTGACAAATGCACAAGTCCTTACTCTAATATCAGACACTCACCACGGAGTCTGTTTCAATCGTCATGTTAGACTGAGTATTTCTGATGAATCCGATTTGCCTGGTTGGAGACCGAACGGGACCCCGCGCAGGATCAACCCCACTGATTATCGCTTGATTGGCAAGCCTGTAGATTATCACGGCTTTCGCAAAGACTATTTGTTGGAACAGATGGGTCTTTTGCAGTTGCCTGCATTTCAGGCGTGCGAGAACGTTGTGGATCGCATGTCAGCTATTCGGCCGATTTCCATTCCCTCGTTTGCTTCAACCCATCCTCCCCTCGGCCATCTCGTGCCCCGCGAGAGCTTGATAGTTCCTGTTTCTTTCTTCGTCGAACTGAGAACACATTATCGTCCCCTTTGACGTTGAACAGGCGCGTGACTGACGAGATCAGCTTCTTGGACATCGAGATGTTCACGTACGATTTAGATGCGTACCTACGCGTGGTGATTGCAGAGAGCCCAGCAAAGGCCAATGCATGCCCGGAGAGGACCAAGCCACATCCGAATCCCGGAAAGTGGATTTCTATGCTCGCGTTCGATCATAGAAGCTTGGGATAGTTTTATTTTAGGGTGTTGCGGGTTGACAAGGATACGCGGAGCGGCGACAGTTCAAGCGAAGCTGCCATTCCACATCCACATCTTGACCTGGACCTCACCTTTGGGGGTCTTAATTGAACCTATGAATATGGGTATTATAGTTTGCAAAAGGTTCTATGCAGACTAATGTGCTCCTCCAACAGCCTGCTCGTCTTCGACATCAAAAGCCACTCGAACGCCTGGCCGAGCTTCGTATTAATCTATCTCCTCATTGAACACTGATCTCCTACGTTGAATATTCTATTGACTCCCCTCCACCTCGACACTTGCAACTCAAAACAGATGTGTTTGTATTCAGCTTAACACCCTCACCATCACCAGTATGAAAGCCTGCACATGTGATTCCCAACCAATGATTGGCTAATGCCTGATTCATTCCAAGCTTCCAGTAGAAAGAAAACATATCTATAAGAAAGGATGAAGCCATCGGGGCAGCTATGTTGAGAAATTTTCGAGCCCACCCAGAGGGTTTCACGGTAGGGGAAAAAGCAGTGAAAGCACCTCGATCAGTGCTCAGTCCGGTGTCGGGGCAGCCATATCGGTCGCTGTGTCACACTCGATAACGGATCTGACGTCCTGATCGACTAATGTAAGCTCTTTTGCTGATGCAACGCGGAGCTTTAAAATCTTCTGGCTTCGGTTCATTAGATCGCCCAATTCGACGGGTTTTCATCGTTTAGATACAACAGTTCGCCGTCAACGTCATTTGGGGGGTCGTTTGGAACCTTGCGTAGATGTGTGACGCAAAACACGGAGTCATAGAGGTGTAAGACGGCAATCTAAGCCTCACATTCTCGAGGAACATGGATAAATGGTGACTCTCAGCCAACATTCAGGATCGTTGTCTAAGGTTTCGGGAACATTACGAAGGCAGAACGCCGTCGACTGCCAGAAAAAGCACACTGCGTCATGGTGGTGGGGGCGTCAAAGTATCAAGAGATAAGACGCTCAGGATCGGCAACGATGGACTGGTGGAAGCAAAGTTCTGAAGGAAGGACCTCCCGGCGGTCTCAAAGGCTTCCATAGGCACGCATACGATCATGGTCGAGAAGCGTACCGTCGTAAACGCATCCCGAGGATGGTCACGTTCGGATACACGACTTTCTCTCCAGGAGGACGGCAACCGTGGCGAAGTGAGAGATGAAGATGGAGGTAGGAGCTAATGCGACAAAGATCATCAAGTTCTACCACCACCATCCTGACTACCTGTATTGCGTCGCTAATGAGGGAGGACATGCGCCGCACGATGAACTGGAGTAGCCACGCCGCAACCTCATTATTAACTACCAACTGTTACAAAATAACACTCATCCCCTTATTCGATTCGCATCCTTCACCATTTTTCATGCCTTCTCGCCTCTCCCGAGGACTTGCAAGTCGCTGACATCTTACGGCAACATACCATATGTTGATTCGAGTCCATGCCCGAGATCCCCCGACCGGTTCGGCTAAAGAATGACAGAGGTGTGTATGTTTAGTAGTGAAGGTAAATATTTCCTCATCGGTTTGAGCGAGCCATACCGTTTCAATCGGCCCATTGATGCTGGGACATAGAGTTATGTCGACTTGCCGCGGGCCTGGGGGTTGAGCAAGATGGGATTTGTACTAGGGTCTCGCGAAGACGTACCTATGCTGACTTCTTGGTCATCAACGCCATCTACAACTGCGTCTTCAATCAACGTGTCGCGCTCTTCAACACGTCAATCGCCGCCGTTTTGGGAAGAAAAACAGACAATAAGATTGAATTGATGCCATGATCCGGCAAATCTCGATCAGGCCGACAATTTCGCGATAGCTTGCTAACACCTGTCAATATTGTGCAGCTAGCAACATTAATACTCGGTTTGAATACTTTGCTGCTCTGGATAGTCAATACTGGGTTGCTGGTGACCCCTGAGAATCATGGGTCCTGCTTCTTGACGGGCAGAATGGCGCCGTAAGCGGTTGGCCCCACTTCGCTGTCTCCACTCCGACCATATTGGTCTTGCTGACGGCGCGGCGGGTGCTTGGCTGCTTGCACAAACTCGCCCAATCCAAGAAGTCGCGTTCGTAATTACAGCTGTCCTAAAAACACGCCCATCATGCCCGATCGCACAGGCGCTATCGATAATCTAATGCCAGGGGCCTTTTGCAGGGATTCAAAGGGCAGTTGAAAACCTGCGGTCAATAAAATGCTGGACGGACTAACATCTTGGCACACACCTTTTGCTTGATGCCCTGTGGCCTGCATCTTTCTCAGGTATTCGCCTCCTATCGCTGCTGTCTCCCATTACTAATGCAAGCATCAACACTCTGTTGGTTCGTCTCCAATTTGGCATTGGTTGCATCTGAGCCCGCTGCGCTGTTTCCAGAGCGTGTACAAGATTTTATCGCTTTTGACCAATTTCTTTTGATCTACAGTGTTCATCGGCACTATTGGGCCTTCATTCAAGGTCCTGCATTGTTGTGCGTGATATCTAGAGGGGTGTGGTGCTGCATGTTTGTTTGCTGTTCATGTTTGCTTCCGTTTTGGGCCACATTGTTTGCTTCAATTATGTTGGGCGGTTAAACGGTTGATTGGGGAAACAAGTGGAAATCCAACAGTACCCTGCCTTCTCTTCCTCTCTGTATCTCTTCTTTCTCCCTCTTTCTCTCCCTCTCAATACTCTTTTGATTTTCCTCGTCTCCTTGCTCGTCACACCTTATTCTCCAATCCACCGTCGCAATCATGATGTTGAGCGACTCTACGCACGCGCCGACTGGTTCGTCGGCAGTGGGACCGGGAGAATACGCTCATGTCCCCGGCCCCGGCCACACATCCACCGCAAAATGGCTACCTCCCGAGCCAATCCACCCGCCAGCTGAGCCATCCGGGCCGCCTGGATACCCGCTTGCGTGGCAACCGCCAATGTGGAAAGATCCCGAGCCAACGCGGACACTCTATCGCACTGCCCGGGGTGGTCCTACGGACAGTGGCGCGTCCGTCCGTTGTAAGGTGGCGAGCGCCGATCGCGAAGTCGACTCCTTGCCATCATTCGGCCCGTCCTTCGAAAGAGGGCTCGCACCGCGTGTCCCCAATCCCAACTGCTATCCTCCCGCTTCTGCATCGCCCCGAACCGAGGACTCGAGTTCGCGCGGAGACAACCTCTCTGCCAAGCAGAGGGGCCCCCCACCACGCGTCCCAAATCCCAACTACTACCGGGGGCCAACCCCATAACAGGTACCGTCATAGATTTGCATCCCATCCCCCGTCCTTGCGGCGAACACGACGGAGCTGACAGCCAGCAGCAGTCTTAATGACTTGAAGTGACTCGATAGCTGGAAAATTCTGGGTAACGCCAGTCGAGTCTCAGAATGCTTTCAAAGTCATGACGCTTATTGCGATGGAATTTTCTCCTTCTCCTCGTATCGTTAGATTGACAATGGACATCCTCTCGGCGGAATGTTTGGAACTTTATGCCTGGGAGGTGCAAGCAGCAATGCAAACCCTGTTTGCTAATCCAATTGCTGACTCGAAGGAGCCGAGGATGCTTAATGCAGGGGGGCTGTAGGAATGAGCGGCGAGAAACGGGTGCTTAGCTGAACTACACATCTACTTCAGTAGTGGCGGTTGAGTCTCATTCAACAGAGTCCGCGCGAGATGTTTATCATTGTGCAGTGGGTTCTGGAAGATTCTCTCTCGTACATAGTACGCTGACAGTGGGCTGTAGAGCCCAAACAAGATGCTTATTCTGATGCAGCGAAGCCCAGACGAGACACTGCACCCGTGTGCCGTGGATGCACCATCATTTTCGTTCAGTAGGGCCAGGATGACATTGTCATTCTCGGACCTAAGAGACGTGTATTCTGAGCCTTTACTTACTACATCACCGTGATATCTATGAAGCTGCGGCTACGCACCTCTAAGAGAATTCCAGCAGATGTGGACGCATATTTGTGGGGTATGGGACCTTTGGAGGGACCGGAGTTGTGTAACTGACCGAAACGGTTCAGAAGTTCAGATACTAGCATCACATGAGCAGGCTCCGTCAACATTGTGATTCCGTCCAACATGCAACCAGGGCGAGAGGCTTGCTGCTTTGGGACAGACACCATCAACGTGAACACGTATACATGGCGTTGAAGGCCACCGTCCGGCTGAACATGGTGCCAGTCGCGGGTTCTCACCAGCTGCGTGCCCGGTGTGATTTCAAATCGCGGTCATTGTCGCGTGTCGGACGGCATGCATCAGCCATCATGACTTCAGGTCAACGAGCCTGCGCAGACCAGCTGTGAAGGCTTGTTTTATTTCCCTTTTATATCATCGGGTTTGAGTCTGATTTGGTAGAAAGCTTGACGGAAAACTCGCTGCTCCCACTGAAGCCGATGGTGTGATGGTTATTATGCCTGTTTGACTTCAAGGAGATGATTCATCTCCTCCGATTTGACGACCCTCGTCGCTCCCGCCTCGCTAATGATCATCACTGCGACCATACTGACCACTGACACGCGCCTATAGTGCGAACGCGTGGACAGAGCATTGCGGATGAAGCATTTCTGGAGAAGGGTCTGAAACAACAGGAATCGACAGGGGAGGTGAGCAGTGATGTGAAGACAACGTCGCAACACTCCATTTGAACCCTTTTCATCTGACCAAGTAAGCGATCATGCAAACATCATGGATTTTCAAACCGGGAAATGTGCCGCTGTATACACGACAGGCTTGGTGAGTTCAGGTCGAAGAGCCGCCCTGGTGCAATGCATGGGTTTCTACCGCATTTACAATCAAATAACCCACTAAGTAGTAAGAAATTGAAGTATCTTCTAATCCAAACCAATACTCGCCAATTCGAAAAATTCAGAACAGCCAATTGAGGTCTAGAAGCTGGTGCTACGATGGAAACTCCGCCTCCCTTATGTCAAGACGCCCAGAGCTCTATACAGCCCAAACCATACATTCATTTCTGCACTCTATTATATCTCCTTCGGTCTACTCAGTCTGTCATGACCGCACTTGCACAAGTCAATCTCAGAGTCGTCATGTTTTCGGCACAATCGCGAAAGTTAATTATGGGCTCATTATTTGTCACTGCGTTGCCAACAACCGCGGAGATTCAAGAAGCCTTTGAGATCAGACTTGACTTGGAGGTTGTAATCATACTCACCCGCTTCTACGTAACTAAATATCAATTAACTATATAGCCCCCGGGGCTACTGTGTGCCAGTGTTATGGCGCCGCCGATGCCGGAATGGGCTTGTCACGGGCGTTCCGCAGAAGTACAGGCGAACCGATGCCTCCACGACGGACCTCACAGCTGTGTGAATTGACGCGCAAAACGCTTCGATGTCGTCAATTATGAACGAGATACCATGCGTTGGGGGCGACCGGCACGTAGTGATGGTTGATTTTGGGACAACCAGTACCTATGTGTTTCAACACAGAGAGACATCATCGTAAGAGTATGGGCTGGTTTCAGCACGTAAGCTGAGCTTGATACGATCAACTTGCCTCGCAGAGATTAGAAATACCAACTACCCTTGCACTTCTGAGCACCCATACATCTCCATTCCGAGGCTGCTGGACCTCCCCACGGCCCTCTGGCATGCCGCTTTGGACCACCCAAAGCTCAGGCGCTTCGTTTGCCACGTGCGCATCTTCGAACTCGTCCTCGAGTAGATATATACGCGGCAGGATTCCAGTTGACCGTCACTCCTTGACTTGATGGGGGTCATCATCTTGGACCAAACGTCTCCGGTCGCCCCGCCGACAAACCTCGAGCGTATCAGCATGACATATTTTCCCGCCTACCTGTCACTTTTCCACGTGCTGTGGGCGACATAGAAGAATCTCGATCAGAGATTGTCGCACAAGATGCTTGTTTGATCACTGGGGTAGCAAGTGTCTTTCAAGGTTCTCCACTTCCGACAGTCCGGAAGAGACATCGTCCGCTATGACTCCTGGAGCCTCCGTATGTTCAAGGAGGTTGAAGACCTCCGGGCGTATGAGGATCACGATGGAAGCTCAGCAAGTGACCTCTCGACCCTAGTGAAGTCTATCGTCTTCGGCGTGCCCGGGAAAGATGGCCGTAGACCGCGTGGCTATGTAGATGTCAGAAGCATCACAAATCTCTATCGCCTGCTGCAGCCGGAGTCTAAGCGCTTCGCCGAATGGCCTTCCAGTCCTATGGTCATCCCCTCGCTTGATGTAATCGCCTTTGTAGACGTTTCCTGCCGCGGAAGGTACGGCCGCCTCAGCTTCACGCTCGGTTGATAGGCGGGGCTCAGTGAACGCTAGGCGCTATTGGAACTATATCATGGAATATGGAAGCATTAGGAAATTTCAAAATACTTGTTGATGGGGCGGCAGAGTCCTTTGAAGCCTTCTCTAATGAGTCTGTCCAGTATGTTTATGAGCATGCTGGATGGGATATTTAGTATTGTGTTGGGGCGGTGTGGTGGACGCTGCCTTCTGGTAAATCGACTGCTGAAATTTGACTTTGGATTTATTATATATCAAAGATAGTAGTATTAGAGGAGCTTTATTGGGATTGCTAGAATGATGGAGGCAGAGACTCTCATGCGACCTGGCATGGTATTATAGGCCTTTGAGGTATTATTTCCACGTTGTAGAACAACCCTAACGCAGCCAGAGCCAGATATGTAGTGATGAAACATCTATTGACAGCTGACTTCCATTCACAAGCAAGGCTCTATCATGACGAATTACCTACGGCGCAAGAATTCGCGCCAGAAATACAGGTATTCAAGCCTCTAGAAGAGCCTCTCCTTTCATTCCTATTCTTTGCGAAGAGGGTGCGTCGCTCGCTTTATCACCCGTGCAGGCCGGAGCAGGGTACACGTAGCGCTTCTGGTCTTTGCGTATGGTACAGGTTTTGCAAGTTGGGCGTCAGCTGCTTGCGGTCTTTGATGGCTCGCAGGGTTATCTTGCCCTGTAGTGAGTGAAATACTCCCACGCCCTGGAAAACAAACTCCCACTTGCTGAAAAGACTCCTACCTTTGCTCCTGTGAATTCAATGAGAATTTAGCAACAGAGGATTGCGAGAAATACTTTCGGTGAACAGATTGGTCGCTTATTTAGTTCTTCGGCTGAAGTACTTGAATTTTGAGGTGATTTGGAGTGAAACATCATTAACAGAGACTGACTTCACTTACCCACACTGTTCGCAATACGTTCGGGGCTCCGCCCCTCCGATCACTCTGTTCTCTCCCTCCACCCTCTCAGGTTCCGTACATCCGCCCTCCAGGCTCTGTTCCCCACCCGTCTACTTGGGTGTTTCGTGCCGGCAATGATCCACTTCGGCCTTCGTCCTCCGTAATGTGACTCCATTGTCACTCCGCGTTTATTTCATTCACTTTTACAATTTTCTACTTCAAAACTTCATCTGTTGTAGCATCCTTTCTAAAAGCCTCTCCACTTCGTTCGATTTAAGCTCACCGACATGCGTTGGACTGGTTCACTTTGTTGACGCATCACGGGACTACAGCCCATACCCCATTTTCCACAATGGGTATTAGGTCCTTTGGAGGTGATCAATCATGTATTATACCGAAAACACGGACAGTTTCCGTCAATCGCTTGAGCGACACAGGCCAACTGCAACGTCACGAAGCCGTGTTTGTGAAGGATGCCTTACCGGAGGCTACCTTTCGCAAGATGGATGCAATAGTCACGATCTCCTACGTTCAGTAGCACTTCCAAAGTTTTCTCCCGAAGGCTTTAATCTTATATCGCCTCCCAGGTTCCAGAGGCTTATAGCCAGAACGTATCAAAGTCGTACAAACATCGTGTTCATTATTTCAAGTCTCACGACTCCAAACGCCCTATACTTTCAACTAGAAGCTCTTCAAGTTCCTGAACTTTTTGAATAAATTTTCATTTCAACCCGTATCTTTAAATACAACTATTACAGCCTTTCTATTCTCACTCACTTGAAGTAGGAACACGCACTATGGAGGGTTTATTCGGGTTCGGTCGCTTGTAGGCGTTGCCGTCGTCCTCCGCATCCAGGTTCCAGAGCATGGAAGTCAAGACAAATGCGTCTACTGGCACTTTCTGTGTATGCAACCTTTTCACGGTCTACAACGGGAAGTAAGATATTCTGGTCCGCTCAAAGTCACCAAAGTTGCGGCCTATGAATCTCGTAGTCGGGAAACTTCATTCTGTGGCTGGTATTGTGTTTTGCCTTCGGCTGGGGTCCTTGAAGACGATTTGGACCCCCTTTCCTACGATTGTTCCAATGAATGCGCGTTTTCGATTGAAATCCCTGACAAGTTCGATATTTGTCGGGACTCTACGGCAGAAGGTATGGAACAAGTCACTATCATGTTTGACTTCAGAGTGCTACCCGCAGACTCCATCTCTTTTTTTAAAGGTCTCGACATCGATCCCTGCGATCAATTCGGTCAAAAAGTCTACCCACGGACATTTGGACCAATTTTTCACCTAGCAGGACAGTCAATTCACACATCAATGAAATAGTACGTCCAAGACAAGGTCATCAAGGTTCGATGCAGCTGAGAGCCCCCGCACGGAGTTATGGGGTCTCTTCAAAAAAAAAGCGAGCACCTGGTCGGATCGATACAGCAGACGAGAACGGATGGAACCTAAATTGTCAGACGATCCCAAGCCCGGGCCGACCATACTAACGCCAGGCGCCGAGCGCATGGAGCTGAAGCGGCTGCATGTCATATATCCGTCAACTAGTCTGCATGGTCTATGCAGGCTCCCTGCTATCAGGAGACCATAACAAGCTGTTGCGTAGTAGGGGTCGTAGAAATGGGTGAAAAACGGGTTAATCTCTTAGAAATAGGGATGCAAGGCGAAGGCGTATTAAATACGCCTGTGCCACACGAAGCCATGAAGCTATAAGTGGCTGAGTGGCTACGACATACCCCCCCAGCTTCACGTCTAAGATGTGAAGCTGCAAAATAAAGCTATATATAAATGAAAAGAGGCTTATTCGCCTCGCTCTTATATAGATAGTATGTAAACGTTGCTCTACTGCAGTCTCTGCTGAAGGCAGTCTCTATAGATCAGCCTTATTGCTGCATCTATCTTCTGCTAGGCTAGTGCTGCTCTACTGCAGTTTCTGCTGAAGGCAGTCTCTATAGATTGATATTGCTTAGGCTATATTATTTGAGGTGCTGTTCTACTGCAGTTTCTGCTGAAGGCAGTCTCTATAGATTAATATTGCTTTATGCAATTATATCTAAAGGTAACTATAGTAATATTTATATTAGATATAGCATTTCTAATATTTCTATAATTTATTTTTTACTTTAGAAGTAGTTCTAAAGATAGCTTTATTTTAGCTTTAAGAGCATTTTTAGAATAATTTCTTTTTTACTAGCTGTAAGGTAAGCTTTATATTCAGCCTGTTTGCTTTATAATACTGTTTTTAAACAGCTATACTTTATAGCTAACTATTAATGCTCTCTGCTATATAGATATTTTTAGAAATTATTATCTCTATAGCTTCTACTTAAAGTAAAGTTACTTTGCGCAAAGTTTTCTGAAGTTATAGAGAAGGGAGGCTTTAAGCAGCTTCTAAGCATAGTGTAAATATTATATCAGCTTTTTTAACTTATATGCTAGTTAATAAGAGCAGCAAAAATTGCTCTATATTTAATAATATTATATATAAGCTTGCTAGTCTTTTCTGCTATAATAAGTTTAATAAAGCTTTATTCAGCTTAAGATAGCATAAGATGTTTGCTAACTGCTTCTAAAAAGGTATATAAAGTAAGAACCTTTTAGATCTTAAGGATTTTATATATTTATATATATTAATATATATAGTATTATTTTTAGTATTATGCTTTTAGATTTATTATTGCTATAGCTTTCTATAATAAAGCAAAATAATTATCTTATATAGTAATAACTATAAAGAGAACTATTAGTGTAAAATAGTTCTTAAGTATATAAATAAATACTTAAATTAAGGTATTTCTAATAAAAATAAGGTTGCTCTGTATTATTAATAATATCTTATAGTTAACTATAGCATAGATTTAGTTTTAAATAAAATAATAGCTTATTATAAGCTCTTTTTGCTTTATAACCTATATTTTATAGTCTGCAATCTATTTTATATGCTCTTCTTAAATATCTTTAACTGTAAATATAAGTAGCAGCAGCAGCTTAATATTAGTAAGGTTTAGCTGATAAGTGCAGTAATAAGTAGTCTATTTAGTATAAAGTTAGATATATTTACATTAAGCTTCTTTCTGTTGCTTTATATATAGTTTGTTAAGTATAAGAAGGCATATTACTTACTATATTAAATTGAATGCCTTTTTGCTATAAAGGTTAATATATTTCTATATACTATTCTAAAGCATATAGAAGCGCAATTATATAAACTATGCAGACTAGTTATATTGCTTTGCAAGGAGTATATCAGTTAGCTGCTATAGTGCTATCGAAAAAGATATTATGAGATAAAAGATAAACTGCATCAGGCTACAGCTTACTTTGCAACACGTTAAGAGGTGTGAAGCGTCACATTAAGAGCTAGGCTTATAACTGTTGCATAGTAGGGGTTGTAGAAATAGGTGAAAAACAGGTTAATCTCTTAGAAACAGGGATGCAAGGCAAAGGCATATTAAATACACCTATGCCACACGAAGCCATGAAGCCATAAGTGGCTGAGTGGCTACGACATAAGGTCTATTAAACAGTGAAGTTCTATCTCAATTATGAGTACAGTTCAGGAAATGGTACCTTCAGAAACTTCGGCTGTCTGTGGAATGGCGGCAAAGAAAGGACCAAGAGCAATCATACCAGTATTTGCTACAGTTGAGACATGTCTTTGAGGTGAGGAAAGCGTGACTGTGCAATAGGCTTTGTCGTTAACTAAAACAGCCAGACGCCCGCAAGCGCTAGGTTGGAGATTTCTTTGGCATTTCCCAAACGAGACATCTGGCGCACTGCCCTCATCATGCAGATTGCCTAGTGTCGCTCGGAGATAGGCATTCGATCAAGTTCTGCTACTATCGACAGACATGATGTGTGGTTCAGCATCCATTGCACGTCTCGTTGCTCAACCCCCAAGGTCTCGCCTCGATATCCTCTGCCCTGAAATGTCTCTAGCCAGTGGTCGCCGCAATTCTGCCATCCATGGAAGATTGGTATCAAGCACAGGAACTGCTGAATATGGTCCTCCCGAGGCGGTGGCCGCTGTCTTGACTTCGCAAGGCCAATTCATGGAATTCACCGTCGTCAAAAATGGGGAAGGTTTGTTTATGGTCATTGGATGTTGGAGATGTCATCCACCGAAGTAGAGCGTGTCGCTGAAAAAGCCTTGCACCCATACACACCACGTTTCATCTCGCAGTCCGCGGATAGTACCACCGTAGGGCTTCAATCAATTTACCGGCCGGTACTTGGATACCGTAGTGATTCCGGCCGCCGCGGCGTCTAAGACTTCTGGGAGGAAGGTTTCGGGAGCTTCCAATGGCAGAGAGCTTCGTCCGCAGCTTTGTAAGTTCGGACTTGGATGCGCCGTCATGGGGATGCACCAATTTTGGAGAGATGGCGGCAGTATGGAAAAGACGTTAGTGAGTTTTAAGGTGCGGCCAGAAGGTCAGGGCTTACCTTAGGGACAATGTCATCGAAGCTGGAGGGAAGCTCTACTAACATGGTGTGCGGTGGGCCTCTTGCGTCGGCTTGCATGCTAGACGCCCCTAGGTGCTAGTGTTGGGGGCCGCAGGCTCGAAGTGAGTCGAGGATGCGTCATATCATCGAGTGCGTAGCTCCAATGGGCTTGGTGAATGTGTTGTGGTGGGATCAACGAGCTATGTTGGAGAGCTAGAGGTCTCTCATCGGTGAACGCGGATGTAGGGACATCGGAGTTTAGAACCGGGACGCCGTGATCAGCTGGCAGGCAATTCCATTGAAGCGACATAACGACCGCTAGCACCTGAATCATAGATGCGAAGGGGTTTCCGGATCATCTGGATCTGTTCTTCTTCGGGTCGGACGGCCGACCCTACTTTGACGCCCCCACGTCAGAATTCGGATCGAAGGTGGTGCCGAGGCGGAAAGATGGCCGGACTTGCTGCTTGTGGCTGCGGTTGTCCTCGGCGTGGAATTCAAGGACCTTGATGAGTCGGGGTGGACAAAGATGGAAAGAGCAGCCATGGTGTGGATCCATGCGAACCCTTCCGGCCTTATGCTATGGGCAGCATGAGTACCTTGCTGTGAAAGCTGGCCTGGGCCTGCCTGGGTTGAATGGACGTCCTGGTGTTCACTTCCTGATGCTCTCCTCCCTCCGCCTCCGCCTAGACTTCGCCAGTGACACCTGAAGTAGCCAGTAGGGACATGGCACCCTGAGATGCCTACTGCATGATTTGAACCAGGTAGCAAAAAGCTGTGACCCAGCTCGATGCTTCTGGGAGGCTGCATCGACTGCCTGCGAAAGTCCTGCGTAATGCAGGTCGGAAAGTGTGCTCTGGTCCACTTGCTTGGAGCCATGGATTTCATGGTCGTTCTGACCACCAAGCGACGGAGGTAGTGGGCGAAGCACATCCTTCTTCGAGTTGTTTACTAGCATGACGTTAGACGGACGTCAAACAGAAGGTGAGCCGAACCGCATGACATCTGAGTCTAGGCTAGGTCTGAGGAACGTGATGGGATTCACGACAGCCAGTGCAACCGGTTTGCCTCCGCAGTGAAGGTGATTCACAATTCTTCGTCGAGCCCGTGAGCATATGGGTGCTGGGTTGCCTAGCACCACGACTTCAATAGCGTGTATTGGACAACGTGCAATACTCACCGTGCACTGTGCAGCGATATCAACGTGCAGCGATGTCAACGTGCAGCGATGTCAACGTGCAGCGATGTCAACATGCAACGTGCAATATCTAACGTGCAACCTCTGATGCCTAATGTCCTGTTTTTCTGCAGCAGCCTTGTCGCATTTATATCGCGCGTCACCGTGATGAATCCTGACAAGTGACCTTTTGTTTGTCCTGCTCGGCTTGTGTCCCATCTGGTTGCTCTGGTTGCTGTGCTGACTTCACATTCCGTGTAGGCAGCCCATCATACATATCTCTCGCGATATCCACGTCGTTAGCGCCCCGCTCCAAGTCTCAGGCAGGTTACTACACGGAGAAATCTTTGTTCCAGATATCGCCCTAAGGAGACTGGAAGATCGTATTTCTAGTAAGGTAGGATTATTCTCTGATGTCTCTATTGCCACGATCTTTGTTGCCGCTGTCCTTGTCCCTATCCGCCTGGATAGGAAACGCAAAATTGCAGTCTTACCTCAAGCAGCAAACGCTTCTGGGCGTATCTACGCTGATAAGAAGTTGCGCATGGTGGCATCACAATGATTAAGGATTCCCATACGCGTGCTCCTCGATGAACTTCACGGTGGAGGCCGGCCAGCACGTGGAGCTGACATCCGAGGCAACCAGGGTGGAGCAGGCCGGCGCAAGTTTGCCTTCTTTCCTCAGGCGCGAAGATTGCTCCATACCGCTGATCACGTGAACGGTTTTATTTTGGTTGAAGCCGTCGTTGGGAAAGACCCGGAATGGCAACTGCCAACTTTCAGCAACTACCCCAATCACCCGTCCAGACGCAGCATTCCCGTGCGAAATTTCACACGAGCCCCACCCACCGCCCCCCCCCCCCCTCGACGAGAGGTCTGGAACTTGGTACAGACACCACAGCCATCACGCTCTGCACAAGGCCTCCTAAAGTTCTCCCAAGCTTGCCGGTGCATCCCGGGCAGTCTTGCTAATCCGAGCACCCGGATGGAGACAAGCAAAGGCAGTGGATCTCGCCCGACCGACACTTGGGTTTTTGCCCCCAGCTCCCAGCTTAATACATTCTGAGAATCGCTGACCGAAAATTCACAGGAAACGTCCCAAAACTCCGTGCTTCCCCGTTCCGAACGAGATATTCCTCTCCTCCCGAAAGAATCGAAGTCTGCCAAACGCCTCGAAGCCGGCGTCCCGGCGTCCCGATCGACGACAACCGCATCCATCAACACGGGCATTTCCGGCCCTCACAAGTGCCTACATCGTATTGGACAAATCTACCGCATCGAACATCGCTACCTCGACGAGACATCCCACATGGTGTGTGCGCTCCGCGTAGCGATATCGACCACTGCCATTTCCACGGTCGGGTCAGACCCCAACACTGTATCCTTTTTGCGACGAGTTTGGCCACCCACACACCACGGCCAGTTTGAATTCCCGTCTGGTGAATTTCCACATGCAGCTGGTCTACGAAGTAGGCTTACTATTGAGGTCGCATCGCCACTGCGTACGCGAGCAAGCCTCTCCTACTTCGCCAGCACTTCTGCTCTTGAATTTGACCCGCATGTGGTCTGCGTGGGCATGCACCTCTCTCGCTGTGTTCAGAAACTTGTTGCATAAGTAAAGGTTAGCAAGATCCAAATTATCCTTGACTGCTTATGCACTGGGCCAGGCTCCAAACAGAAAGAAGACAGAACACGCCCTCAATTGCATGGTCTTCAGGGTTCGACATAGCGTCTAGCTCTATGCTCAATCAAACTCGCACTTCGCAGCACCCCCAGTCATGCCCATACTCAAACCCACCGCCAAACTGGGCGTTTCTACCCCTCTCAAGACAAGTGGACGTCTCGGCCAAACCACCCCGCGCCCTGATTCCCGCAACCAGCCGGCAGGCCCGTGGGCAGCACGCACCATCGTCAGCGCGAGGGCGCGCCCCCCTCTTCTTCTCTCAAACTGACACGTACATCCCTCCAGATGGATGTGTTCCAGGGCTTACCACCAAGACAAGATCGGCACACAGGCATAGTCTTTTGGTCTTTGCCTCGACCGCTGACTTCGCTTGAACTACATCTATCGCCAACTCCTCCGTTCCCCGCGCATAGCTTCTCACACCTAGGCACGCAATAACTGTGAGGTCCATTCGCCGAATACTCATATTCCCTCCGCTTTGTCTTCTTCTTAAACACCCTCTTGACGACCGTCGATGTCCCTCTCACATCCCATTGCGCTCATTTGACAACAGAGCCCAAAACAGTGCCTGGTGAAGTGCCAATACGAGAGCAAATAGTCTTAAGTAGTCACACAGTTCCACGTCCGATGCATCGCCGAAGAATTCCAGCTTGACCGTCCGTCCAAATGGAGCAGAGATCCTAGTGCATCTTGGATGAACGTGATGGCCAGCATCTACTTGCTGCCTCGCGCGTCTTGAATGTGCATCCACCCAGTGGCAAGTTATTTGTTATCCAAGTGTTCCTGCTTGATCAAGCGGCCCAGACACCTCAATTGGCAAATTGAACCCAGGTTGACCGCCCAGAGAGGGTTTTCAGCGAGCAAGCTCGTCTGGCAAGTGGCACGACAAAAACACTGATCATGTGGGGTCATGGGAATGGCTGTTGACAACATCAACGGCTGTCTACTCTATGTGTCTTTTCATCTATCGTTGTAGTTGGTACGTTTGCTCGGGTTGGTATGATGTTATTGACGGCGATTGCCAAAGGGGCCCGCTAGAGTGTACAGCAAGGGCCTCCAGGTATGTGGCCTGCATGGCCTTGTTTCGTGCATCTGGGGTAGGGCAAGACCCGTGCCTTGATGCGATGAATGAAGACATTGTTTCTCACGGACACAGCAAGGACGCTTCGACCCCTGGGCCGTGGTCTTTTCACTTTCGAGAAGCCTAACTGGCTTTAAGGGGGGTCCATAGAGAGAAGCAGTCGTGGGTCCGGGGAACCTGTGGTGTAGAGGTACGTACGTACCTTACTAAGCATGTGAACAAGAAGGTTGAGGTGCACAAATCAGGTGGAGATGTGTGTGAGCAGGTGCACATATACAGGTGCAAGTGCTCATGAGCAGGTAAAGGGGTACATGTGCAGGTTGGAAACGTAGGTATGTGTGTGTGGGTTGGAAACTGCTATCGTGATGGTACGTGCCTATTTGGGTACAGTCCACCAAGGTAGATCCGACACATGCTGCTCGTGGGTGGTGGCCAACTCCAGTCTTTTGGGGCAGGAATGGTAGTGGGGGCATTTCCCCGGAGCAGCATTCCCGTGCGAAATTTCACACGAGCCCCATAATTGGGATCCAAAGGTCTGCCACAATTGGCCAAGTCGACTGCGACCTGGCTCCAGCCCAGGTAGTTCCTGCCAACACCTACCTACCTATCTCGGATTTTCAGGACTCTTGAGTTCGATGTCTTGGTTTCCGAGATCCACCCACGACTGCAATCCTCACCAGGGCTTAGCGTCACATTACTCAAATTGCCCGGGGCCCCGTTTGTTCAGCCCTACACGGCGTGGTGTGCTGGGACCTAGGTACGCCGAACCATGGATGATGCATCGAATCAGAAGTGGGCCGTGACATGCCAGATAACCACACATTTCATTTGAGTGCAGTTGTGAAGTCTGCAGAGGTCTTGCACCCATGTTCACACTATTGATTTATGGTTTGCTGTGATTTTCCCGAATCGTTCAACTGGCTGCCGCGTGCGGAGAAGGTATTTGTTCATGTGCATCGGTACTTGTGTAGTGTGTTAATTGTTGTGCAGTGCGGTGGGTGTTTCCACGTAACGAGATCCCAGTGGTGCACCGTAAGAACACAGCCGCCTGAGGCGCGCCTGCCAAAAAGCGCTGCACCCAAGCAACAACCCGCACCCGCAACCTCTGGTTTCCTGAATCCGAGGACCTTGCAGTGTGCTTAGTCATCGTGGA
The DNA here is from genome assembly GCA_027406005.1 of Colletotrichum horii. NCBI lineage: Eukaryota > Fungi > Ascomycota > Sordariomycetes > Glomerellales > Glomerellaceae > Colletotrichum > Colletotrichum horii. Next base: position 254,383 of record JANVYB010000015.1, on the reverse strand, counting down.
CTTTTAGCACAGACACTGCATCCCGTTTGCTGCCCGCCCGGACATTTGCCAGTCCAGTTCTACAATCTGCTGTCGTCAGTTCTCCTCTTTTCACCTCTCCCCAACTCAGCAGCTCTCCTCCAAGCTCCAACTCTCCATTCAATCGTCCGGCTTTAATTGTCCTAGAAGGCCTTTACTTCCCAGTCCACACCATTGCGACACAAGACTTCACCATGTCTAACTCGATCGACGACCCCTCGCAGGCAAGCGGAAGCGACAGCAATCCTCACGCAGTCGTCCTCGCAACCACCAACCAACGAGCCCGCTCTTCCTCCAATAAGCTTTCCGGCAGTACCGCAACCACGACGAGCGACTAGAAGTCGATCGATTCGCCATACACGAGTGCCATCCGACAGGCCATCTTTCCGGCTACCAAGCGTCCCATTACCCAATTCCGGTGAGCGCTCTACATTTTGCGTTTCCCAATCCGATGTTGTTCATGAGTTTCGCGCGATTAAGTCGACGCATATTGCTAACTTCCTGCTTTTCTTTCTCCTAGGCTTCCTAACACTTCGGCAGCTCGCACGCCTGGCTTTTCAACTAGACGCGAGCCTCGAGTTGACGAGACTGTTGACAGAAACGGAAACAACCGTACCCAATCCCCGGAGGACGAGATGACCCACGGCAAGGATAGACGTGCAGATGGCGGCAAGGATTCTGACTCAGGCTCGGTTTTCCAGAGGAAGTCATTCGAGACGCCGGAAAAGCTCAAGATGATCATCCGGTGAACGACTCGTTAACGGTTGCTATCTCTGAGGCAGTCAGGCCCCCAGAGAAGCGCATATTCTTTTGAGGAGATACATGGTGAGACACAACCGGTGGCAAAACACGCGTCGCAGACATAGCTGGAGAGCACTAAATAAATCAAACTTTGCAAATACTGTGCAAGTTGCTAGCTACTGATATGCATTTTGTTGAAATGCTGACACTAGCGGGAACGCTGTGGTGCAGGGTGCAGAACCATACGCAACGGACCGATCAGCGCAAGGAATTTGTGGTTCATGTTGCATGGTTTCTGGCGGGGTTTTTGTCAGGGCACCGTCCAGGTGTATGTATGCCCGCCATCTTAGCCAGCCATTGGACCCCAGAACGACTTGATACCCTTTGATCGCTCGAATTCGCGCAAATCGCCAATCGCAATACCGAAATGACCAATGCATTGTTGTGTCCCGTCTACGGTTGAAGCTTGCTCCGATACGGTCATCAGAGCGATGCGACAGAACAGGCCCGTCACCAAATAAGGCCTCAGGCGGACTGCGAAGCTGGGCAGGAGGCAACGCACCATTTTGGTCGTCTCAATTCCCACTGGTTGCCATCGCTGCCTCCATGACAACACCGGTGTATGTCCACCCTGCAATACACACGTCCTGCGCCTTTCGATCCGCCAACGCCAACGCATCTTAGGTCGGCCAACGCCACTTCAACGTCCTCTCCTTCACATCGGTTGCGGATTCAGACTTTCGACGTCGATTGGGTTACTCAATTTGTGCGGCGGTCAAAGTCTGCTTCAGCAGCTCTCCCTCTCTCAGGCGTTTTGCATCATCGCCGTGCTCAACTTGATGGCTGCGGCAAACGACGTCGCATTTCAGTCCGCCCCTTCATTACTGTCGCAGGGCTATCAGGGCTTGCAGACCATCTAGGCAGTCCGCCATGGTTCATATCAATCGAAAATTCTCCAATTATCTCGACAATCGCGGCGTCCACGGCATCCATTGATACCCGACGACACCCCGGTCCATGTCGTCTCTTGAAGAGGGCAGCGAGGTACGAGGAATCCTCACGTCTTTGCCTGCATAGATTCCAATAATCGGTGCTAACTATCCTCCATTGCCAGAGCTAAAGCCGCAGCATGCCATTTCGACACGCATGGCCACATCCCCGAAGAAATACCTCAATCGAGTCCACCGAGCCCATACACCATCAAGATCAGTCCAACGCTCCATTTATTGTTCCTACTGTTATCTGATGATGCTATCAAACAGACTGGGCGCGGTTGGATGCTGCCCAACTGCCGGCGGCTCACCCGAGTCGCGCACGCCTCTCCTTCCGGGAAGCAGCCCGCAACCGAGGAACGGCCCTTGCCAGATGGCGGCGTTGGCCGCGGACAAGGAGAATCCGGAGCAGATACCGACCTCTGCGTCGTGAACAAAACAATCAGGTCTCGGTGGCTCGGAATGCCCTCAGCGGTAAGCGAACGATATCTAGGCCGGAGAGGGTACGTCAGCCACTGGAAGGTTGGCTTCTGGTGGCGCTGGGGCTACTCACACCCCTGCGCAGACAACTGGGACAACGCGGTGCGGCTACAGACCCGGAATAGAACTTCTGGCAGCCAGTGGAATGGCAGCGCTAACGCCCACATCCCTCAGCACCTCCAGCTCAGCACCCCGCTGCAGCGCCCGGGCATTGCAGGCCTACGGCCATGGCCATAACTGCGATGGAACAGTGCATCGAGGTTGATGATTGCTGCTTCTCTCTCGTGGCACTACATTCCATGCTAATGTTACCACCGAGAGCACCATTTGACACTACTACGACAAGTGTCCGCCGGCGCGACATCTCTGTTCGACCTGTCCAGCTGGATACGCCACCAGCAGCAGGGCAGATCACGCTGGAGGTCACTCGGCCCCGCGCCGGAAGGCTGTGTCCCCACCACACCGCCGGCCGGCAGAGGCAACTGACAACCTATCCTCACTAGCTTATCTACGGGAGAGCGAACGAGATCCCAAGTTCTCCGGTGGATATAGTCGTATGTGCTTGTTGCGTGATGTTGGGAATGTTCATACTGCATCGAATTTCGGGCGTTTGGTACCTACGCGGGCAACGTCGCACAGCATCCAATCACCGTGGGGTTGATGGTTCGCGATCTTCTTCGCATCATCTTTGCCAAAGGTGCACCGTGCTGATAACAGCCGAGGTGGTTGGTTGAGGTGGATTCAGGAAAATGACAGAGCCAGCGCGATCCTCTCACGATAGACTGGGAGGACGTCGTTTGCAAGCGCACGTTGTCAGGGCAGTGCATGATGCGCTTGACCACTGAAGCCACTGAGCAACAGAGTGAGTTGGGACAAGTCTGGCTCCGACGCGATCTGACAGCAACACGAGTATCTAAAGGCGGCGAATGGCAACGCGACGCTGAAGTTTAAGTGGGTCAATGTACCTCAATGTGTGTACATTGACCCACTTCCGACAAATAAGGTTGATCGAAAATGGAGCCAGCATCTATCAACAGGAAGAGGTCGGCAAAAGGTGTCCGGCAGCGGGTAGTTCAGACAGATTCCAGGCCATCCGGCAGACTGACCTGTTTGGCTGGTACGGCTTGAGGCTGATATGTTAATTCTTGTTAGAGCAGTTTGTGGAAGGAAAGAAGGACGCGCTGATTACGTCAAGGCGCAGAAGTTAAAGTGGGACATTGTGCTCACCTGGGTGTACATTGACCCACAAATTCTGACCTAGGTCATCTCGAAGAGGGAACACTAGCGGTAGCTGTACCCGACAGGCTTCAGCACGGCATGGAAAGTCTGATCATGCCACTGAAGGGCAGCCTGTTGTATAAGATAAGTTTAACTCCGCCTACAAGCACAACCGACCCCGGATGCAGCCAGCAACTCACCGGCACACGGTGCCCCGTTATCCGTGGCGAATAACACCGCACCCGTCGCAGCTGCCGAGGTACGCCGACTTAAAAGACCCTCGAGGATCTCGAAGTAAGGCCTCATCGCCCCAGACCACTACCTACCCACGCACAGGGTTGCACCGTTCGTCACCTGCGACCTAGCCAACGTGTATCACAGAAATCTCTTCAAAAGTCGTGCGTCATCCGAAGGGTGCAAAAGCTCGGAAATCCATGCGCGAGCTTGTTCCCGATGACAAATCGCTCGCTGCCCAAACTCTTGATTTACCGTCGCTGTCAAGAGAGCGTTTCCCAACCCAACGTCTACTACTAATTGCAATAGGATAGAAGGCAGAAATTTTTGGAAGGTCTGACATTTGGGTCGGATCCTGCCTTCCTTCCTAGTCTACGACAAAGGCGCCGAGTTGTCTTCGAAATCTGCCGGCGGTTCCCGTTCCAATAATTTTGTAAGACTTGTACACAATTGCAGCCAGCGTCTCCATCCCTGGCGAGACGGATTCACTGGGCGTCATGGGTGGACTGAGAAGTAGGGTGTTGGAAATTGACATGTATTTCCAGAAGGCCACTGCGACACGCCTTGACGAGGGACGACGAGCCGTGAAACCTTTGACTCCGATAACATGATTCTAGGCTTTCTTCAAAGCTGGCCAGGCGGAAGGATTGCATGCGCATCAATGATCAATTCCAACAACAATGCGAGCCGGGCGCGGATGGGTTCTTGCAAAGAGTGTCGGGGGGAAGCTCTATGTTGACCTGATCAACCAAGTAGCGGTAGCAGCAAGTCCGTATTAGGCGCCTCAACAGGTGCGCACGGAGAAATGATGGTGTCAATGTCTCCGTGGACAATACGCTGGATCGCGAAATGGACAAAATGCCGCCGACGGAAATGCTTGGGTGGTAGATGAACCGAACAGCCCGCAGAAACTACGCAGAAACAAGCTGTGTCTATTTTCTTCCGATTCATGTTGTTCAAGGCTGCCCACTGCCCCATAGAGGACAGTAGTGTCGGCTTACGCCTTTGGTGCAAAAAAGACGGTAAAATGCAGGAGATCGAGAGATGCCGTTAGTGGGAGAGGCGACGGCGCAAATGTTTTGGGAAGGGAACACGCCATACGAAAGAGAGAGAACGTTTGTTCAGCAGAAATCTCGGTGACAAAAATAACCGATTATGATTTGTGATGCACGATGATATTAGGCAATTACACGATCAATTATAGGTTTCTCTACGGCAGCTTTAGAGTCACCGCCTTTAGCAGTTCCGTAAGCTAGGGAGAGATACCGTTGGAAGTCGTCAATAAGCATCTTGCGTTCGTCAAGAAGCCTCGAGAGACTGGGGAGCCTTGTCGGGGATGGATATCGCATTGAAAGCTTCACGCAACATGCACTGCCCACTCTTGGGGCTAGCAAGAGACATACGTACCTATTTGAGGTCTTGTGTTCTGTCCTGGGAGAACGTCCATTACTAGTGAGTGACCTGACTTGGACTCTGCCTGATTTCGATCACTCGACATCCCTGCATTTATCTATCCGGACTTTTCTTCGTCTCCTGCCATCCTGGAAGCTTGACTGATCTCAGCGGTCTCCGCCTGCCCTGTCGTTTGCTTGAGGAATGCGCCTTGGAAAGCCTCCATGGTCGAGTGGTAGCAGTGGGGTTCGGAAGCAGAAGAACGACTTTGATTCATCCAACGGCCGTCAATCGGAGGCAGAGAGTTGTCTATAGTCGTGGGAGGAGCTCCCAAGCTGCTGTAACGGAGCGGGGCGCGAGAAGTTGAAGAGGAATGCTGGAACCTTTTGCTCATAAGTCTTTGTCTGTCGATTCGGGTTTGCGGCGTTGGAAGGGTTGTGATGCTAACTCGTTGGTCGAGGAGAACTTTTTGGGGCATCGAATGGGACTCTAGAGAGCGTGACCAAAGGTTTGAAGGTTCAAGGTTTGTAAGCGCGGGTTGATGTGACTCCTCCTGAACCGCGGAAGAGATGGGGCGGCGAGAGAGAACGGTCGATCAGTCATATTTCGAAGTTCGTAAAGCGCATAACAGTTATTGCATCATGGTGCATCACTGCCGCTTGGGGTATCGGGAGAAGAATGTTGTGATTGTCGCAGCTGGTTCTGTCGTCGAGGAGGGCGCCGTGGCGCAAGGAGTAGCTTTGTAGAAATCTTGGCTCGCTGGCGATGTTCTCAGCAATGGCCTGTGCCATGGATTGTCAGTCTTGTGCCGAAGATGTGAAAAGATTGTTAGGTATAAGGGCCCGCTTGCAACCGTTCTGCTCGGGGTCAGGGAGACCAGGGAGACCACTAGGGCGGCAGTCCCTTTGCAAGCGCCCGTTCCAAAGCCAGGGCGCGTAATTTCGGAGATCAGACGGACAGTTGTGTCGAGGCATAGGAGTAGGCTGGAAGGTATGATAGCTGTAGACTGCGTAGTGGAGATGGTGACGGCCAGGCTTCATGGATCTGTCCAGACAGCAACGCCAAACGGAGAAGTGGCTGTTGTGGAAAGGCAGCTGTAAAGTGGGTTCGAATCTCCAACCACAAAGCCGTTTGCGAAAGAAATCGGCTGGCGCACCGTGGAAGAGTCTCAAGCTTCCTGACTCGGAGATATCGAAAACAAAGACGGATACAGCAGTCGCAGCGTGCATACCATGAGCGGCATGTCTATATGAATGAGGGAGGATCAGGTCGTGGTCGAAGGGGCTGTTCAACGTGGTGGGCTATCCTTCCTTCCAAGTCGTCAGCCTGTGAATCGTGCTTGCAGCTCGCAGCCATTATCCCGGTTTGCCCGCATATTACGTCACGCAGGTCGAAAAACGTGGTCTTCATATTTCGATCTCAGTAGCAAGCACATGTTTTCAGTGAGGAACATCAGAAGCTGTTGCTCTGCTACTCGGCGGAGCTTGGTTGGGCTCTGCACTTGACGAAGGGAGCTCACCACACAGCTAACGCTCAATGGACCCTCGTCTTGTGCCCCGTCGTATCCAGCAGGTGGGCATGTGCAGGTTGCTAGAATCTCAAGTGCAGTGACAGTCAATGGCAGCGACTACCCTACCGCTGCACAGTGCACACTATGGCAGTACCCCGTTCTATGGCACTAACTCCACTTTCACCCAGGTCAGGTACCTTCCATCATCAAGATGCCACGATTTGGGAAACCCCCACAGAGGTGGGACCTTCCTGAAATGTGGAAACTTCGTGGGACCTTCCTCCTAGCGAGCTCATGCCAAACGCTCCCACTATTGTAGCAGCTTCCCATGTTGGTGGCAGCTTCCAGGAACCTTCCTTTTTCCAAGTCCTCCAGGTACCTAAGGTAGTCGCCTCACCTTCTCCACCACCGAACGATGACCTCCTTCAAAGCTGCTTCTTGAGCTTGAATCGTCTTTAAATCAACTCTGATGCCCATACCCTTCAGCCATTTAATTTCGTCGGGCTGGCTACATTGCTGTGTCGCTAGGCTTCAAATCCTCTCACTGCCCGCCACAAGCAGCTTCTACTTTCCATAATCGCCTTGTCGCCAACACACCGCGGCCAAAAACAATGCTTGACGCGCACGCCATGATTCTTTGCCCACATTCTGGGACTGGTCTTTTATCTCTCTACGACGCATTTCTCAACCAGTGCGCCCGGTCAATTGCGTTCCAAAGTATCTTGTTGCTTACCTCCCCACAAGGTTTGTTGGTTCCTTAACTCCCTGCCCCAGAAAATGGCCGTCACCACTCACTGTTTGTCGTTGCGTACTGTGCTGATAATAACATCCTCCTGCAGCACCCAGACTTGCTCGTTCCTTGTCGCCCCCCAACATGCCCGTCCCTCGACTCGGAGCCGCTCCTCGCGGCACGGTTATTGCTCAAGAAGTAGTGCATCTCTCCGCCGAGGCACACATTCAGTTGTGGGCTAGCTCGACCGGCAAATGTGGAAGTCTGAGGAGGGGAGCAAGCCCCTGCAGGGCGGGACGATGGACCCAGGCTCCGGGATTTGATTCGGATTGGACACGAACCGTTTCCCGCCTCCTAGACTAAGGCTGGCATACTTTCCTGCGCTGGATGTAGGGGACAACCGTTGAGATCTGATCGTTCGCCCACCGACGCAGCGTTGCATCACGGAACTATCATATTCCTCCCCTGGGTTCGCCAACTTGGTCCGGGCGGACTTGCCACGAAGCAGATCACGGCCTCTGAGGGGCTTGATGCTTCTGCTTCCTGTATTCAAACTACATGGTCGTAAAGAGAGAACAGAATGTCTTTAAATCCAATGAGAGCGAGCCTACCCATGGGATTCTCGCACGCTTATGACAGGTAGGCGTCGCATTTGAAGGCTCACCCCGCCGGCCGGCTGTGACGGTGGCTTCTTTCCTTCTTTGTTCCAGTTTTTCCTCGCAACTTTTTTACTGCCACAACAGATCCCATGCCGCCGGATTGGTCTCGCGGCACATTCCGTCTCCAACCTCTGTCGCAACTTTGTCGCTAGACTCTGCGCCACAGCCATCCTTTCCCATCTCTCGCGCGTGACAACTATTGGCGCCAAGCCCTCTCTGACAGCGAAACGGAGTCCACCGCAAGAACCCATCGGACCCAGTCTACTGCGACAACCATCATCAGCCAACACGTCAACCCGGTCCATACCACTCTGTACTAGCAAAAGCACATCGACTTCGCCGTACAGGGCCCATGCCATCTTGCCTCGTGTCGCCCAAATCCCCTGTCCCAACTTCGTGTCATACTGGCCTGCTGCCTTCCGTCTCCGTATATTGCTGATCGTCTGTGTTAGCTTCTAGATAACCAGCTGTGTATTGGCTAAAATCTGACCTGTTCGAATGCTCACTCTGCACCACATGCAGATTGTTTCCCGCTTGAATCGCAGCCCGTCGAGTATATCCCACCCGGACCCCAATTTCGCTCGCGTTACCGACACTACCAAAAGTCTCCATGTGTCGCAGCAGGCGATTCCCTTGAGCTCTCATCCCATGAAACAAAGTCATCCTCGATCATGGCCTCCTCGGCAACTGCAATCTCGAACTCGAACATCTTCCAGCCCTCATACAAACTCGTTCTAGGTCCGACAAACACAATCTTGATTCGGATGGGAGCTAAAATGGAAATGGAGAGGATGCGGTCGACCAACCAATCGTCCGTTTGATCCTTACCTCGTAGTTCCTAGTCAGATGTCTCTGAGTTCTTATTCTTTCTCCGGCTCTCATGCTTGGTCCGCTCTCCCATTTTCGCTGTACTATTCTTGGCTTCCCGATCTCACTGGCCTCATACCTTTCATTCACCATTGGGCCTCCCGAAAACCGACAAGCAAGATGCCCGCTACTAGGGAGTTCAGGCCATCGACTGCCGTCTTTCCCTTTACTTTGACTTCAAGCCATCCCTCGCCTTCGATTGAGGTGCCGAACCTCCCATTGCCGCCAGCCCCGAGCCGCATCTTTGAGCATATGCTCGTCCTTGTCGGGACTCGGTACTGCGTAGAAGACGAGTTTGTGGAAGGGCGAGTAGAATTCGTACTTGGTCAGTGGTCGGCAGCACGATCTGTAAAGGCTGAGGGTGAACATAGGCAACCTGTCTGTCTCCTCGTCGCGTGTTTTTCCTGTTTTGGCAACGTATGTCGCTTTTCACACTTCCAGGAAGACAAACCCCTGGTTTCGAGATACACTATTACCCGGGGGTCAAAGCGTGTGGCAGGCTAACGCTAGAACCCCTACTCACGTAGGGGGCGAAAAAACTGGGTTTCCATGCGGGAAACTAGTTTCCATTACAGTTATTACTAATAACTCTATAGCTCTAATCCTAAGCTTATAATATTATAGCTTATAATTAAGCCCTTAAAATCGCAAAAATTCTTATACTACTAGTTATGATATATATAATATATAGCTATATATATATAAGTGTTTTTAATTCTTAGTAAAAATATATTTCTTTTTTTATATAGATTTATAATTTTAATTTTAAAAGTTTATATTATAAATTTTTAAATAGATTTTTATAATATATATATATAAAGCTATATTAAGATCTTTATAAGAAACTGAATAAATATAATATTAATAATAAGCTTTCTCTAAGAATTTGTTTTTCTAAGAAATTCTAAAGAAAAATAAAATTCTTAGAAAAACTAAGAAATCTAATATATTATTTCTATATTAAATTAGAAGTAACTACTATAAACTAGTATAAAGTATAGTAATTCTAATTAGAAATTCTTTTAAATATCTACTTATTTAGATTTAGGGTTAGGGTAATATATCTTTTATAATTAAGTTCCTAGCAAACTATTATTATAAATATCTAAGTAACTATAATATATATAACTATAATAACTATATAGGAATTCTTGTGATTTTTTAAGCTTAATTATAAGCTATATAACTCTAATTTTAAGGCTAGGGTTATAGAGTTATTAGTAATATTAGGGGTGGAAACCAGTTTCCCGCATGGAAACCCAGTTTTTTCGCCCCCTACGTGAGTAGGGGGAGTTTTGCGCTTGACGCAGGCTGACTAACGCCCCCGGGTATCAGTCTGTTGTTTCTTCTGACTCGAGACTATGGCCGTTGCTAAAGGTACGGTTTGCTCCAAGAAACAGCGCGTTGCAGATCAGGCCAATGCCTCTTCCCATCCTGATATTTTTGACGAGTTTCTGGTCCCCAAGGAGCAATGGGCAGTGATTTTAAGCAGCGTCACGAGCCATGGCAACCTCTCTAACTACATATCTAACATTCAGCAAGATTTGACCGCTGTATGCGACCATCGAGCTTGCTGGCGACGCCTCTAGGTACATCATTGGCTCCAGGCCTCTGGGCCGAGTCGACGATATGTCCATCTTCAGTCAGAGTTCTAACGCAGACATCACACAGCTCATTCCTAACGGCTGGAACGCCTTTGGCCAAGACTGGCTTCCAACAAGTTCCCACTGGCCCAGTCATCTCAGTGTCCGCAGTCGCTTACGAAGCACGACTATTGTTAAACACGACGATGATGCAAGACCTTCTCTTGTTCTTGACCCACTTGACCGATTGATTGTTTTATCGAGGATGTCTCTGCTGACCAGGTCCGACAGCGATCGTGGACTCCTCGAAGTATCTGGTTCAAGATATGAGGTGCACAGCAATCGAGGCCCAGCAACTACAGTAACAGCATCGCCTCAGGTACATTCAAGCATCTCCCACTGGTCAACAATGGATCCAGAGACTGCTTGGAAATATAGCTATTATTGTCCAGCTCGATTAAGATGGAGCAATTGTGGCGAGGCTTGCACAGATTTGTACTGGCGAGGCAATGCATTGCTGGTGGGATTATCGATGTTGGCCGTGGGTGACAAAGGAGAGACAATTTCACGGAGGATACAAGCTGCCCGTTGGACGTGTCATAATTGCCGGTACAGTATTTCTTTTCGACTCGGTAATGGCAATCGATCGCCACTTTTTCCGTGTGAAGAGCCACCCCAAGAAGTTGTGTCTAGTCAGATTCCGAGTCACCCAAATCCCCAAAGGCTCTGATCATGGATCTCTGGGCCTGGCGCCGCTTTAATCTCTGCCTCCTCGCCATCTTCTCAGCCCGTTCCTGTTTTTCCAACTCTGCAAATGCCTTGCTGAGGTCAAAGTCCTTGGTCCAGTGTCTGGTAACCTTCGCCTTTGCCGCGTCTGCGCTCTTGCATTGATCTTTCGTATCTGGGGCCTTCGCCTCCTCGCTCGCTGCACTGACGTGTACTTGCACTTTCTTGCGCGAATCACAATCCTCCGAGACTGAATCCTAGGTAATCATGCGGAGGGTTGTCGTGTGAGGGCCTGCACAGGAATAAGTCAGTCGTTGTTTGTGAGTGAGTTTGAAGGTAGGGAAAGCAGAGATACCTGGTGGATCGACGGCGGTCGGACGGACGGGGGCATCCTTGCCAGACGTCTCATTGCTCGCACACTCCGCCATTGTGATCGGTCACAGAGAGATGTTGGTGCTCAGGTACAGGTTGTAGGACATTTGATGGGTGGTCACTAGAGGAGGCGTCAACAACAGTTTTGTTTGATGATGCTTGTGGCAGCGAGACACGTCGGATGGGGTGAAATACGGTCGGAGGGGCCTGCGCGGAGAAAATCTTGCCTGCTTTGCTCGCGGCACGTAGAGGTTGAGTAGGGGAGAAACGCAGAAGAGAAAAAGGCGTTTTCCCTCGGCGGAGGTGTTGTCGGCAGAAGGCGAAAGTCAGTGGCTTCCCGAGGCCGGGGAATTGATTTTGAGACGGTTGGTACGAGTCTTGGAGCGATCCAATATTGTTCTGGAAAGTGCCGGGCAGCTTCCCTTGCACCTTCCTTCGTCGCTGGGTGTGTCAGCAAACCGGAGCCAACTCCGGACTGTGACGCACATGTCGTTCCTTCACCCCATCGAAGACTACTATGTAAGGCTTGGCTAGGCATTTCCCCCGCTCGTTCTTCTCAAGGATGGCTGTGGACATCCAATGCTTGCCTGAAAGCTAGGGCAGAACATTGATGCAGCCATTGCGGTGATGTTGGCAGCGGACGACGCGGATTTGATGTTACTAACGGCACTGGGGATGGGTGGGGGAGAGGTGCAGAAACGACAAGACGGGCAGGTGCGTTCACTTGGACCGTACCTCCCTACCTTACCTGAGTAAGTACGTCACAGCAGATTGGAGGCGGCAGGTGCCCTCCCAAGGGAAAGGCCGCCCAAAGAGATACGTGCCCAGCTTTTACCGATGACGAGGACATGGTTTTTTTTGGGCTACAATTTCAACGGGGTGGTTTCGGGGCCTCCAGCTTTCTGGCGAGGCAAGTTGTCACGTCCGCACGTCTGCACGTCTGTCAACCCATCAACCTTATCAACCGCTCGATTCCTTCATGATTCAGCCACCACATTAGTGTTCACGTTGCGGGTTGGGCCGTTGGCTAATGCTCAAGAATCGCCCAGCCCATGTGCACTTCACGTGTGAAGCGGCGCTTCGTTCAAAACCCGCCAACGCCAAGGTTGCCCTGCCCATCAAGGTTACCCAGCCCATCCAGGTTACCCAGGTCATCCCACCATGCCATTCAGGTTGACTGTCGAGGTGTCCACTAGGAACTTGCCCGATGTCCCCAGGGACATCTGAGTCAGCACACGTATGAGGGCATCACTTCACAGCTGAACGAGCCGCCTTCTATGAACCTCGGGCAACCTCTATGGCTCGTCCTTCACCTTGATATCACTTCACTCACGAAGCCTGAAAATTGGCAATTCCATCAAATTTCTTCCATTAGATAGTAGGGGACCTGGTTGATCAACGGGAAGGTACGACCGTGCTGAACAAGTCAATCGATTCAACATGCCGGCACTTCCCCACTGATGCAGACATCGTCAGTTCCACACTCGCCGATTCACCATCATACCACCACGTCAGCCTCCGTCCGTCTCTAGAATCCTCCTATAGCATCAGAGATTTTCATGCTCCAATTTCAAGCTTGCCATCAGCTTATTGACCGCCTATCGACCCTTGGCCCCTGCCTTCCGCCGCCAGCCCTCCAATGCTCTCATCCGCTCCATCGGCTTCCTCCTACTTTCTCTATCGCTGTTGCGTCTCAGTGCGTCTCCGTCATATGTTACCCTTCCCCATCCCCTCCACCTGCTCAAAAGGCTAACGCGGTTCTTCCAGGAGCGCTCTTCCACGCCGACTGCACGACGACCCATGAACTCACGGTTAACGAGCGAGAAGTCAGCCCCTGCCCACATCCTTGAATCACAACGTCGAATGAATATTGGGCGGGGAGGACCTATGTTGCGATGGTAAAATGGGACAAGAAGGGTGGCACACAGAGGACGCATCTGCCTGTACCTCTGCGGCCAAAACTCTGCAGAAATATAACTTCTGCATCTCTGGAAAGGGGTTCACGGACGTATACACATCTCTCCGGTTGGTTCTCAGGCTGTTCCAACACATGCTGAACACCTGCCAGCCCCCAAGCGGCGAACCTTGCTATACGGCATCGGCTTGGTCCAGGGGTCGAAGACCTGGATCGACCGACGGGGAACACATAATGCTTGATCAGAAAGGACCGGATGAAAGATACCGAGATTCCAGTGACCGGCTGCCGACATGGTATGGTAATTGCGCCCAGCAGCTGCGGTCTTGGGGTCTGTTAGACAGACAGAATGCAATGTTCCCGGTCTTGTACCGAATGTCTGAGAAACTCGGAGCGACAGCCTGGAGAAGCCTGCACCATTTCTCCATAGATGTAGGCTGATACAAGAGACTGCTTGACGCTCCATATTGCTTACTTTTGGCTGACAAGAACCTGACCAAAACCTTTCAAAGGCGAGGCTTCGCTACAAATAGCTCCGTGCTGTCTTGGTACCCAACTCACAGCCGAATTCTTTGAGTTGCACTGCTTGAACAAAAAACAAAGACCTTGGCTCAATTGTCGCGCTGGATTTTCGATGTTGATGAAGCATGCAAGAGAGCCCGCGGCTTATTTGGAAAGCCTGCCCCAAGCTCGCCGTCTCTGCGACAGGGACATTCAGGAACCAGAGGGATTGGGCCGCTGCAGAGAGCCCCGTTGCGGGTTACCAGAGAGCAGCGGCAGACGACAGAAGAAGATGTTATGCTCGTCCCAATCCTCCCATGACTGAGTGAAGACCCATTATCTTGTTTTTGTTCCTGTTGGGATCTTGTGGCTGTTGGTTTATTCCTTGGACTTTTTCTGAAAGCTACTGCAGTTGTGCCAGTTTCCCCAAAGCTCCCACTTTCGTGGGAGCTTTTGCATGTCGCACTTGCTTTGTAATAATGGAGCAGGGTGCACCTCGCGCCTTCCATTGCAGTCCACGACTTGGCGCTATGGTACCTAAGGAAGGACCGTTCGGTCTGGTTTGTCGATGACAGGAAGCATACTGACCCTGTTGGCTGCTCATCCCTACCTGGATAGCAGTTTGGGGCAAGTACAGCCTTTTTCACTTTCCCGTCTGCGTATTCCAGATGAACCTGGGTCTTGCAGACACTTTCCGCTCTGAGCAACAGCAATTCAAAGCCGCTTGGGAGACCGCGACTGGCCTTCCTTGAGTTGAGGTCCACAGTGGGAGCAAACAGACATCGTCCTGTCATTTCCAGTCTACAAATCACCGCTATCATCATCGCTGGATCTTGACCGTCCCTCGACATTCACCTGCTTCACTCCCTTTTCGCTAAACAGAAACTGACTATGTCGAAGCCTGGCCCAATCCTACCTCGTGTGCTTCTCGTCTGCACTGCGTCGCATTGCATCATGCCGCATTCAAACCCCCCACACGCACACGAACTCCGTCATTCCAGAATTCCAGTCACACTCGTTCCGCAGCCCTAATATTCTCGACTCTCTGCTCGATCCATGCATGGTCAAGGTTCTGCGACTTGATCCTCAGACGCCATCGCGAACCATAGCATTGATGAGCGAAAAGCACTCCCTCGACCGGCAAACCCGAAACGACCTGCTACGTCCCGCGTACCTCAATACTCCGCGCAGGCACCCAGCTGTCCTCATGCTGCGAGAAAGGATCGAGCTCATGGCTGCCAACCGCACCATCGCCAACTCCCGCCAAGACTACCACAATCCCTCAACTTTCTCCGGCATCCATGGTCAAGCTCTGCGCCCGTCCTACCTAACCGACGCCCACACCAATTACAACCATCGTATGCTGTCTATGGAGGACCTACGCCAGCAGCACGACCTTGTCGAGGCCAAATACCTATTATGCTGTACAATTCTGAGCATTGGTTGCCTCATGCTCCGCCTATGAGCGATCGATCTTGCTGTTATCGACCGGGACTTCCCCTTGCCGGCGAATGTCTACGCCACGCTACGTAGAGGAGAAGCAAACCATTCTGTGTGGCTACCCGAGGTATGCTCGCGGGAGCTGCTCATGCTCTTTCTCGTCGCGGTCTACCACAAACCAGTGTTTTGGATCATGTTCATGCCGAGTGCTGCGATGTTGGACTGGACGCCTCGCCAGCTGGGTGGTGGAATCCTGGATACTGCCGAGATTTGTCATGCAGGCGGCATTTTTGAAGAAGTATTCTCAGACACCCAAGGATCACCTCCATCTCTCCCATCCATCTCCATCCATCTCTTCCATCCAATTCTTCCAGTACACTTGACCCCTGGCAAATCGGCTGAGCAAACTCCCCTGAGCCACGCTATTCATTCTCGACCTCTACTATCTCAATAACATCATCACGTTAAGTCCACCAACTATTAGACAGTGAGTTCGTCACGATCATCGCTCATTCAAGCCTCGGTTGCACCAACGTCTAACAACCCCTCAGACTTTTACCACCCTCCAGCTCAGCTGCATCCCACGCAGCAGCAACACCCTCCGCTGATTTCCGTCTCTATCACCTTAGCTCTATCATCCTTCTTTCTCATAAGCCCCTGCTTATGGCCACGGCTGGCGGTGCGTCAGCCTTTGACGCATGCTCGCCCGGCATGCAAACCTCTCGTTTCCTTGAATGGAGAAAGATCGAACAATAGATGGAAGACTTGATACTTTCATCATCTGACCAGATGAGCCAGGAGGGTCTGCTTAAGACCAATGCAGGTTAGAAGGGTTCTAACCGAGTGCGAAGATGGGTGAGCAAGGCGCCCATGATCTGCAAGTGCAATGGACTTCCCCAGCGACAAGACAGACCAAGTTTTTCATCCGGACCATCAGTGCCGACGGGTTTACCGGTCAGTAGTCACGCCGACTGAGTCTCAC
Source organism: Colletotrichum horii (assembly GCA_027406005.1). Lineage (NCBI taxonomy): Eukaryota > Fungi > Ascomycota > Sordariomycetes > Glomerellales > Glomerellaceae > Colletotrichum > Colletotrichum horii. The sequence continues at coordinate 238,023 of JANVYB010000015.1, read as the reverse complement.
GCCGGCTGATCTTTCGCGTTCATTTTTTGAATCTCAGGGCTGTGCGGCGGTGTGTATTTCTGGGTGACCAGCCTGATTGCACTTGCCAGCGCTTTTCAGGGAGGCACTTGGTTCTGACCAAATGCATCCTCGAGCGACGTCTAAATCTATCATCAAACCATTCATGACCAGCAGCACTTCCTGACCCCGAACCCTAGGTTCCGATCAGGGGTAAGCTGCCTGTCTGCACCTCACTTCAAAGACCCAACCCGCTCTGGCAAGGAGCCATAGCCCCGGTCCTCGGCAACACCTTACGTCTCAACGAAGAAACCGGAATTGCGAACGCGGATCCCTTGGCAGCTGCGCTCTGGCAAAAGTTGGGAACCCCATCGGACGAGCTTGACAAGAAACACTTCAATCCAAGGTGAGTGTTGCACCTCCTGTCGCTCGAGAAGGTGTCTGCTTTTCGGTGCTCATATTCCGACACTCCAAAGGCTAACTCTGCGGTGCTATTTAGCTTGTCACATAGTCAAGGTTGTCCATTCCGTTGCATTCGCGATGATGGACGCGCTCGGTCTAGGCTCCCACAGCCTCCGGATCAAGGTAGCACCCAGTTCGCGTTCAATAAGATGGAAGAACGAATGCGCCCTACAAAGTAGTCAGAAAGAATCCCAACAGTTTCAGGAACAGAAGAAGAGGATCACCATCATACGGACTCGGGAACTCAATAACATCAGCTTGTTCCAGGCCTGTGACTTGCCCATCGGGGAGATGAGCCTCGTGAACACGAACTCGGGCTCCTCAAAAGGTTCCGCATGTGCCTCCCGTAGCAGAAAAGGCCGTCTGGTGACGCCAGATTTTGTGAACATCATTCCGGATTCCAAACTTCGTGACCAAGGCCTCAAGAATAACTTGATACGCATGCTTCAAGCGCAAGAGAACAGACAGAAAGCCGAAATAGCAGTAAGCCAAGGACCTTTGGGGACGAATCGCTGTTGTTTCTGCCCGAGGATTTAGCATGCAGGGTTGGTTCGTGTTTGGAACTACATGTGTTGAGGTTTCGGATCTCTTCAACTCGAATGCACGAGCTTGCATGAGTTGGAACTGGACTTAAGTCGATGTCCCTGAATTTGAGCTGCGTCAGCACGTGGAAGGTTGAAAGGCTGATAGCTCTGAATGTGAAGGGGCTGGCCAGGCTCTCACGCAACGCCATTAGAACGGTGACTGGTCAACACAGATTCCGGGTTAGGCGTCGAGACGATTTCTTGTATCATACTGGATCAAGAATATAGCATCATTCCGAGCGCAGCCATGGTTTTAAACTTTTTATTCCTTGGCGATAGACTTCATCGGATGTTTTTCAATATGGGAGAGGGCTTCAGCTGGAGTTAACCTCGAACTTGATTGGTCTGACTCTGAGCTCACATAATATCACGGCGGCAGAGGAGGAGACCGGCGCCGATTCCGTCGTTACACCGGCTAGAACTGTCCACTGAAGTACTCTCCGACCTGGCGGTTGCTCCAATTTGGCATTGGGCCATAGGCCAAAGATTTCTGCCGGCCAATCGCCCAGCAGACGGGTGGTGGCAACAATGTAAATAATAACCAGCATAGGGATTTAAGTCAACCTGATTGCGTATCGTCCATCACTGCGGTAGAGTTTGCAGGTACGCCAAGTTGCAGGATGGTATGGGGACGGAACGGGCATACTTCTATCGGTTCGCGGGGCTTGTTGGCGGTGAAGTGCAGGTTCAAACGAAGATGATTCAAGGAGATGATCGGGGAGAAATCCGCCAAGGACACAATCTTCGGCCACGAGAAGTGAAATCAAGGCCGGCAGGTAATCGGTAGAACGGCCGGTCGGGCCAGCAACATCTTCCAAGTCCCATCGGAAATTGCACCTCCGTGACGGCCGCCGTTACCCTGAACGCGTCCTCCACTGGCCTGGTATCCCCCTATCCCTCCAGCCCTGGAGCCCACATCGTTGAGGAGAGGAGCGACTTGTTGCGAGCGCTACGCTTCATGAGCTTGGGTGCCTCATCTTGTCCGGGTTGTCGTGCATGGCGTGCTGTTGCGAGTCCGCCCTGGTGAGATAGTTGTCTACGCCTGCGTAGGATGGTGATGGTTGAGTAGCAAACGCCGCCGGGCAGTTGCCTATCCACGCGACTCCGAGCCGTCGTGTGTGACGGCGATCGTGATGATGGTGGCAGCAATCGGGGAAATGGAGCCCATTACCATGCCTTGGAGCGCTTCATGTTTGTGTAGTCACGGTGTGGGCACAGGCCGTGATGCGGGAATCGAGATAACGCGACGCGTCGCAGGGGCATGCGAAAAGGTTCCTCGGTGCCTAATTACTATGGTGGCACTGAAGCAAATTCCTTCCAGGTGAGGTAGGTCGGAACACACTCACCTCTATGGGTACTTCAGGTACCTTGTGGACAAGTACAACTTGCAGACAGGTACGTGCCTGCCAGGTCCACGCTGTGAAATTCCCAGCAGCGTGGGCACGTTCCCTTTAGGTCCGTGCTGTGATCTTTCCCAGCCCTCAAGGTGCGCCTGGGCGTTCCATTCGCACAGGATGTTAGTCAGCACTCAACACGAGGAGCTCGCAAAAGTGGGTCAATGTACACCCCAGTGTGCACAATGACCCACTTTTCTTAGATCTTCGGCAACAAGCGCGCGGTGCAGGCACTGGAGTCGCAAGGTGCAGCCATCAAGGGCCGGGTAGTATGGTGCACCACTAGGATAAATCCGCCAACCTCAGTACCGTACCCGCCGAATGATTACGTAGCATATTACCAGCTGGTAATCCCCTCCCCGCCGAATGATTATGTAATATATTACCAGCTGGTAATCCCCCTCCCCGCCTAATACGGTGCACCACTAGGATAAATCCGCTAACCTCAGTTTTTCAGGTTTTGTACGCCGGGCATGGAAAAGTGGTCGCACTTGCGTCCTCCATACATCCACTGCACCTCGTCTGATCGCTGGACGGCGCCACTGCACTTCAGATTGCGCGAGTTGTTACGCTATCCAAGCATGATCCTTGCCGCCGGCGTACCTTATTTCAACATCGGAGACCGACTCGTAGGTTGTTGGAAGCATCGAGCAAAGGTGCGCGCATGCATCAGCAAGTGCATTGGCTTAGCAGCTGAAGCCCCCGTCTCTGCGTCGACAGGTGTTCCGGCGCGACTGTTCGTTAACAGCCGATTGCATGGCGGGTGCAGACAAGCCGCCCGAAGGAACAGATATTGATGAACGCTACTTTCTTCCCCCGCGCCACGACTCGATTCCCACATCACAAGTCGTACCACCCACCGGCCCATTCAAAGCATGCGTCAACGGTCCCAAACTTCCACGCGCTGCTTTTTCGCCATGTCCCAGAGAGCGAGAGTCAGCACTGTCAATTTTCCGCACCCAAGTCCATCAACTCGAGTGCCCGGTATGACCGCGCATCTCGCACTCACTTCCATGCGCAACTTCGCCCAGCTCGGCCCGCCCCTTGCTGTCGCCGCCAGTGCTCGTCATAATGCTGGAAGAGAAGAGCTTTAGTCATGCCACGTCGGAGACGCGATTGGCAATGACTTCAAATGCAAATCACACACGCGTTCAGAATGGAGGAAGCCCCCGCCGGCGTTTCCAACCTATGACAGGAGGAAATTTCTCAGGGGCTTGGTTCCCATGCTACAGCGCATCGTCGTCTCTTTTACCTTCCTGATACTTCATCCGCCGATGCTCTTGTCGCGCTCCATGCCTCCGTCCAAGCTATTCCGCGAGCTTCCACGTTCGCCGACGCACGCTGACCCGCTTGCGAAGGCGTCCGTTCCTATCACATACATGTACCATCCCCGAGGCTGCGTTAGTTCTTCGCCGCCGTCCTGCTTATTTGCTAAGACCTTGCTGCAGCTGTCTTCGTTTTCCTTCCTCCCTGCAGCGGTTGTGATAAGGATAATTTCAGTCACACTAAAGACGCCGGGCCACTGTTGTCCGCACATACACGTACCGCTGTGGCTAGACCTAGTGACCGGCGCAACATCCACCATCGTCGGACAACCTGGAGGAACCCCTGACCGCCGACATCTGGACTTCGCTCGGCCCCAGCGGCCTATCTCCCCGGGCCTCTGGCCAGCCCAATATCTCTGCGATGCTAAGCATATCTGGCTGTCGCCCGGTGCAGACTGTTAAGCTGCCTCGCCGACCGTACCATCCGCCCTCTGATCGAAAGTACAATTGTGCTGAGCTGGACCGAAAGCACGAGAACAGAGACGCATGAGTGGAAAGAGGAGACACTACTCTTCTGAGTTTCATTTGCGAAATAAGGGAACAGTGCTCAAGGAGTTACGGGAGAGGCCAGGAAGACTGGAATATTTCCCTGGGGAGAATCACCAAACGGAGTTCGTTGCCACTGCTCGACTTCCCAATCAACATCGTGATCGAGGACAACCGCTCGCTCAGATGAGCGTGCTGCCTACTTGTGCGCAAATGAAACCAGCAAATATTGAGCCGGACAAGGCTGCGGAATTCAACTCTACTCGCACAAGTGACAAGTTGTGAGGTGCCACATCAGAAGAAGGGTATGCCATGGTCAATCAGTCAGCATCTAGTTAGTGTTACCTGCCCCCCACAGAGGATTGCCCGTATTGGAAGGAGAAACGCCGTCATTTTGAGGGTTCAACTTGGGCAGGAACCTAGGAAGTGCATGTGCAAGTACGTAAATGGGTAAGCAGGCACCTTCCTCACCAAACAAAGCTCGAAGACGCCGTGTCTCAATGGCAAATCCATTCCTTCTCTTTTTAGAAAACCCGCTCAGAACCCGACTGGAGATGATGATGCCCTGGCCCTGCGTCCCGCGTTCTCGCACGTAGTCGAATCATCTTCGGTCAAGTTCGGCTCACCCAAGGAGCTTGCAGCATTTGAATCTGGACCAAGGACGTTCACAAGGTCTATCAGATTCGGCCTGCAGGCCTAGACGCCCCCGTTCACTCGGACTCGCTCCAAATTCACCTCTCGGTCAGACGAGCCCCAGGCTTTGGCCCAATTTCTCCCAATCAACTTGCATTGTGAGCCACCTCTGCTGCCCGCTTACTGTCCGCCTCCCCTGCATCGCCGCTCTGACTGAAGTTGCGCTGCCACTGCGTCACGTCGGCGTTTGCAGCTGCTATGTCGAGCATGGCATACGTCTCCTCCTATACGGAGGAAGATGCCGACTGAATCATCCGTAGTTCACGACCACCGCCCTCGCCGTCACCCCCAACGACTACGAACGCTTTCAACCTCTCAGCCTTAATGTACTAGCCAAGGCTAGCACTCCCTCGTCGCTGTCCTTCCGATACTTCTGCTACCACGATCCCAGCATGGCGTCCTACCATACACGACCGGCTCGTCGTCGAGATCAACGACTGGATCGAATATCCTGCACCCCGCCTACATGTCGGGACGTCTTGTCTGTCTGCCGGCGCACCCCTTCGGTTGGCGTTCGAGCATATCCTGTTGAGTCGCCCGGCTGGGTGTAAAATGTTTCTCTACCGCATGGGCATCATCCTTGCTGCAAGAGAACAGCCCCTAACAGCCATTTGTTGTTATCCCCGGCTTCTCTGGCTGACCAGTCGAGTATGTTCCATTTGGTTGACGAATTTTATCGCTTCTCTGATTCTGGGAGATGTTCTACAACATGAACTCCTCTCGCGCTTTGTCCTTGTGCTGATGACGCCCTCTCACAGAAACTCTGCTCATCCCGCGACGTCTACCACTCGCAAACCTCCCACAAGGCAACATAACAGACGATGGCTGCTTTGACTGCAATATCCTCAATACAAGTCCGGAAATCTCCTCTTCGTTGGTGTCGCGAAGCGCTCAGGCGCCAACACGGCCGCCAAGTCGTTTCGAGATCTGTCGATGCCATATCTTAATGGGAGGAGCTACACTGCACCGGCCTGCGAGGTCCTCTGTGAGGTTGCAGCAAAGACCCTGACTCCTCTTGTGTACCGTGCAAGGCCTGTCTGGAGTGCACCGTTGGGGAGGGCTGGAGAAATCACTTCTCAGGAACAGTTGCCTCCGCTTGTGTCTTTCCCGGGAGGCTTTGCAGACTTAGCCTACGAGGCTCCACCTAATGCTTCGCTGGTGAGGTCCTTGATGATTGGGTCGTTCTTCGGCATCGTCGGGCGGCGCACCCTGCACCTTCTGCGTGCAAGAAGACTCTGCTGGCTCAACATCAGATCCGCGGGTACACGGCTTCAGCAGTGTCGCAACGTGTGCCAAGATTCGCCATGTGAAGCGCAGAAGTCATCTCTTGTCACCACGCACACTGCCTGCTGGTTACAGTTGATGGGCTGCTGGCGATGATGATTCATCTTATCGGCCAGCCGGTCAAGACTCCTGGTCAGCAATTGACTACACAGTTCCTACTCATGACGGCAGATAAGCTAGGCTCTCAGGGGAGACGGCAGTGTTGGATGGTTTGATTTGCTTCGCTCAGATCACGCAGTTTGCTATCGGCTAGACGAACTGAAGCGGTCACGACCAGCTCAGACCTAATCTGATGTGCACGTCTTCTGAGGATTATTCTTCCTTCTTCCCACTTTAGGCGTCCATCACATATTTCAAACTCAGCGCGTCAGCTGCAAGAATGTTTTTATTAACCTCCTGTTAGCTAATTCACGGTGGGATATGGTGATGGGTTCTTCATCTTGTGTCTTCGTCCTACTCTTATTTTCATCATTCCGACCTCAACTAAAAATACCGAAATTCTACTCGAATATTCACTGGTATCAATAAAACAACTCAGCAAACTGTCTGATGAAAGGATGAGCCTCCAAGCTCGTGCTCGGCCACGCTGTAGAGCTCCCGCGTCAAAGATTGGCACAGTGGCGAAAGATTTCGGGTCTCTGTACGGCTTTAATCACGATATGCTACCGTCAGATCGCCCTATATACGGCTGTCCGGCCCATCTCTACGGAAGCTCTGGCTGTCGGAAGCGATAGAGACGCACTTGAACACACGAAGGCAACTCGCCGACGCCAACCCTAAGGCGACAAAAGGCCAGAAGCCCGCTGTCCGAAAAGGCAGCTGCAGACTGCAAGAAAAGCTTTTTCTCAACGTGTGGTAATGTTACCGTTACTGGCCATTAAAGGAGTCAGCACCTCTCGCAACAGACATCGGCCGCCACCGTTGACACCCCGCCTCTGCGACAGCTTTCGCCATCGACACCTAACCCTCACACTGGAATCTCTCCCCTGGAGCTTCATTAGGAGCTGAGAGCGAGCCGATAGCGTAAGAGAAGGAAATATTGAGATGGACATCGGGTTGGGAAATCAAAACCCCGCTGCTACGTATGATGGATGGGTGGTATGGATGGGCAGGTTTGATGTGGTGGGCTTTGTAATCTTGAATGCGCTATTATTAGAGTAGGTGTTATGTAGAGGGCTAGAGTTAGTAATTACTCTTTAAGTATAAATATTAATCTTTATTTAAACTTGACTTCTTTAAATATATATATATAACCTATTAAATGTCTATTAAATTTAACTATAGTTTACTTTATTAAAGTTCTTAGTAGTCTTTTAATACTTTTTAGTTTTTATAACTTTATAAATAATACAGTCTCTTTTTTTTAAATCTAATTTAAATTTTTTTTTATTTATAGATAGCTAAATAATTAAAAGTATATTATTAAATACTTATTTTACTTCTTTCTTATATAGTTTTTAACGTTTTCTCTTATAGATTTTCTTTATATTATAGATTAAAACTTTCATTTCTTTTGAATACTTGTTCTCTACTTCTTAATCCTTATTAAATTAGCTTTTGTATTTTAAGACTTACTTTTTAATATATAATTTTATAAAATATAATAACTATTATTATTAAACCTTATTTACTTTAGTTACTATAAATATAAAGAAGTTATTACTTATAAATAGTTTTTTTCTAGCTTTATACTAATAAAATAATAATATAAGTCTATATAATATATTTATATATTTATGTATTTATATTATTTATATAACTATTAAAACGTTTAGAATAATTAACCTATATTAATTTTTGTATTATTATTAAAATATTAATTTCTTCTAATAAGCTTATTTAAATACTTATCTAAAAGGCTAAAAATGTAGTTTTTTATTCAGCTATTAAAAGGCTTATAGCTATTTATAATAAACTTTACTTACTTATAATAGTTCTTCTCACTTTATACTTCTTAATAATATATATGTATAGCTTTTAATTATATAATTTCTAATAAGTTTTTAAGTTTCTAAATACTTCTATTAATTAAAGCTATATTTATAAGTTATATATATTTAGAATATTATAGTTTTAACTAAATTTTAATTATAATATTACTTATAATTACTAAAACTATTTTACTATTTTACTATTTTACTATTTTACTATTTTACTATTTTACTATTTTACTATTTTACTATTTATTATAACTATTATAGATTTTTTACTTAATTAGACTAAATAAAGCCTTTATAGCTATATTATAAATAGTAATACGCTCTAAATATTATAGCTAGTATAAGCTATACTTATTAATATTTAAGCTTTATTAATCTTAAAATGAAGTTAAAAGTATATTTACTTTAGTATTATTAAAAGCTTATATAAAGAAAAGACTAGTTTTTAAAATAGCTAGCAACTTATATAAAAGCTATTAAGAGTATTTATTACTATAATTATAAAGTAAATAAAGCCCTCTCTAAATATATTTTAAAAAGCTTTTAATATTTTTATTTTAATAAAGTATTATTAATTAAAAAGAGAGTGTATACTAAACTTAAGACTTCTCATTTAATATATAGATATAGTATTAAGAATAACTTTAGTTACTTTTATAAGAAATAAAAGTAAATGTAATATAAAGTTATAAATTTCATATTCTTTAAATAGTATAAAAACTATAAGAAGTTTATTAGAAGTTAATAAATAAGAATTTCTTTAGTTAAAAAGTTATTTCTACTTAATAATAATAATAATACTATAAAAGCTAAAATAATCTATTTAGCTTTAATATAACTAGATTTACTATTAAAACTACTATATTATATAGCTTTATTTTAAATAGCTAGCGCTATTATTATTCTATTTATTATATGCTTTTCTATTTAAACTAACTAAGTATATAACTGTTGATATTCTTATAAAGACTCTCTATATATTAAATATAGAAAGTTTAAGCTTTATAAGTATAGAAAGATATTCTTCTTGAATATATTTATAAGATACTTAAAAATAAATTACTTTTATAGTTCTATTATTATTATTTACTTTATTTACTTTTAGTTCTAGCTATTTTTATTATAATCTTTAAGCTAGTAAGAAGAGGTAATAATACTATCTATCTATTTAGATAAAATATATATTTAGCTTTATATATATGTTAATTCACTAATAAGAATTTCTAAAATTCTTATATTACTTATTTTTAACTAATGAAGACTATATAGTTATATAATACTTAAAGAATTATACCTATATAGAATAATAGTATATACTTAGCAGGCTTATACCTTTATATAAGTATAAGTATTAGTTTAATTTTAATTATAGAAACCCTTTTTCTAATATTTTAATTAGTTAAGAACCTACTATATAAATAAGGCGCGTTATATTATAAGGCTTTATATATATATATAAGAAACTAACTAGCTTAAAACTAACCTTTATTATCTGCTAATATATTAATAGTTATACTAGCTTTTAATATATTATATTTAAAATCTTCTAGACTATTATTAATTATATAAATTAAAATATTATTAATACTCTCTTTAAAATTAAAGATCTATTAATTTTCAAAATACTATATAGTTACCTTTTTAATATAGTATTATTAGCTTAAGTAATACTATTAAGTAGTATTACTAATAATATACTCCTTCTAAGCTTACTAAAGCTAAAAGCATTATAAAAAGTGAAAAATCTAGCGCTATAGCTTATTAAGTAGAGTATTTAATATAATTAATTTATATTTGAATACTCTTTAATAATAAGCTTTCTTAAAGTATTAAAAAGATAAAATTATAGAGTATTATACTTTAGAGCTGAAATATATATATATTAATATAAATAATAAATATTATAAAAGAGTAGATAATTAAGATAATATTATTAAAGGTAGGAATAGTATTAATTATAGCAAAAGGGAGAAACTATTTATTTTATTTATTATTATAATAATATTCCTTATATTTAAGAGTAACTATTTATAACTATAAGTAGTTACTATTAAAGTACTAGGAATAATAAAATAATAGATAAAAGTATAGTAATAAGGAGATAAATAGTAATAGTAATATAATAAGTAAATATAATAAGCAGGCACTTAAATAATAGCTAACGCTTAACTTATGCTAACCTAGCTTAATTAATCTAAAGATATAGAAAGAAAAAGTCAGAAGTAGAAGTGCAGGCATATAAAAGCTCTATAGGCGCACGCAGCGCTTGCTATAGGTTATATACCTAAGTATATAACGCGCTCTCAGGTAAGCATAGCGCTAGTATTATAATAGTACCTCCTCTTTCTCTATAAGTTTCTATCTATAGAAACTACTTATTATATATATAAAAGTAAAAAATCCTAAGCCTATAAGCCTCTTTTTTCTTCTTTATATAAATAAACCTACTAATAGTAAATAGTTATAATAAACTTAGTAGTAGTATATAATCTTAGTAGCTATAATCTTATTATAGATATAAGTATATATATATAGAACCTTTATATAACTTAGCGCTATTACTTCTATTATCTTTATATATATATTAAGGTCTTATAGTGCTAATAGCCTTATCTATAAGTATAAAAAGGTACTTCTTAAGCTTCTACTAGCTTTTTCTTCTCCTTATAATAACTCTAGCTATAGATATAATAAGTTATCTTTAGGTTAGTAATAGTAGATAGAATTTATATATTTAGAACCTTTATATATTATATACTATTATTACTATTATTATTTTCCCTTTAAAAGTATTAAGCCCCTATAGTAGTATTATTATTATCTTATATAAGAAGCTTTTTATCTACTATAGTAGTATCTAACTATAACTATAGGTTTTTTAATAGGCTTATAATAGCTAAATATATATAATAAAAGCTTTATAGCGCTACTAAGGCATATTTAAATGCTTTTATATTATACTATTTAAAGTCTTTATTATAATTTATTTAGTTAATATAATATTATAACTTTTGCTAATAAACTTATAACTAAATAACTTTATTAACTTTAAACTTAAGTTTATTAATATACTTAACTAATAGTAAAAGTGTAGTATGCTAGCTTAATAAGAGACTATTACTAGCTTGTTATAAGTAGTTTAAGTTAAAAGTATTATATATCTAGTAGCTAAGTAGTAAGTCTATAATCTAAATACCTCTAAAGCTTATAGCTATAATTTAATATAGCTTATTTTATAGTATTAATAACTTTAACTAAGTTAGTAAGTGCTAACTTTTTATTAATATTTAAACTAAATTACTTACTATAAAGTTATTAAAATAGTAGCTTCTATTTACTATATAAGTATAATAGTACTAAGTAATAGCTATTTAACCTAAAGTAATATACTAAGTATTATATATTTAGCTAATTATAACTTAAGTATTTTTATAATTTAATTTATCTTAAGTATTATTAAACTTCTTTATATACTTCTCTTAGTTATAACTTATTTTTAGCTTATAGCTTTATTTAATTTTAAAAAAATAATAAGACTATAACCTTACTAAAAAGATAAGCTTAAGTAAAATTAGCTATAAATAGTAGCTTACTTTAGTTATTAATATATTTATTAACTAAAACCTATAAGTATTACTAAAAATATTAATTTATAACCTCTATTTAGCTATTTATATATAAGTAGCTTACTATAAATAAGCTAATTTTTATATTAATAATCTTATAGAGTTTGCTCTAAAAGCTAGAAATAAACTAAGCTTTATAGTTTAAAATAATCTTATTAAGAAAACTAAAATATAAGAATATATAGTAGAAAAACATCTAAGCTATATCTTACATTATAACTATTTTATAGTATAAGATAGATATTAAGCCTTTAAAAAGTTAGCAAATTATAACCTAAATAGCATTATAGCTATAGTAATCTTTTAGTAATACTATTAAATCTATTATAATAAATTACTAAAATTATATAAAGATTAATAATAATTTTAGCTTATTAGAGGTTATATTTTATAGCTTTTATACTTATTAGTAAATATAATAGTTATAGATATATTACTTAATATTACTATTTAAGTTTTACTAATAATATTAGCTTTTAATAATCTTAGTAGTTTTATTTTAGCTAAAATATACTAAAAGCTATTAACTATAAACTTTTTATATAATATATATATAGAGGTTGTCTTCTAATAATATTACTATTTAGCTATCTATAAGTAGTAGCTTTTCCCCTTCTTTAATTATCTAATACTTAAAATCTTTACTAACTAAAGTATAGTAGCTCTTAAGAGATAGTATTTCTAAGTTTCTATTTAGCTATAAGATATATTCTATTAGTAGCTAGCTTTATAATTTATCTATAAGCTTAAAAATACTAACTATAAGTTTTAAAGTAGTTATAATAGCTAAAAATATCTACTATAGTTTTTTTAAAACCTCTAAAGATAGTATAAAAAGCTTTAATATAACTTAAGTCTTACTAATATATTTAACATCCTTTTAAATATATAGATTTTTAGCTTTTTATAATAATATATCTACTAATATATTTTCTTAGCCTAGCTAATATTAAATTATAAAGTTATAATTAAATAGTAAGCTTATCTATTAAGCTTATCTTATATTAAAGAGTTACTCTATTATAAAAAATAATAAAGTTTAATAATCTATAATTATATTAAAACACTATAAAATAGATATTAGTTTAATATGTTATTCCTTTAGTGTTAAAATAATTATAAGTATTTTATAATTATAAATAAAATAGTTTATTTCTATAAAGCTTATAATCTTTAAAAAAAAAAGCTATAAAATATTAAAAGCTATTATTAAGCTATTACTATAGCAGAATATTTATATAAATAGATATAGAAGTATCTATCTTAATATATATAAGTAGGTTTAAGTTTTAATATTATAAGATAGGCGTTAATAATAAGGCTATTTTTAAGCTTTTAAAACCTTTTTTATAGTTATTATTCTATTTATATTTAATACTTTTAACTATAAAATAGTTTAATAGTTAAGCTATTTTACTATAATCTTAAATAAAACGCCTATAGAAGTTATAAAACCTTAAGAATAACTATATATTTTTGATATTCTTAAGTAGCTTCTATATTTTAATAACTTCTACTTTTTTAAAATTAAATTATAAACTTTCTATAGATATAATAAATCCTAAATACTTTATCTATATAATACTAAATTTATACTTCTTAATATTAGCTTATAATTTAGCTTTATAAAGCTTATATAAAATCTTAATAATATATTTATAATACTCTACTAAGTTATCTAAATAAATTAAAATATTATTTATATATATAGTATAAAAGTTATTAAAGTATTTTATTAAAACCTTATTTATATATTATTAGTATATAGATAAGTTGTTATAAAGATTAAAAAGTAAAACTAAATACTTATAAGTATTAAGCTAAGTTTTAAATATTATGAAATCCTTATACTTTTTAGTAATATAGATCTTATAAAAAGCTTATTAAATATTAAGCTTAATATAGATCTTAGCTTTATATAAATATATAAGTATATTCTCTATTAGTAGTAATAAATATTAATCTTTTTTAATTTTAATATTTAACTAATAGTAGTTAATATAGAACTATAAGCTATTATTATATTTATAAATAAATAAAATAAGTAAAGTTTAAAAAGTATTATTTACTATAATAAATCCTTTATTTAAAATATTTTTTAAGTACTTTTAAGTTACTTCTAGTTCTTTTAGTAATTACTTATAGAATAATAAGTATTATAGCTTATTTTAGCTACTTTTTATTAGTTTAATCTTATAGTTATATAGTTAGTATAACATTAGTTTATTACTAATAGCTTTACTAAAAATATTAGTTTATAGCTATAGTTTTAGTAATAAGTTCTCTTATATTAAGCGCTAAGTTTCTTCTATATTATTATATAATAAGTTTTCTATAGCTTATTTCTCAGCTTTTTTATATTTAATAATCTTATTAAGTTTATATAGTAATATTATATTAATTTTAATTATTTTAATCCTTATTTAACACTTAAAAGATATTATATTAATAATTAGGTTTAATATATATTTAATAAATATAGCTTTAAAGAGCATTAAATCCTATAGTTATAATAAATATTATTCCTTATATTTAATAGTTTTACTTTATAAAGTATACTTTATTTTATTTATAGATTTAGTAATATCTTCTTACTATATATATAATAATAGCATAAGCTATTTAAAAATCTTTATTAGCTAGGATATTATCTTCTTATTATAGGTAATAATATTAGCTTCAAAAGCTTTTTAGTAGCACTTTATATCTAGCTAGTATTTAAGATTAATTTTATCTAATATAAGTAAATCTTCTACTTACTAAATAATTATTAATAGAAAATCCTTAACTAAAGATATATCTTTAAGCTAGCCTAAACGCTTCTAGTATATATTTAAAGATATATTATAATATTTAAACTACTTATAGTTAAATATTATATTATATTAGCTAATATTTAGTTATAAAAAGAGTATTTTTAGAAAGATTTAGCAGTTAATATATAAATTAATAGTTTATATTATATCTATAGTATCTAATTATTCTCTATTAAATCTAAATATAAAGATAAGCTAATTTAAAGTATACTAAAAGCTTAATAAAAGTCTCTTAATAGTATTTATAAGTATAAATATATAAATCTATATCTATTTACTTTAGTATTAAGTAATATATATATAAAAATACTATATTTATTAAAAACTATAACTAATTTTATTTTAAGTAGCTATCTACTAATAAAATATTATAAGTAAATAAATAAAAATATAAAGCATAAGTTTTATATATTATTTATTTCTTCTAGCTAGAAGTTTATTTTAACTAGAAGTTTTAACTTCTAAGCTAATATTACCTTTTATAGTAAATTCCTTAGGTTTTATAATATTTATAATAGCTTTTTTTATAAAGTAGTTCTTAGAGATATAATTAGTTTTACTATAGCTATAGTAAGTATTAGAGGTATATAAAGCCTTATATACCTTTATATATATATAGGTTTAAGTTTTATTAGTACTAGAATAAGTTCTTTTAATACTAAAGCCTCTAGCTAGAGCAGAATATATTCTAATAAATATAATACTATAGATAGTAGTAGAGTAGCTTTTAGTTTTTTTATAGTTTATATTTATAATATTAATGACTTTAGTAATATAGTTTATATATTAATAGAAGTTATAGCTACTTTTAGTAAAATATTAATTAATAATAGTGTTTTAAACTTATAAGAATAGCTTATTATAAAATATATAGCGCTAATAGTCTTCTTTAACTTTAGCTTTATAAGCTTTCTAAATAAAAATATTTCACTAAGCTTAGATATTATTATATAAAATTATAAGCTTATTTAAGTTATAATAGATATCTTTAAAATAAGTTAAATTAATATAAATATTCTCTAGCTACTTAAATAGGCTAGCTATATTATTAATCTTATCAGAATAAATAAGTATAAATAAGATAAAGTCTATAGTAGTATTACTAATATAAGATATAATTTAGTTTATTTTTATATTATTATTATATTTATTACTTATAGTATAAAAATAGATTTAAATATAGTATAGCTAAAACTTAAACTTAAGGTTTTTATTATTTTTATTATTTTATATATTGATAAAAATAAAAACTTTAGTATTTTTAAATAGAGCTATAAAACTCTTATTAGAAATAGTTTATAAAGGAGTTTCTTTATAAAAATGCTTATTATTATCTTTAAATATTTAAAAGTAGTAAATTAATATAGCTAGTATATTATTTAGAAAGGTAATTAGTATAAATATAAATAGCTTTAGTAGTAGATATCTAAAAGATATAAAAAGTATATAGCTATACTTAGAGGATTAGCTATTATAAATAGTAAGAAGTTCTTTTAATAATATCTTATTCTACTATATAGGCTTACTATTCTAAGTTATAAAAGTAGTATTCTTTTCTTTTAAAATAAGAACTTACTACTAAAAGTTAGTATTTTAAGCTTTAAAAGTAATAAATTTATAAATACTACTAAAGTTAAATAAAAGTATAAAAAGCTAAATAGAACGTTCTACTTTTAAAGTAGTAATCTTATTATTAATAGTAGCTTTTTATTATAGCACTAGTTGTAACGCCTCTATATATATAGCTAGCAGTAGAACCCTCGTTCTATTATTCTGTTCCTTTTGCATATATATAGCGTTATAAGGCAGGCGTAAGGGTTAGCTACAGCCTTAAGCTCTATAGAGGCCTCTGCCTATTACACTTTTTTAGCTTTAAAGGCTTTAATCTTAGAATATAATAAGTCTTCTATAGTAATACCTTTATAAGAAGGAGAAGCTATAAACTAATTAAAAACTTTAGTATAACTTTTAAGTTATAATACTTACTAATAAAAAGCTTTAATATTTTTAAAAATAGAGATAAAGTTAGTATATAATATCTAAACCTTTTAGCTTTATATAATATACTATAAGATCTAATTAATAATCTAAATAAAGAAGTTCTTAAGGTTATTTTTATATACTTTCTTAAATATTTATTAATTTTAAGTATATCTTTCTTTCTTACTAAAGAAGTTAAAGTTCTAAAAAGTAAGCTTATTACCTTTAAGCTACTTATATATAACCTTTATATAATAGATATAAGTTTCAGTTATAATCTTGAATATTAAGTTTTTAATAAGCTATAAATAAATAAAGAGATTAAAGTTTACTATAGCAATCTCTAGTATAAAAGCATTAATATTTTTAGGTTAGATATTTATATAGTAGTAGCACTTATATAGCTACTTTAGTAGCTTAAATACTTCTTATATATTGAGGATTAAATATAAGCTACCTATAATATTATAGCTATACTAATACTTCTCTTTACTATCTTTATTTTTAATAGGTTTCTTAGACTTATATACTATCTTAATTAATATAGAGAGATATATAATTAATAGGATTAATAAGTATATAATGAAATAAAGTGTATTATAATTAGTATTTATAATATTTAATAGTTAGTTAGCTTTTAACTAATAAGTATAAAGTATATATATAATAAGGTTTTCTATTATAGATTAGTAGTTAATACTTCTAAGGATTATTAATATTATACTTCTATTACTAGAAATAACTTAGTAGTTAATCTCTAGATATTATAATAAGTAGACACTTAAGTAATAGCTAATGCTTAACTTATGCTAACTTAGCTTAATTAATCTAAAGATATAAAAGGAAAAAGTTAGAAGTAGGGGCGTAAGTATATAAGGGCTCCATACGCATATATAGCGCTTACTATAAGTTATATGCCTAAGCATATAATATGCTTTCAGGCAGGCATAGCGCTAGCGCTATAATATAAAAGTATTAAATTACTTATTTCTTTAAAATCCATTTCTAAGTAGAAAAATCTATTATATATATAATATATAATTTCTTTATAAACCCTTATTTAATTAAGTAATTACTATAATAGGTAATTAAATATAAAAACCTTATTATAAAGTTAATTATTATAGCTTTATTAAATCTGATTCAGATATTTTAGATCTATAGTATTATTATAGTTATAGTTGATTAGTTTATTATAGATCTATCATTTTAATTTTAAACACTAACTTAATATTAACTATTATTAATAATAACTATATTATTAACTTTAGAGAATTTTTATTCTGTTAATATATACTTTCTAGTATAACTAACTTAATATATAGCTTTTATTCTTCTTAGCTAATTATATTAATTACTATAATAAGTAATTTACCTAATTGCACTTTTTATTCTAATTAGATAAAGTTATAGTTATGTTTTTCCTTTTCAATCTATTAATATATAATTAATAGGTATAAGGCTACATATTTATTTATTGGATATAGTCTAACTATTCTTATTAGTATAATTACTCTAAGCCTTATATCTATTTTATAGCGTTAGTTATATCTAGTTTTACTTAAATTTCTATTTAGAGGTACTTAGTTAAGACTTAGTTAATATTTTATAAATATAGTAGTCTTAATAGCTTCTTTACTAAAAAGTTAAAAAACTAAGCTTATTAAGATCTATTAATTATTATAATAAAAATCTAAGTTAATAAACAAGTTAAATAACTATATAATATGCTGTTTTCTAATATCTCTAATATTTCACTATAGCGCTAATCCTATTAGATAAAAAGATAAGATACTAGTTAGCTAGTTAGAACCTTCTACCTAAATAGTAAAACTCTATTTTATGATATTAGTTATATTTAGTTTTATTTAAATTTCTATCTAGAAATACTTAAGTAAAACTTAGTAAATATTTTATATAAGCTATAAGTACTATTAATATTTATATTATAAATAATACTTTTTAATATTATAGATAGTATTCTTATAAATTATAGTATTATAAATAATACTTTTATTAATATGTTTTACTATTTTACTACTTATTTACTTACTATTTTCTATATAGCTAAAGAAAAGTTAAGTTAAGTATTAATAACTAGTTATAATACTAAAGTTATATTTATCTACTTTATTAAGATTAAATATAAATTAAACTATTACTATTAAGTTTAAAATATATATAATTAAAAGATGTTAACTAAACTATAATACCTACTTATATAGGTTAAGTAAGCTATTAAATATAATTATCTATATATATTATGCTTTATTTAAAGTATATCTAAGGTTTTGAAACTAATAAAACTAGTTTTAAATCTTTTTTATATATTTACTTTTTAAATTCAATATTTCTTTAAATTAGTATAAAAGAGACTTAAGTAGCTATAAATAAAGTAAATTATTAAAGTAAGTATAAACAGTTATATATTTAAAGATAAGGTTTTTTATAATTTTTTTTAATAGAAGTATATAGAGGAGAAGGTATATTATTCAGACTAAAAGTAGTAATAAAATATACAAATAGGGAAAACTATATATTTTATTTGTTTAAATGTTTATAATCTTTATTATAAGTGTTAACTATTTTTATAATTAGTATATTAATATTTAAGATTCTTTCAATAAAAATATAGTTATTATAAGCTATATAATTTTATAGTAAATTATTTTATAATTACCTTCTATTTTATTTAACTCTCTTCATAAGATCTTACTAAAAGAGAAGGTTATATAAGTAATATAATTCTTATATACTTATAATATAAAGAGGCTTATAAAATAACTTCTTTATAAATATTATCTACTTTTTTATAAACTCTCTTCTAACTATTATTTTTAATAGTTATAAGTTTAGCTTATTAGACTTACCTTATTAATACTATTTATTTATCTTATAGAGTAAATAAAGTTATCTCTTCTTTTATTATAATTATATAGCTATTTTCTACTACTTAAAAAATATTTTATTTATTAAGTATAGTTTTACTATCTAAGGAAATACTTCTTAATTATAAGTAGGTATAAGCTTAAGAGATTATATAAATAACTTAAGAATTAAGGTTTGCTTAAATAGTTAGAAGTATTTATTTAGATAATAAAACTTCTTAAATAAAGCTTCTAAAATAGATTTCAATTTGAAAACTTTTTAAGTTAAGCTAGAGACTAATAAAAACTAGCTTATATAGTATTATTTTACTTTAAGAGGCTAATCTTAGCATTATAAAATAATAATATTATTTATATAAAGTAAAATTAAAACTTTAAGATACTAGCTTTAATAACTTTACTATTCTTTTTTTTAAGATAAAGCTTTTTAATAGTAAGTAATAAACTAAAGGTTTATTTAAATCTCTCTTAATATTTTAAGAAGTATTATCTATATTAAATTACTATATTTTTAAGTTTAATTAAGTAGATAAAACTATTATAGTATACTTATTTTTATAATAACAGTTAGTATTATTATTATATATATATATATATATTGATATGCTTTCCTTTTAAAGATCTTTTTATATATTAACAGGGTTGGCAAACTAGTCAGCTAGTATTTAGTTAGACTAGTTAGTCAACTAGTTTAGTCAGACTTAAGTTACCTAATTTAGTTAACTTAACTTAACTAGCTTAGTTCTAGTCAGTAGGGTGACTTAACTAGCCTAGTCCTAGTTAATTAATAGCTAACTAGTTAGTAACTAGTTAATAATTAAATAAAATTCTATATTTATTAATATATTAGTTATTTATAGTAAATAAAAGTTATATTATATATATTTACTATTAATAAATATATAATAAGTATTAATTAGTAGTATTTATATATATATATATATATTTACTATATATATACTTAGGGTTGGAATTTAGTCAAGTCAAGTCAAGTCAAGAGGTTGACTAGGACTAAGCTAGTCAAGTCACCCTATTGACTAAGACTAGGCTACTTAAGTCAAGTCAGTTAATTTAGTTGACTTAACTTAACTAGACTAGCTGACTAGCTAGTTAACTAGCTAGTCTGACTAACTAGTCTAATAAAAGACTAAATAACTAATTAAGTATATATATAGCTAGTATATATATAAATACCATTAATCTATACTTATTATATATTTATTAATAGTAAATATATATAATATAACTTTTATTTATTATAAATAACTAATATATTAATAAATATAGTATTTAATTTAATTATTAACTAGTCACTAACTAGTCAGCTATTAATTGACTAGGACTAGGCTAGTCAAGTCACCCTACTGACTAAGATTAGGCTAGTTAAGTCAAGTCAACTAAATTAAGTGACTTAAGTCTGACTAGACTAGTTGACTAACTAGTCTGACTAAATACTAGCTGACTAGTTTGCCAACCCTGTATATACTTAATTAGTTATTTAGTCTTTTATTAGACTAGTTAGTCAGACTAGCTAGTTAACTAGCTAGTCAGCTAGTTTAGTTAAGTTAAGTCAACTGAATTAACTGACTTAACTTAACTAGCCTAGTCTTAGTCAATAGGGTGACTTAACTAGCTTAGTCCTAGTTAACCCTTTGACTTGACTTAACTTAACTAAATCCCAACCCTATATATTAATATTAGCTTCAGAATACTTTCTAAATATTCTTAAAGCTTAACTAAATACTTTAAATAATAATTAAAATAAAACTAAGTATATTAAGTAATATAAAGTGTATAGTAAGCTTATATTAGTAATACTAATATTAATAATAAGACTGAAATTAGTAATTAAATCAGCATTTTTATACTAATTAGCTATATATTAATAGAGTAAAAAGAAATAAAGTAATTATAACTTTACTTAATATAAATAGAAAGTGCAATTAGATAAATTATATATATTATACTAGTTTTTATAATTAGTAAAACTAAATAAAAATAATATATTAGTAGAATAAAAGTTATTAAGTTTATAGTTATAATGCAGCCTCCTTATAAAGAGACTATAGTAAATATACCTTATTTATAAGTATAATTCTAAAAACACTATATAAGCACTTTAACTTATACTTTCTACTAGTTAAAGAAAATAGTATAGAAACTTTATATATTCTTACTAATAAGTAAACCTTAATATAAAGTTAAATATACGCTCTAGCTAAATAGATTAATAGAATAGTAATAATACTAGCTATATAGTATAAAGCTAAATAAGATAATAATATATATAGTAAGGCTAATTATATTAAGACTAAATAAGTTATTAAACCTCTTATAGTTTAGTAATCTTACTACTTTAAAGATAACTTTTTAACTAAAGAGATATCTTAAGAGGTGTTTATATCTAGAAGTATAAAAATCTCTATATATAAAGCTTTCTATTTATATCTTTTCCTTTTTAACTTATAATAAATCTTTTATAATATTTATACTATATAAAGAATATAAAAATATTAACTTTATATCAAATATACCTTTCTTTATAAATATAGCTAAAGATATTACTATAAAGTATAATATCTATATACTAAATAAAACCTTTAAATTTAATAAGTATTCTTTTATTAATTAGTAATACTATATTAAAGTAGTATTAGCTAGAGCTTTTAAAAATACTTTTAAAGAAGACCTTATTTATACTATAATTAAAGTAATAATAACCTTTAGAGGTTTATATATAGAAGCTATATAGGTCTCTAGCTACTTTAACAAGTAGCCTTTCTTTGTATAAGCTTTCTATAATACTAAAGTAGAAGTAGCTTAAGCTTAAGCTTAATAAGACTTATTAGTAAGTATAGCTTATATAGACTAATAATAAGAGTATTACTAATAATAATATAGCTATTATAAAGGCATTAATAAGCTTAACTAAATATAAAAAATAGTAGATAGTAAAGTAGTAATAGAGATAGTATTAATAGTATAAGTGATATATAAGAGGATAAGTTAATAGTTTAGTAATCTATAGTAATTAAATAATTATAAACTATATTATTATTAAAGTGAAGTTAAAGATTATAAGGTTATCTAATATTATAATTATATAACTAAAGGCTGTATATATTACTAAGAGGTGTAGAGTTAAGAAGGTTACTCTAAGTAGGTATAAATCACTATAAATAGCTAGAGGCTGTAGAATAAAAGTTATATAATAAGCTAATAGCTTTATATTATAAAACCTTATTAGTATTAAGTATAAAAGCTAAACTAGTTCTCTTATTTTTTATTTATAAGTTTAATAATTTACTAAAGCTTCTAAAATAGACTTAAATTTTAAGAATATATAAGTTAAAATAAAGATTTATAGATATTAGTTTATTTAGTTTAACTACTTTTAAGAACTTATATTATATATAATATCTAAAATTATAGCTAATTTAATAATTATAAAGTATTTAATTTTAGGAGTAATAATAAGTTAAACTTACTTTATCTTAAGGATTACTTTTAAATCTTTAATAAATAGAATAATAAGAAATATAATATAAAACTTATTAAGTACTTAAGAGGTTTAAACTATAATTTATATTTAGAATAATACTTCTAAAAGTAATAAGTTTTAAATAATACTAAAGTTATATAAGCTTCTAATATCTTTATATTACTTATACTTTAGATATTTTCAAACTAGTTATATTAAATCTATTAATACTAAAAGAACTTCTTCTTTAAAGTATAATTTAAAATATTTATAGAGTAATTAGATTATAATATTATAGAACCTAAATAATAAATTAAGAAAGTAATAAAGACCATTTTAAATTTATTTAAAACTAGCTTATATAACTTTTAATAAAAGACTTATAAATATAATTTAGCTTTAGATTTTTTATAAAATAAATAAGACTTATAGTTTATATTTAGATATTTTAAGATATAAACTTCTTATTAAACTTAAGTTAAATACTTTATATATATTTAAATTAAATAAAAATATAAATCTTATATAAGTTTCTTAAAGTTTATAAAATATTATAGCTATAAGTACTTAAAATAGTTTAAATAACAACCTATTTTCTTTTAATAGTAATTAGATTTCTATATAAATAGCTAATATAAAATAAATTAACTGTTATAATTATTTTAAAAGAAACTATATTCTTACTATATATTAAGAACTTTATATAACTATATACTCTATTAACCTCTATATATATTAAACTAATACTTATTACTAAATACTTATTTATAATATTTTTAATATAATAGAAATTTTAATATTTAAAAGTCCTCTCTAAGTTATTAAAATATAAATTACTTTTAAGTAGGTTTGATAATAAAATAAATTTAAAAGCTTATTATTTATATATAAATATCTTAGTTTATATTAAATATTATAATTTATCTAAATATTCTCTCTAGTATTATTTACCTAAATACTTATTAGAAAGAAATAAATATTAATAAGTTATTCATTATAATTAGTAGTTAATTAAATAAGTTTTATATAAGAAGCTTTAAATTAAAAAGATTTAAATTTACAAGACTTTAATCTAAATATAAAAATCTTAAGAATCTAGAAATACTTTTAAAATAAAGCTAAGAAATACTTATATTAAGAGTTAATTAGTAATAACTTAATAAGTAGTAGTTAAACTACTTAAAAGCTTTTAAACCTATATAAAGGTTAAAATTATACTGATTATAAAGTATTTATAAGAGTTAGTTATAAATATTATAATTAAAACCCTTAATAGTATTAGAAGTAAAGTACTTTTAAAAAGTAAAAAATTATATATTAAGATATTATAAAGAAAAAACTAAATTAAGTTTGAAGATACTATAAAAGTAAGAGAATATACTACTAAAAGTATTTCTTATGCTAATGATATAGTTATTATTATTTTATTACTTATAAATATATCTCTTCTTAAAGAACTTAAGAATATACTTAGAATCTTTAATATAAATAGAAATAATAAAGATGTTTTATAATTATAACTTTAAAACTAATGTTATCTTTAAATGCTAATTAAAAATCTAGTTAGATAGATAGATTAATAAGATATATAATAGAAAAGCTAATAATTTATTCTGTTAAGTTAAATATATTTATAATATCTTATTTTTTAAACTTAGATTTACTATTAACTACTTTTTTATTCTTATTATAAGTTATAACTAATATAAAATAGTTTAAAATTATAAATATTATTTAGTTTATAGCTATAACTTTTTAAAAGTGCTTTTTATATTACTTTAAGTTTATTTATAGAAATAAGATTTACTTTCAGTATTAATATACTACATACTTTAATTTAAAAGCTTTTAGGTATTTAGTTTAATATACTTAAAAGGTAAAAATAAAGTTCCTAATTTATATAAAGTATAAAACCTATTTTACTATTGATATATTATAAACTATTTAGTTAATAGCGTTATATTATATAAGCTAACTAATATTAACTATAAAAGCTAAACTAATTAAGTTGCTTTACCTTCTTCTATTAAGGAAATACTAATATAAGCGTTAATAACTAGTTATAATGCTTAGATTTTATTTATCTTCTTAATTAAGATAAAGCATAAGTTAAAGTGCTACTATTAGGTATATATTATATAGAATTTAAATATTTACTGAATTATAGTATCTATCTATATAAGTTAAATAAGCTGCTTAATATATAATTAATTATTTTAGAAAGGCTTCTTAAATTTAAAACTAAATATTTATATTAGTAGACTTTTTAAGATTAATTTATTTATTTATTAAAAGGCTTACTTAAAAGCTTTTAAGCGTTTTAAAATTAGAAATAAATATATAAATAAGCTTTTTTAGTTTTATTTTCTAGATAAATCTTCTTAATATTATAAACTATAAAAATAAAGTTTTTAGATAGAAAAGCCTCTTTATATATATAATAAAGCATATAATAGAATATTAATAGATTTAATATTATAATCTAAAGATAATAATATATTAATATTATGCTGAAGAGAATAATACTAATATATAAATTATATTTTTAATATAAAAGAATCTATAAGAAAAGAAAGGAGAGTAAGTAAAGAAATAATAATCTATAGTCTATAAATACTTAATAAAGTAGAACTTTTTTTAAGTTATAAGATAAATTAACTTTATAATAATCATATTATATATTATAAGCTTTTATATACTTATAAACTATAGATCTCTTAATAAAGTTATATAGAACTAGTTTTATCAATATCTCATTATATAAATACTAAGTTATAATATTTTATAAAACTTAAATATCTAACTTTATTAAAAATAGATATATATCTATAGTTTTAAATTATATATCTCTAGAAAGAAAATAGAGAAAAGAGAGTTTAAAGCAGTTCTATATATTAGTAATAAGTATTTTATAAAATATATACTAAATATATCAAATCTCTATAGCAATTAAATTCTAAAGCTTAAGAGAGTTACTACCTTATAATAAATTATATAATAAGAGTATTTCTAGCTTATTCAACCTTTATAAATAAATATTATAGTTTATATAATACTTTAATTATATATACTTAAGACCTAATAGTAATACTTTAACTTATTCTTAATTTTAATAAAGTAAAGAAATAAAACCTTAATATTATTATTAGTTATAAATAACCAGCTTAACTTTTCTTTTATAAAAGAGAATAAGCAAATAAGTAGTAAAGTAGTAAAATATATTAGTAAAAGTATTATTTATAATCTTATTGCTTATAATACCTTTACTTATAGAGGTATTACTTATAATATAGCTAAAGCTTTATAATAGCTTAAATCTATAATTAAAAGTATAAATTTAATAGTATATCTCTCTATATAGCTAGAAAGGTTTTTATAGCTATATATAGGTTTAACTATTTAAATAAAGCTTTTAGCTTATTATTTATATCTTCTATTATAATATATTTCCCCTTATTACTCTTATATAGAAGCTAAGTAAAGCTAAAGTAAATTATTTAATTTTTAAATCTAAAAAAATAAAACTTACAGCTTAAACAATAATAGCTTTCTATATATTTATAATAAACTTTTTTTATTCATATTTAGAAGTATTTACTTATAACTATAACTAATAAAACTAAAGAATAAGCGTTACTTAGCTTTAATATCAAAATAGATATAATTAAAGCTACTAATAGTAATCTTAATACTTATATTTACTTTTAAAGCTTTTTTAAAATTGCTAAAGTAAGCTTAAGAGTTTATACTTTAATAAGTTAAGAAATATAAATTTAATATTAAAAGTATAGCTAATAGTAAAAAAGCTTTATATTAAGACTATATAGTAAACTAAAAGATATTCCTTATTATATTATAGCTTTCTAGATAGTATAAAATATAGAAGAAGATAGATATAAACTAAATATAATATAAAGAGTAATTTTAATTTAGAGGAGTAAGAGATAAAAAAGATTAATAAAATTAGACATAGCTTAAAAAAATTAACTTAGCTTATTTTAATATTTAAACTCAAGGAAGTATAAACGCAAAGAAGATATATAAGTAGTTATATAACTTAAAAGCTTTTAGTAAAGACTAAAGAGTAAGAAGATTATTTTAGCTTTAATAGTTAATACTAATAAAGCTAGATAATATAAAGCTATTAGCCTATACTTAGTTATAGTAAGTTTTATTTAAAGAAAGATATAGTTAATTTTAATAAAGCTAGAGAAAATCAAAAAGTAAGCTTTAATTATATTTATATTTATATGCTTTTATACCTTAAATAAAAGTAACTTTATTTTAATTAGAAGAATTATAATATAATAATATATATTCAAAACAGTTTAATATAAAACCTTTATTTTTAAAAGCTATTTTTAAATAGAAAGTTAAAAACTTAGAAAAAGTCTTCTTAAATATTTTACAAACTTTTAAAATAAGTAAGAATTAAGTAATAGAAAGAAGTTATTATTAAAAGGTAAAGAAAAGTTTAAGCTAATAAATACTAATAATTATTATAAAAACTTAATTCTTTTTGAAAATTAAAAGTTAGGAAAACCTTTAAAAGAAAATACCTTTAGAAAGTTAATTTTAAAATTAATTCTTAACCTTTCTTATACTTTAGAAAAGGTTTTAGTTTTTACTATAATTACTTATAAAAGCTTAATAATATAATTAAAGACTTTTTTAATAGCTTAAGACACTCTTTTTATTTAAGTATTATAGAGAAATTAAAATATTATTAATTTAAAGATATAAAGAGGATTTAACTATTTATAAGTATATTTAATACTTCTTCTCTTAAAATTAGTCTCTATTTATAAGTTATATACTAATAAATATCTTTTAAAAGTAAAAGCTTAAATTACTATAAGAGGGGATCTATAACTAAATACTATTAAGAATATCTATATTACTACTTTTATATTATATATATCTTATATTATAATAGTAGTTAGTATATAACTTACTTATAAGATCTATTAGTATAATATTCTTTACTAACTTCTAAGTATAATAATATTAAAGAAATTACCTAGCTACTTTTAAAACACCTCATTTCTATAATATAAGAAGTTTAGCTTCACTTTAAAAGTATCAATCTATAAAGCTTAAAAGAGGATCTCTACCTCTCTTCAAATCTTAAATAAAAAGTTAAAGTTAGTTTTTATATCTATAACTTTTTTATTCTTCTTAATATTCATAACTTTACTATTATTTTCTATAGAGATAATAGAAGTAAAATTTATAAAGTTAGTAATAAATCAAAAATAAAATTAAGAAATAAAGAGATACTAAATAAATAGTATTTATAGGTTTAAGTAATAACTTAAAATATATTTTTAGTTTATAACTTATAGTTTCAAAAGTATTTTTAGAAGTTTAACTTATAAAATATTACATATATATATTAATCCTACTTTCTTAAATAGACTTTAAAAAGAACTTAAAATTAATAATACTTTAAGAAGTTAAAACTTATTAAGAGATAGTTAGATTAAAATTAAGTATAATTGTTTTTTAAATTCTTTATAAAGTTAGTTTAAAGCAATTTATTACTATAAAATATATAATATAATACCTATATAAAGCTTATTATTTTATAGTATATTTAAATATCTTAAGAATTAAGCCTATAAATTCTTAAATACTTCTTATTATAATAAATAATTTTATTAGAAATAATAAAACTAAATATTTATACTTATAACTATATCTTATAATATAATTTAAGAAACTAATCTAATAAAAAGTAACTTTATAGATAATAGTTATAACTTTTATTACTAAAATAGAGCTTATAAGTTTAAGTAAAAAAAGAAAAAAAGTATTAAGTTCTTAAAAACAACTTAGAGATAGTATATTTAAACTAAGTAATAATAAAAATATCTATTATAGCAATTATAACTAATAAGCAATATAACTTATAATAAGCAGAAGAAAAAAGCTAAATACTTACTTAAGGTATATTAATATCTATAATATATAATTAAAATAGAAGTTTTGAAACTAAATAAAGCTATTTATATGACTAAAGTATTATTACTTTATTAAGAAAACCTAGTTAATAAGATTACTAAAATCCTTTAAAAATATAATACTAATAAATCAGTTTTATTAATTACTCTATAAATTAATCTTAGAAATAACTTCTTAAGAAGATTATAAAGTTTTAAAAGAGAAAATAAATATTAAAAGCTAATATTAGCTTTAGAAATTATATAATCCTTAAGATATTTATATAAAGCTTAGAAATTATTATAACCTTTAATAGATGTAATTTTTAAAAATATATTAGTTTCTTTTTAGAAGAAATCCTAGCTTTTATGAAGCTAAATCATATTTCTAAGTATATAGACCTTTACTTTTTAGTAACTTCTGCAATCTTATAAGCTTATGCCTACTTATAATTATAACTTTCTAGGCAGTTAATAACTTTATATATAAATGATAACTTTATATATAATTAATAATTTTATATATAAGTAATAAGTTTGTATAATTAATTAAATAACTATATATAGCAGTATTATATTATATAATTAGCTATATAAGTAAGCTGTATAATAAGTCTAACTAGTTAGTATTAATAAGATATCTATTTAGATAGTAAACCTCTATAAATATAACTAATATCACTTTTTTTTATTTTATTATTACTATAGATATTAAAGTATTAACTTCTTTACTTAGTAATTTTTAACGTTTAGAAGATAATAATAAATTAAGTGATTATAATTAAATCTTTATAATATCTTAATCTTAAGAAACTTTAAAAGTAAGTATAACTAAATAAATCTAGCTAATTATTTAGTAATATTATAAGTATCTTATTTGCTAACTTTAGAAATACTAAAAAAGTAAAAAATAAAGGTTTTATTCTTATAAAATATAAAAACTATATAATAATATATTTATAAAAAAGTTATTTTAAGAGGCTTATTTTAAGACTATAGCTTATAATTATCTTATTATATTTTTATAGTTCTTTTAGCTATTTAGCTACCTTATTAGAAATTATATACCTTCTATTTATAAAGAATAAATATTTTAGAAATATTTATAGTTTATATTTCTATTTAGTAAGCTACTATGAAGTCTTAAGAACACTTTTCATATTTAAAAACTAAATATTTAAATAAGAAGAAGCTGATTTATAAAATATATTTAATTTATTAATAAGTACTTATTATAATAAAGATATAATAAAGAGGAAATTTAAATATTAAGTTTCTTCTTTAATATAGAAAGAAATTTACAAAAAAAATAAAAAAAATAAATAAAGATATAATTACTAAAAGTATAAAAATATAAATATTTATAGGTCTGTTTAGAAAGTAATAAAGTAAATAAGTCTTAATAAGAATTATCTTATAAGATTTATATCTATATTTATTAAAAGAAGATCTATACTTATAGTTATAAAGTAGATTATTTTTAAGAAAAAAGAGAAATAATAATAATAAAAATACAGTTTGAAGATACTTTATATAAAGATATATATTATTTCTTAAAATAGAAATCTAATATATATTATATCTCTATATCTACCTATATAGTATATTTAGAATTATACTTATAAATAGAGTGAATTTATAATAGCTTTTTTACAAAAAGGCTATATTTTAATTATAAACTTAATATCTCTATTTCTATAAGATTAAAACTCTAACTTATAAAAAGGGTATTACTACTTATTATGTTAGCTTTAATAGAAATAAGTTTTAATTTAAAGAGAATTCTAATAAAGCTTTAGAAATATAAAAGCTAGAGGAATTATAAAGCTTATTTAAATACAAGTTAACCTCTTTAGTTTTATACTTAAAAGATATATTAATAAGCTTACAATAAAGTTCTTCTTAGTATAAAGATTAGCTTAGCTTAGAGGATAATAGTAAAAAACCTTTATAGCTACTATAAAAGTAGTAATATATATTCTTAAAATATAAAAAAGAATATATATAAGTTAATATTCTATTTATATCTAAAAATATAAAATAAATCCTATATTTTAACTAGATACTCTCTAAAGTAAGAGCTAAAGTAAAACTAAATATAACTAGAGTTTAGCGCTATATAGTAAACATAAGACTAATATTAATGTTACTAGTTTAAATAGTAAAACTATACTTAATAATGATATATATATATAACTTAATCCCTATTCACTATATATTAATAGAATAAAAAGCAGAAAAGTAATTAAAACTTTATTAAATTAAAATAAGAAGTGTAACTAAATAAATTACTTATTATAATAATTTCTTTAATCAGCTAGAAAGAACTAAAGCTATATATTAAGTTAGTTTTTATAAAAGCTAAATATTAATAAGATATAATACCTTAAGTTAATAATATAGGTATTATAAAAGTTAATAAATTAATTACTTAGTATTTAGTTAACTAGTTAGTTAGACTATTTAAGTTAAACTTAACTTAGCTAATTTAGTTACCTAAACTTAACTAGTATAGTTTTAGTTAATAAAATGATTTAACTAGCTTAATTCTAATTAACCTCTTAACTTAGCTTAACTTAACTAAGTTCTAACTTTAAATATAGCTAATAAATATAAGTATTAAAAGTATATAAAGAAAGGAAATATTATAAGAGGATTTATTAAAGTAAAGAAAGTTTTTTTTTATCTTAAGATATACTTTATTAACTTAATAACTTTATATTAATATAGTTATAAACTTATTAAGTAGTAATAATATATTAAAAGTTAAAAAGGTCTAATAAAATATTATATAAAAAAGTATTTTAGATTTATTACTCCTTTATAAATACTTTCTACTTTACTTTAAGTAAAACTCTTATTTTTAAAACTTAAATTTCTAGTAATTCTAGTTTATAAATATATTTCTAACTATAAAGCATCTATTAGCTATTTAAATAGCTGATAAAATATTTAAAGAGATATTTAGAAATATACTATATATCTTATAAAAGAATCTTAAGAAGTACTTAATAAAAAGTAAGTTATATAAGCTATATAAGCTTTACTACTATATAACTTATTAACTTCTTATCTCCTACTAAAGAAAGATTAAACTAAAGGCTAATAATTATTTATAATACTAAAGCTTTATTTTTTTGTTTTACTAAGATAAAGTATAAATAAAAGTACTATTATAAATTCCTAAATATATATAATTAGAGTATTACTAAAAGCTAGCAGTTAGAAGAGACCTAAAGAGTTTATAAAAAGGTATATATTTCTTAAAAGACGTTTACCCTTATAAGCATCTTTAAATTATAAGCTTATAAGGCTTATATTAGTTATATAACCTGCTTTTTTAGTGAGGTTTACTAAGAAGCTATATAAAGTAAAAAGTATATTATGAAATAGATTGCTATATACTTCTTTAGCTATAAGAACAGCTAAAAGTGCTTTATATATATATTAAAATGCTTATAAGTTAAAAGTAAATTATATAAAGACTAATTATGTATAGAAATCTAAAAACTTCTTATAAAAAAATAATAGCTTAAAAGCTTGCTCTCTATATTAAAGTTAAAAGTATCTTAATAAGTATTTTTAATTTATAATATATTTAAATAGCTTTATAAATATGCAAATTATATTAGCTTATATGCTTTATATTTATAAGTGAGAATAGTTAACTAATTAAATATAAATAAAGAGAAAGAATTTTTTCAGCTATATATAAGTCTATTTTTTTTATATAACTCTTTATATTTTGTTATAATTATTTATTTTTTATATTTTTTATTATAATATGATTTCTTAAGGATTATATATCTTTATAAGCTTTTTTATAAGTTTTTTTTTATTTTATTATATAATTTTTAAGTTTTATTATAGTATATAAAACTGCTTATATATACTGCCTTTAGCTATAAACTAAATAAAACTAAGTTTTAAGAGATTAAGCTGTTTATACTACTGTTTATAATATTTATAATTTTACTAATAAGCTTAATAAGTATTATTATAATATTTCTATATATCTTCTGCTAATAAGATTAATTTAGTTATAAATTTTATTAATAAAGCTTATAAGAATTTGCTTTTTAAGGTTTATTCTTATTAATATCTATATAAATATTCTCTTGGAATTATTTTTAATAAGTTTATTAATAATTATATTTCTACTGTTAAGTTAGTTTATAAAGAAATAGTAGAAAAGCTTATTTTTGCTGCTTATAAGTTAAAAAGTAATAAGATTAATTTTTTTTAATTTCTTTTCAAAAATCTTAATTTAATTATAATTTTTAAGTTTTATAAGTAAATAAGTTTTAATATTACTTCTTTTTTTAAGTAAGAATATTTATTAAAGCATTTTTTAATAAGTTAAAATAAAAAGATTATTACTTTTAAAGAGGATTTAAATAAGAAGTAGCTTAAGTTAGTAAAAAGTTTATTTTTCTTTTATATTTTATAAATTTATCTATTTATTTTGCTTTAAAATATATCTTATATATTCTTATTAAAGTTTAGTTTTATTAGAATAGTAATAATAATATCTTGTTTTTATTTTCTTAAAATAAGTTTAATAAGTCTTATTTATATATTTTTATAAGCTAGCTTATAGGCTAACTACTTTTAAATATTTATTTTATTGAAAAGAGAAATAAAAACTATAATTATAAAGTTAATAAGCTAAATAAATATAAATATTTATACTATATTATAAATAATAGTTATAGTAATTATTATTCTTATTGCTATTATTTAATTAATTTTAGCTATTATATTTTCTGCTTTAAAAGCAGCTATTATAAGTATATTATAATTTCTTTTAAGATTGCTTATAAAGTTAAAAAGGTTAATACTACTATTTATAAGTATAAGTTTATTTATTTTATCTTTAAAGTTAAAAAAGCTTAGAGAGTAAGTTATTTAATTTATAAGTTATTTTTATTATTAATAAGTATATAGTATTTTATAAAAGCTTATAAAATATAAAAGTTTATATAAAATGCTTATAAAAAAAACTTTCTTATTTCTTAGTATTATAAGATTTTAAAGATTTATAAATTTTTTGCTACTTAAGAGCTTATTGCTACTGAAAAACTTATTATAAAGTTTTTTATAAATAAGAAAAAAGTAGTATAAGTAAAATAAACGCTAAAGAGTAAAATCTTTTATAAGCTATTTTTTTTTTAGCTTCTTGCTATATAACCTTATTTCTTATAAGTTTTCTTAGAAGTATAAAATCTTAAAAGTGTTATTTCTTATAGTTATTTTAAATATATTTAATTATAGATTCCTCTAATAAAGAAGATACTAAAGAAGATAATTATCTATCTTTTATAAAGTAATAATCTTTTTATAAGTGCTCTTTCTCTTATTCTTTTAGTTCAAAAGACTACTTCTAGTAAATATTTTTATAAATATATATTTACTTTTAAGCTTACTATTAAGAAGGTTTATATAAGTTTTAATACTGTTAATATTTAATAGAAGTTTATATTTTATAAGTCTTTTTATGCTTTTTTATTCTCTATTACTAAGAGTATTTTATTAATCTTATATTTTAATACTTTATCTATCTTATAAGTTAGAATGCTGCTTTTTTTTTTAAAAGTAAACTTTTAGTTTCTACTATTTTAAGCTTTATTTCTTCTTATTAATATTTATAAAGCATTATTCTCTGTTAGTCTGTTTATATATTATATTTACTCTTTAGAAGGTATAAAATCTTTAAGTAAAATCTTTTTAATATTAATAAGAGATTAAAAGATCTTTTATAAAAAATTAATTTAAGCTTTTAAAAGTATTTTAATATTATTAAGAATATTAAAGATTTTCTTAACTTAGTTTAGTTTTCTATTAAAGACCTCTAGAGAGCTATTTATAAGCTTAATATCTTATATTAAGTTTATAAATATAATTTTCTTATAAATATAATATTTTAGTATTTAATAAGTAGTTTATTTTAATTTAAAGATCTATAAGGTTTTTACTTTATAAGAGATATTTTAAATTTTTAAATAGTTTTTTAAAGTTTTATATAAATAAAAGAAATTTAGCTTTATTTTCTAATTTTATAAATATAATATAACTAGATATATTATATTTCTAAAGTTTAAAAATAAATAGAAATATTTAAACTTTGCTTATAAGAAGTTTTTTATAAGTCTATTTATAGGTATTTTATTTATAAATATATAGATAACTTAGAAGCTTTTTTTCTAATATTTCTATTTTAACTATCCATTATAAATATTAATATATTTTAAATAGATATTTAATTCTTTTTTTGTTTATAATAAGTTTAATTATTTATTAGTTATTATAATAGATATTTTAAATATTATTAAGTTTAAGTTTAATATCTTTAAATAGCTTTTAGAGAGTAGCTATTTTTTTTGCTATTTCTATTAAACTTAAAAGTTTTGCTTTAGTAGTTAAAGTTATAATTATTACTTATTAAGTTGCTTTTTATTAAATTAATTTTTTAAATAGTATTATAAGATATCTTTATAAAGATTAATATATAGCTTTATTATTTATAAATAAAATATTTATTATAATAAGAAGTATTTAAATATTCATAAGTTTATTTCTTAAGATATTAAAGTATATAGAAAGGTATTTAGTTCTATATAAGTATTATCTTATATATTTTGCTATATTTAAATACTTTTAAAATAAGTTTATAAAGAATCTTAAAAGTAATATTACTATAAAGATAATATTTACTTATATAAAGATAGTAATATAAAATATTAATTTGATTATTTTTTAATAAATTTTAACCTCTTAAATTATTACTTACTTTAGGTTCTTTTTAAAATTTATTTATAGAAGTAATATTAATAAGTAAGTAGTATTTTATAAATTAAATTTTAAGTAATCTTCCTAATATATAAGTTATAAACTAGAAATATCTTTCAAGCTTTTTAATCTTTTATAACTTTTATTTTAAAATATTATTCAATATCTTTTTATTTTTTAATTTTATATTCTTTTTTAATTTCTTTAACAATCTTATAAGCTTTCTTTTAGTAGTTTTTATAAAAAAAATAAAAAAGTTATTTATATAAAAGATTATTATAACCTTTTAGTTAGAATTTTAGAAGAGGTATAAATTCTCTTTTAAGCTTTATAAATTAAATTTTATAAAAGTTAAATTAAATTTTTTATACTAAAGAAGTAAAATATCTTAAAGTCTATATAAAGCTCTATTTAGCTTAATAATATATCTTAGTAAAGATTTAAAATATTTTATAAGTTCTTTTATCTTTTAAAATAGTTTATAAGTAATTAGTTCTCTTCTTTTTAGTATTTTAGTATTTAAGAATATATTAACTATATTATATTAAAAGATCTTATAATTAAACTAAATACTAATTACTATTATAACTTAAAAGGTTTTTAATATAAAGGTTACTATATAAGTATTCTTAAGATTTCTTAGTTAGAAGTCTTCTCTTATAATAATTTAAGTTTTTATTTCTATAAAATATCTATTTATATTTAATTTATAAATAAAGATCTATCTTAAAAAAAAAAGCTTTAAATATATTTTTAAGTAGTTTAAAACTTTTTATATTTTAAACTTAATAATCTTCTAAAGTTTTTTATAATATATAGTAATAAATAGCTTTTAAAGTTATTTTAAAAGCTTTTTTATATCTTTATAAGTTTTTAAGAGTAATAATAGTTCTAAATAATAAATTTTTTTAGATTATAGAAGAGGTTTAAGAAGTAGTTTTATTATTAAGCTTTTAAAAGTTTAGCTTTTAAAAGGTTTTTTAAATTCTAACTTTATTATCTTATAAGATATATAATAAAGTTTTTTATTTTTCTCTATTACTTTCTGTTTCTCTAATATAAAAGTAGTAAAGAAGTATTTTTAATTTTATTTATTAGATATTATAACGTTCTTTATAATATTAATAAAGTTATTAAAGAATATAGTAAATATACTTTTTAGATTACTTTAAAAGCTATTTCTTTTATAAAAGTAAATTTAAGTATAAATCTTTTTTATATAAATATGCTTTTTTTATAACTTAGAAGATTTTTTTTACATATTACTAAAGTTAAGCTATATTTTAAAAAAAAAAGTTTTTATAAGTGTTATTTATTTCTATTAGTTTAAAGTTTGCTATATCTCTTAATAAAAGTTTTATTTTACTGCTTTTTAATATTTTATAAAATTTAAATTTAATAGTTATAATATTACTCTTTAGATTTCTATTATTAATAAGCTTTAAGTTTTATTTAAGAGATTTATTTCTAAAATTCTAGCTTATTAGTTTAAAAGATATTTTAAGAGTAAAAAGCTTATACTAAGCGTTTTTAAATATAGTTTTTTGATTTTTTACGCTTTATAGTAATTATTATACTATAATTTCTTTATTAAAAATAAAATTAATTTTATTTAGAATACTAAAGCTTATAAGTATAATAGAAATAAAAAATAATTCTTTAATTTCTTCTATAATAGATTTTATAACTATAAGCTTTATAGTTTTTTTAATATTTTGTTTTAAATAGAACTTATTTTTATTAAATATAATATTTTGTAAAATAATAACTCTTTTAAGTTTTAAGATTTAAATTCTATAGAGATTATATATATTTAATATATATTTTATAAAATATTTAATATAGTTTTATAAAACTGTTTTAAACTTTCTTCTCTCTATTTTTTTTTCTCTTAAGAATATATACTTTATAACTATAGATATATATCTTTTTCTAGTGAGATTAAGTTTTTAAGCTTTATAAGATACTATAAGCTAATACTTAAGTATTAATATGCTTTTTAAATTATTCTTTTTCTATCTTATTAAGAGATTTCTATTTTATTAATATATAAAGATTTATATTATATAAAATTTTTTTTATAAATACTAACTTATTTTATAGTTTAATTAGAAGCTTTATTATATAAAATATCTATATGCTTTATATAATTACTTTTTTTTTTACTTTTTTCCCTCTTTTTATTAATTCTTTTATATAAAGTAAGAGAAATTTAATATTAATATTATTTTTATAAGCTTATCACTAATAT
Organism: Colletotrichum horii; assembly: GCA_027406005.1. Classification (NCBI taxonomy): domain Eukaryota; kingdom Fungi; phylum Ascomycota; class Sordariomycetes; order Glomerellales; family Glomerellaceae; genus Colletotrichum; species Colletotrichum horii. The sequence goes on along the minus strand of JANVYB010000015.1, from coordinate 200,085 downwards.
TTAGTTATTTTTTAGATTATAATAATAGATCTATTAATATCTTATTATACTTTATATATAAAAAGTTCTTTTTATTAAAAAACCTAATTCTTAAAGGTTTAAAGTATTTAGAAAACTTTATAATAAGTTTTATTTATAAAATAGAACTTAAAAAGCTTTTCTATATATTTATCTTTTATAATAAAAAGCTCAAAAGCTTCTAAATAAGCTTCTAAATAGTTAAATAGATCTTAAGAGATATACTAATATAAATATTTACTTTTAAAGTTAAATAGTTTTTACAAAATAACTTATTATATATAAGTTATAAAGTAATATTTATATTTTAGCTAAATTAGTCTTTTAATCTTTACTTTTTAAGTATTTTATATTAAATACTTAAGAGCTTTTTAGGTAAAATATTTAGCTTATAAGTGCTAAAGATATATATTATCTTTTTAAATAAGCTTTAAATAGTATAATAGTTATTTTTAAGAAGTTATAGCTATTAGTTAAGTAGTATTTATAACTTCTAAGTAGCTTATATTAATATAGATTTATAATAAGAGTAGAATAAAGTAATTAGAAATAGATTTATATTTAAAAAATAAGATATTATTAATATACTTAAGCTTTTAGAGTAGAATATTAGCTTCTCTATAGTATATCTTATTAATCTTTCTATTTAGCTAAATATTAACACTTTTAAGAGAAGATTTTAAGATTATATTAGTTTTAAATCTTTTAATATAATAAATATTTATAAGAATAAAATCCTCTATAAGCTTTTTTTATAGTTTATAAAATATATTTAAGAAAACCTTTATATTAACTTTTTAAACTATAAAAACTTAATTTTTTATAGTAACTCTTTTTAATTTTTTAAGATTTTCATAATTTTATAAGTAGACTAAATTATTAATAATATAGTTTAAAGATATAATATTATAAATAATATAAAGCTATAGAAAGCTTTTTATTTTATTAGTTATATTAAAAACTGATTTAAGTTTATCTTTTAGTTTTTTATAAATAGATAGATCTAAATTTAATAGTTTTATAAAAATAATAACTACTTTATTAAAGAAAATTTTCCCTTTAGTAGTATATCCTTTTATTCTTATAATATTTTCTAATTTAATTTATTTTTTACTAATAAAGTTTTAATAGATTAGTTTTTATTTCTTTAAAAGTGCTTTAGTTTTTATATTATTTTAGATTTTAGCTATTACTTATAGAAAATTTCAATAAGAATATTTTCTAATAAATATAAGTTTAATTTTATATAATCTTTTAGAAATTATATATACTTTATAGCTTGCTTTTTTTTTAATAAATTCTTAATATAAATACTTTTTAGCTTTCTTAAATATTATTTCTAAATTTTGAAACTTCTTATTTTTATTTAATTTATTTTTAGATTTTATGCTTTTTAAGTTTAAGCTTAAAGCTTAAGAGTTATTTAATTAGCTTCTAATTATTATAAATAACTTATTAACTTTTATTTTCTTCTAATACGTATTTAAATAAATAATATTAAAGAAAATTTTTATATAATATATAATATTTAGAATTAGTTTAAATATTTCTTTATAAGTAATAAGCTTTTAGATTTATTGCTTAGCTTATTGAGAAGTAATTAAAACTTCTATAGCTTAAAAGAAAGTTTTTATTAAAAAAGCTTTATAAATATTAAAAATCTTATAAATTAATATTCAATAGTAGTAATTTACTTATTAGTTATAAAAATCTATTAAGTTTATAGTTATATAAATAGCTTTATAAAGAATAGCTATATAATTCTCTTATATAATAGTTTTTATAGTTAACTTATTTTTTATAAGTTATTTTTTAAGAAGTCTAATTATTATTTAGAGAGAAAATAAGTTTTTATTTAAAATATTTAAAGTAATAAAGCTTATAAGAAATTATAGAATTAAAAAAGCTTATAAGAAATCTATATTTGTATTTATCTTAGAAATATCTAATTCTTTTGAGTTAGTTTGAATAAGAAGTTTATATTTTAAGATATTTATAAATATAATATTAGCTTTATTTATTTTATTTAAAATCTAAAGCTAAATTATATTTATAAGTTTTATATTAATACTTATAAGTAGCTAGTTTTAAATATATCTTAAAAGTTATTTCTTAATATTTTAGTTATTTTAGGTTTTTATAGTAGAAATATCTTATTATTTAATAAATATTTTATATTTAATTTAAAAAAAAGATTTTTAAGCTTCATAGTTATTAGCTTAATTAGCTTAAGAAAAGCTTAACTTTAGGTTAATATAAAAGTATTTAAAACTTAAATAATATTATTTTTATTTATAAGTTGCTACTAAAAATTAATATTTTATTTTTAAGAGTTTACTTATTTATATTTAGTTATTTATTTTAAGATCTATTTATTATAAACTTTTCTATTCTATTTATTAAAAAGTATAAGATATTTTTTAAAAGAAGATATATTAATTTTATTTTAACTTTCAAAGTTAAATGCTTTAGGTTTATTTAGATTAATATATTTTTAGATATTATAAATAATATAAATAACCTTAAAGTAGTTATATTAAACTAATTAGTTTTTATAAGTTTTTAATTTAACTTATATAACTTTAAGATAAGAGTTTATTTTGAAAGTTTTTTTTAGAAAAGTGAGATATCTTATAAGTTATAAAAATTAATTATAAAAATATAAAAAGAAAAAAAAGAGATTTATTTATTTCATAAAATATTTTAGTAGTAATAAAGAAGTTAAATTAAAGTTTTAATAAGTTAGACTTATAATTACTAAAAGCTAGTAGTTAGAAGAGATCTAAAGAGTTTATAAAAAAGTATATATTTCTTAAGAGAAGTTTACCCTTATAAGTATTCTTAAATTATAAGCTTATAAAGCTTATGCTAGTTATATAACCTGCTCTTTTAGTGAGGCTTACTAAGAGGCTGCATAAGGTAGGAAGCGTATTATGAGGTAGATCGCTATAAGTATTATATATAAAATAGCTATTAACTTTTAACTAAGTATATCTATATAGAAGTTTAAGTAAAACTTAATATAACTAGTGCTATAAGATATATATAAAGCTTAGACTAGTTATACTAATAAAACTAATAAAACTATATTTAAAGATATAATAAGAAGCTTTATACCTATTAATTAAATATTAATAGGCTAAAAATAAAAGAGTATTTATCACTTTACTTAATTAGAATAAAAAGTATAATTAAATATATTACTTAGTATAGTGATTCTTATAGTTAGTTTAAAATAGTAAAAACTATAAATTAAGTTAGTTATATTAAAAACTATATATTAATAAAATATAAGCTTATTCATATTAATATTATAGTTATTAGTAATAAAAGTTAATATTAAGTTAGGATTAAAAATTAAAGTATTAGAAACTAATAATCTATAATTTATCTTTAAACTATAACTATAATAGTACTATAGATCTAAATTATTTAAATTAGATAAAATAAAGCTATGATAATTAAGTTTATAATAGAGTATTTATAGTTAATTACTTATTATAGTAACTACTTAATTAAGTAATTACTAAATTAAGTAAAGGTTTATAAGAAAAAAATATATTATATATAAAACAGATTTATTTTTTTAGAACTAATTTTAAAGAAGTAAGTAATTTAATACTTTTATTTATAGAACTACTTCTTATTACTAGTATATTTTTATCTATTATTCTATTATTTCTAGTATCTTAATAATAACTATTTATACTAGTTATAAGTAATAATTCCTAAATATAAGGAATATTATTATAATAATAAGCAGAATAAATAGTTTATTCTTTTTGCTATAATTAATACTATTCCTACTCTTAATAATAATCTTTTAATTATTTATTCTTTTATGTTAAGTAAGTTCTACTGCTAACTTATATAACTTATATAAGCTATTAAATATAGAAGAGGAAATACTATTAAAGAAGTTATTTATACCTTTTTTAAATATATCTTTTTATAGTATAAGATATCTAAAGGAATTATTAATATAGAGATTAAATCTTTTTTTTTAAAGTTAAAAGGTTATTTTACTTATAACTTAATATTAGATATATATAATATTTCACTTATAGATTAATAACTAAATAGAATAAATTAGCCTCTTAAGACTGTATATAGTAGTATTCAGAAGGTTTACTTACTAATAGGAATATATAAAGATTTTATACTGTTTTCTTTAACTAGTAGAAGGTATAAGTTAAAGTGCTAATATAGTGTTTCTAAAATTAGGCTTATAAATTAAATATATTTACTGTAGTTTTACTATAGAAAGGCTGTATTATAATTATAAACTTAACTTAATCTTTCTAAATAATATTAAAATATCTTTATTAGTTTTCTTAGAAGCTAATTATTTTATATAATAAATATAATTTAGCTTTATTAATATCTTAAAATATAAACCTTATATATAATAGTAATAATAAAGTATATTTAGTAGCTTACTTAACTTATATAAGTAATTACTAAAGTTAACTTAGTACTTTTTAGTTATATATACTTTTAACTTAATAGTAGTTTTTAAACTTATATTTAATCTTAATAAAGTAGAGAAATAAAGCCTTAGTATTATATTTAGTTATTAATACTTAACTTAACTTTTCTCTAATTATATAGTAGAAAGTAAGTAAGTAGTAAAATAGTAAAATAGACTAATAAAACTATTATCTATAAAGGTGTTATCTATAAATTATAATATAGAATACTAATAATATTTATAACTTATATACTTAAAGCTTAATAATAGCTTAAACTTAAGAGATTATAATAAGAATATACCCCCCTCTATTCACCTTATACTAAGAGGCATAAGGCCTCAATACTCTATACTACTAACTAATACTAAGCTATACGCTGCTAAAAAACCCTTTATAGGAAGAAAACTCAAGCTGTATATACAGTACATAGTAAGTAAGCAAATTAAGTTACGTAATACTATATACTGTAATAAGCTAACAGCTATTAGTGTCCTACTATATATATAGGTCCCTGTAGTGCAAAGCCCTACCTATACAGTAGGTTCTTAACTAATTAGAAGAGAGGAAAAAGGGTTTATATAGTTAGAATCAAACTAATGCCTGCGCATTTAGCTAACGCATAGGCCTGCTAAGCGCACACTACTGCGCTATATAGGTATAGCTTAAACTTATATTAAAAAGTATAAACTTATTAATATAACTCTTTACTATTATAGCTAAAAAGGTTTTTATAGCTATAAATATAAAAGCTTAATTATTATAAGACTTTTATAATATATTTTCCTTTTATAATTTCTATATATAAGCTGAGTAAAGCTAAACTATATAACTAAATATATAATAATAAAATAGAAACTAAGTAGAGAAAATAAATTATAAAGTGCTAAGTGAAAATAACTTAATACTTATTAATAATTACTTAGTATAAAAATATATATAATTAAGGTAATATTATTAAGAGTAGAGGCTAATAGCTTTATATTATAAAATTAAATTAGTATTAACTATAAAAGCTAAACTAGTCTTTTTATCTTTCTGCTAGCGAAAAGTTAAGCTAAGCAATAAAAACTAGTTATACTATTAAGGTTTTATTTCTCTACTTTATTAAGATTAAGTATAAGTTAAAGTGCTACTATTAGGTTTAAAATATATATAATTAAAAAGTATTTAGTGAACTATAATACCTAATTATATAGATTAAATAAGCTGCTAAATATTATTAAGAGTAGGAATAGTACTAATTAAAGTAAAATAGGGAAACTATTTATTTTATTTATTATTAGGATAATATTCCTTATTTTTAAGAATAACTATCTATAATTAGTATTAATATTTATTATTAGAGTATTAGAAAAAGTAGAATAAGAAATATAAGTATAATAATAGTAATTTTATATATAAAAGTACTAAATTACTTACTTCTTCAAAATTTATTCTAAGTAGAAAAATCTATTATGTTTATAATATATGTTTTCTTTATAAACCTTTACTTAACTAAGTATCTACTTAATATATAATTAATAGATATAAGGCTACTTATTTAACTATTAGGTATAGGTTCACTAGCTTTACTAGTGTTTTAACTTTTAGCCTTATATATATTTTATAGTATTAGTTATTATAAAAGAATAGATAATTAAAGTAATATTATTAAGAGTAGGAATAGTATTAATTATAGCAAAAGGGAGAAACAGTTCGTTTTATTTATTATTATAATAATATTCCTCATATTTAAGAATAACTATTTATAACCAGTATAAATAGTTACTATTAAAGTACTAGAAATAATAAAATAATAGATAAAAGTGTAGTGATAGGGAAATAAGTAGTAATAGTGATATAATAGGTAAAAATGTTAAATTACTTACTTCCTCAAAATCAGCTTTAAGTGGAAAATTCTATTATATATATAATATATTTTCTCTTTATAAATCCTTACTTATTTAAGTAATTACTCAATTAAGTAATTACTATAATAGGTAATTAACTATAAAAACCTTATTATAAGTTAATTATTACAGCTTTATTTAATCTGATCTAGATATTTTAAATCTATAGTATTATTATAGTTATAGTTTATTAGTTTGTTATAGATTATTAGTTTCTATTATTTTAGTTTTAAATGCTAACTTAATATTAACTTTATTAATAATAACTATATTATTAACTTTAGAGAATTTATATTCTGTTAATATATACTTTTTAGTATAACTAACTTAATATATAGTTTTTATTCCTTTTAGCTAATTATATGAATTACTATAATAGGTAATTTATCTAATTACACTTTTTGTTCTAATTAGGCTGAGTTATAGTTATATTTTTCCTTTTTGATATATTAATATATAATTAATAGGTATAAGGCTACTTATTTAATTATTAGGTATAGTTTGACTAGTTTTATCAGTGTTATTATATCTAGCCTTATATATATTTTATAGCATTAGTTATATTTAGTTTCACTTAAATTTCTATTTAGAGGTACTTAGTTAGAACTTAGTTAATATTTTATAGTTATGCTTAGTTTTACTTAAATTCCTATTTAGAGATATTTAGTTAAAACTTAGAAATTATTCTATACTTAATATTTATTAATATAGAAATAATAATTAACAAAATATAGAGGAGTTTTAATATTTAAGCTATTTCTTTTAGCTATTTAAGCTATAGTTTACTCTTTTAATTAATTTAATTATTTAGTTTAAACTTATTTAACTTTTTATAACTTAAATCTTATTATAATAATTAAAAGATCTTAAAAAGCTTTATTCTTTTAATATATTCTATAAAACAGCTATCAAACCATTATATTTATTAAATATTAAGTATAGTTTTATTAATTATCTTATAGTTATTTAAAATAGCTTTATCTATATTTTATAAATATTAATCTATTTAGGTTTATTTAAATTAATCTTAAAAGTATTTAGTTAAGCTTTAGATATTTTTAAATAGTAATTTGCTTATATATTCTCCTTATAGCTTATATTAAATAATTAAGTTTATTGTTAGTTATTAACTTATACTGCTAGCTTATATAATCATTCTACTTAATTAAAAGTATTTAGTTTTAATAATAAATAATTTATATATATTACTACTCTATAATAATTAAATAGTATTATAATTATACTTAAATATAGATAAGTGATCTTCAAGCTATTAAATAGTTTAAATAAGCTAAATATTAATACTACTTTCTAATAGACTTAAAATATCTTTTTTAATTATTTAAGTAATAGTAAGATAAAAAAAGCTTTAGTTTATATAATAGAAAATAATAATAAAGCATAAAAGTATAATATATAACTATTATAATTAATTTAATCAGTTAAAAAGTTAAATATAGTTTAATTAGCTATAAAATATAGCTTAAATAGTAAAACTTATTATAAATAGAGTATTATTTAGAAGTTATATATAGAATTACTTATATTTTACTTAAAGTTAAACTTTTAGAGCTTTTTCATAATTAATTTATAAATTAATGTTAATAAATACTTTTAGCTTACTTTTATTATAATAACTTATTATTATTAAGTTTTCAACTAGTTATTATAATTTATAAAGTTGAAATTTATTATAGCTTATAAATATAATATTAATATTTAACTATTATAAGTAGATATTACTAATAGATAGTTAAATATAACACTTAACCTATTTAAATTAAAGTTCTTTTATTTAAATAAACTAAAAGCTAGCTCTTTATATTAAATATATTTAAAGTATCTTTCTTTATAATAATAAACCTTAATATATTAATATAAATACTTCTCTTACTTTAGTAAAATATATATTTTCTAAATAAGCTATTATATATATATATATATATTAAGTTTATAGTTATAATACAGCCTCTTTATAAAAAAACTATAGTTATTTACTTTATTTATAGGTATAACTTTAGAAACACTATATAAGTATTTTAACTTATACTCTTTATTAGTTAAAAAAATAGTATAAAAACCTTATATCTTTCTATTAATAAGTAAACTCTCTAAATATTATAAAGTTAAATATATACTTTAGCTAAATAAATTAATAGAATAGTAATAGCGCTAGCTATATAGTATAAAGCTGAATAAAGTAGTAATATATATAATAGAGCTAATTATATTAAAACTAAATAAGTTACTAAAGCTTTTATAATAATAGCTTTATTAAACCTTTTAGTAAAGAATTATAAATACTACTACTTAAGAGATAACTTTTAAACTAAAGAGGTATCTTAAGAGGTTTTTATAGCTAGAAGTATAAATAGCAAAATAGCAATAGAGATAGTATTGAATAATAGTTTCAGTAATATATAAAAAGATAAGTTAATAATTTAATAGTTCATAATAATTAAGTAATTATAAACTATATTATTATTAAAGTAAAGTTAAAGATTATAAAGTTATTTATAAGTATAAATAAATATAGCTATAGTTAATAAAGGCAGTTAGAAATTTAAGAAGTTATTAAGTTATAATTATATAACTAAAGGCTATATATATTATTAAGAGGCATAAAGTTAAGAAGATTGCCCTAGATAAGTATAAATTATTATAAACAGCTATAGGCTATATATATATATAGAAGTATAAGTTATTATTTTATAGTTATTAATTTCTTTATATAAATGCCTTAAAAATACTATATAAATATTTAAAGAAAGGTATAAGTTAATAAGTAATATAGAATATATATAATCTTTAAATTAATTATCTTTAAAACAAATGAAAAAAAACTAAGCTATAAAGATATAAGTATATAAAGGTCTATAAGCTTATATAAAGCGCTACTTATAGGTTATATACTTAAGTATATTATATGCTTTAAATAGATATAATACTAAAGCTATTATAGATAGAGAATATATATTATAAATCTAACTTAAAAATATTATTCTTATAATATTATAGTTTATTAGTTACTTTTAAATAATTATTTTAAAATAAAACTATAATAATAATAGCTATTTTAAAATAAGTTTATTGTTTAATAATTAAATTTAGTATATAAATCCTATAATATATATTAAGTAGTTTAACTAAGAACTTCTACTCTGCTGAATAAATTAGCCGAGTTCATCCTATATATGCTAGGGCCCTGTGAGGAGCAATCTCAGCAAGTACAGTAGCTTGGAGGGCGGCAGTGCAATGCTCCCAGAGCCTCTGTACGACTCTGTCGCGGGTGGTGGGTTGACAGGTCGATTTTGACCGGAAGAGCTCGCAGGCCGGCCGCACAGACCATTGCAGCAAGAACGGTCTTTCGAAGGCTCAAGGGTTTGAGGCTCAGAACTCACTCTGCGGAGCACGGATACAAAGGGCAACCATGATGGAGCTCTCGAGGTGGACATCAATTCTGGCGCCAGGCTGCAAGCCAAGTGCTGTCTCCGAGGTTGCTGCCTTGTTTGGCAGCGAAGTTCTATGGATCATGACGCGACACGCTGCGGACGTCGGGAAAGAGGCGTCCCCATCGGGCTTTACGATGCTTTTGCGTCAGGGGAAGATTGTCCAGGCAGCGGATGGGACGGGCTGTGTCAGTGGCGAGCCGGATTTGGGTGAAGGGCAAACTCGTGCCTCGTCTTGATTCCTCCCTGCAACATCAGCTGACAAGCATCCATTTCCACGTCCTTGCCTACCTCCTCCACAGGTACACCAACCTACACCCTACTAGTACCATGCTAATCGATCCGACAGTGTGTTCACACTCAGATGGATGTTCCGCCGGTACGAATACCCTACGTCCGAGAATAATATGCTGCGGACAATGTCGACCCCAGCATTGCGAATCCCGCGTTGAAACCCCACCTCCTTCATCCAGCGATGCTGCATCTGCCTCGGCCCGAACATGAACGCCATCTCTGGCGCCGCCATACAAAATTCGTCCAAATACCCAACAACCCAATGCTAGTCAGCCTTGGTGTCCCTTGGTGTCCCTTGGTGTCCCTCGGTGTCCCTTGGTGTCCCGCTTCAGAGCACCCTATCGGTTACACGTGACCGTCCAACGACCCGGCCCGAAATCGACGCAGAAGCGAAACTGACGTTGACGGGAAGACCAGCGTTGCTCAACGCTGTAAGGACAACCCACACACGCCCAATTGAGCCATAAGCAATCAAGTGCTGTGGCGGAATCTCCTGGAAGTCGTTGCCACCGAGACTGGCGTTACCTTGAAGCTCAGCAACCCGGCTTGTCGCCAGGTCTAAGACGCGCATTTCACTGGGTTTCCGACCACTGAAATTGAGAAGAAGAATGTTGCACAGTTCTTCAGACATCCATCTTCCTTCCTGGCCGCGGACTGCGCACCGTGGCTGCTTGGGCACGGTGAGGCAAGATCAGGGCGATGTTGCGTCAGGAGCACCACAAGTTCCAATGACACCAGTGTGAGGCTTCCATGTCGGGACGTCTCGTTGGCCACCCTAGGAAGGGAATACCTGGAAGCTGCCATTGTTGGCGTGAACGAAAGATGCCAACGAAGCGCACTAGGACCCGCGTGCTCTCTCTTGGCCCAGGATTCGTTTGCCGTCCAACCCTGTCATGATATGGCCGTACGTGACATGATGCATGGTTCGTCCCGAATACAGGCCCTCCGAGTGCTCGTCCCTGTTTAGCAATGTATGAATTGCCATGGGGTTAACCATTCATGGAGCCTCCCAAACCTTTCCTTTTTCGGCAACTTGTTGGCATACGACTCCTTTCGCCCTCCTCCCCAATTCCCACTTGTTCAAACCTTGCTCAAGCCGAATTTCCTCCATGGCCTTGCAATCCGTCCGTCCAGAAGTCGTCCGAGAAGTCGGTCCCGGTCTTGCCTTCGCGGGTTTGCACTGGTTTGAGCTCTACCTTGACCGTTTGAATCCATTGGATTGGTGTCTGCGTCGTCGTGGAATGTAAAATCGCGGAGACGGAGGCATGGGCGCGTCGATTCATTGGTTCAAGGCTTGCTACCAGCCGCCGCGTCTCGTGAAGCCTCTAAAGTTTGTGGCCTACGTTGAGGACGAACGTCTTCTCGTCGTGTTTCAGTTTCTACCGCGTGAGATCCTCGACCGTGACTGGAGTCTCGCCACCTATCAGACATCGACAACTTCTGCTGAGCTCGCCGCACCGATGGGCTGAGCGTCAACCATGATCTTGCAGAACCAAGGCAGACACACGTCATGTGGAAACGGAGACGGTGTTTTCCTGCGTGTTTTCCTGTCTGGCTGGGGCGCCCGCACAAGCCTCTCAACGTTAAATAGAGTCCTTCCCAGCCGTTAGCCACGGTTTTGCCAGAGTGAAGCCAATGTCAAGCTCATTCCAAGCCCATATTAAGCATAGAGGCTTCATTGGCAATGATGTCTCAGCATTGACGGTACGTTCCACGCCGCAGTGGTGCTGCGATGTCGGTGTACGAACCTTCGGCTACAACAAACTGCTTGATGGGTGTGCCCTGACGGCTCTTGCGATCGGGTGACGTTTGCGTCTCTAACACTGTTGGCACGGCGGCGAGTAGCATGGCATTCCTTGGAAGAGTGCTCCCGGAGCCCGTGAGAATAGTCTGCTTCGGTTTGGCGTGACGTGATGTCGCGGTTTGTTAAAGCGGACGTTCAGCCAACGTTGAGCTGTTCACAGAATGACCTCGAGAGTCGTGGTATTCCGTCTCGCTTCTCATACGCCCAAGACTTGTCAGTGGTGGATTTGTAGGCTGGAATAACTCCGTCTCCAGCGTTGATCCACGAGCCGCCTTCCGTCCAGCCCCAGAATCCTGGACTGGAATTGAAGAAACAAGAGGCGGGGATGGATGGCCACCGGCGATGGACGCTTGAGGTTGAACGGGCGGATTGCGGAGAAAAATGAGCGGTTTGGACGTGGGCGTGTGGCGGAATTCGAGTTGACGATAGCACCAACGGGCATGCCGCGTCACTGAACAGAAGGGTCCGAGATAGACCGACTACCCGGCTCAACGTCAGCCCGAAGACATTCAAACAGGCCTCCAAAGCTGAGTTGGGTAATTCCTCCCCCGTATCACAAGTCTGGCTGAGGTCTGGCTGAGGGCGTCCATTCATCAAGATGCCGTTGTCCATGACGGAAAGTCTTCTCGCTTCCTAGAGCATGTCGGCGTCTCGGCCAACCTTCTCGACTGACGCCAGAGAGACGTCATAGATGCTCAGTTTTGCCCTTGATGAAATTCCTCTGCTCTCCCGTCCCCCTTCTGGCAGCGCTACGCGCATTCGTAGAGGACAATCGAGTTAGAATCTTACGAATCAACTCGGAGTCTTCCGCATCGCCCGTCCGCTCTCGGCAGAAACGAAGCCTACGCCTACCATCATTCCAAAGAATCTCCAAGCCAGGAAAGACCGCAGCCCGGCGCAAGCAAGGAATGACTGGCGTATTTGGCTGGGAACCGCAGGATCTCCTGCGTATATTCTGCGACTGGTTCGGGGCCGGCATAGATATGCTTGAATTCGTCTTGCGCGTACCCGCTCTGGCTCTGAAATCAGTAGTATCCGAGCTGGCTGCCAGATCATCCTCTCCAAGAACGCTGTCGGTGTGAGGATCGTTATTCTCAGGATCAGAAGGGTTGTCATTGAACAGGCTGATGTTGTAGAACTTGTTGACTCTGCATACCGAGTCGTGGAAGGCAGGAGGTGCCTCTATGTCTTCATCCTCATCCAGCTTTCCTCTGAAGATCTGTCAGGGGATGTCCGTCCAGATTCTCTGAGATTACGGACCATGGTGAACTTTCAGCCGAGGTGGAAACGGCTCGAGGTCTGGCGGGCAGATACAGAACTTGACCTGGGCATTCACATGGAAATGTTCCAAATGATGCAGAGTGGCCTAGGGCAGACAAAGCTATCAGTTTGGGCTATGAACCGTAACTTATTTGTGGTCTGATAGGCGCGAGCTTTCGGGTTATGGTGATGACGGAGGGGGAGAACAAGATGGTGCGAAGAAACCGGCATTTGGCTGTATGCTTGCTACCCCGAAAGTCCGCAGGCAGGGAGAGGTTTCCGCTGCCGTCGCTTTCCTTGTTGATGTCTGACTGGCAAGTTTCCTTGTAGCACAGTGGATGCAGTACCATCGAGGCAGCTATGTTTTCGTTTGTCTCCACATTGCTGAAGGGGAGGCTGGCCAACGGGCATGATGATGCAAGGAAAACGACGTGCCGTTAGCCCTCCACCCACTCGATGGAAGCTCACCTGTCGGCCGCTCTTTGCCCCCTTCTGTTCATGGTTCGCGGACCCGATATGAATCCGAAGGTAGGTGGAATAGTCTGAGTATTAGAACCAGGGCGGGCTGAAGAGCGAATCTGTGGGGCTTTTCTCATAGCTAAAATTTGTAAAAGCTACTACTGGTGCGGGAGTTTTCTAAACTCCCCCACGAATGCGGAAGGTTTTGGCTTGACGAAACTGTTCTTATGCCCAGGCTGCCTCATGATCCGAATCAGGGTTGCTCGTTGGCTCGGGAAAAAGAAAGAATGCCCCCCTTTTTGGCACATCTTCAGCAACCACCCTATCTCGGAGAGAAGAACAACTTGCGAAGGCGCGGTTTTGATCGGACATCGTGCTCGCTCCCAGTCCTCGCGGCTGGTTTTGGTTGCCGGCAGTACTATGAGTTGACGCAGGCCTGCACGCTTTGTAGTTGTTGATCCTGGGGTACAAGCCCGCGACAAAGTCGCAGATATGACCGAATGGCCTAGGGTAAACCGCATTCACATTCCCCTGACAGAGGCTGAAGTTGGGAACTGGCGACTTGTATGAGATCGGCGTATAACGGCAGTTGCGGGCGTCCATCGAGTATCCTCAGAGTAAAGTAATTTCGTCCTTTGGATCGTTTCCACGAAGATGTGGATTTAACTGCGTACGGTATCAATTTGATGTACCATACATCCAGACTGGACCGGCGCTCTTACTGATGGCACCTGAGCAAATGTCATCAGCAACGAAACAGATGGGTAGCCTCTGGACTCGGGAGTATTTCTCACCTCGAGCCACACATTTATTCGCGTCTGAGTGGAACTTCAAGGTCCTACGGACACCCCTCACATATCAGTTCGTCGCCTCCCGGCTGAGGCGGCGGTTGGGTGATAAAAGGATGTGACATGATCCGCAATCTGTAGCCAGTTGTTCTTGAGCTACGACAAGATGTACTTGTATTGGGGCGACATCACGGCCAGTGTTTGATGAAGTCCATAAGGGCCGAACAGTTGCCACCTCGGAGGCCAATCCGCGGCACCGTCGACTCCGATGTAGACACCGCATTATGGCGGAACCTTGTGATGCCTTTCGCATATTCCACTGGAAATTAATGGCACCCACTGTCTTGCTTCGGACGTTGAAAACAAGTTTTGCAGATGGATGATCTCAGCCTGGCCCGAGGTGTCCAATTTGACGACGGGTAAGGGGCGTTTGGGTCTTGGAATCTAGCGCCGGATCTTGTGATTTGAAACCACGACTGACCAACGACCTTGGCCTTAGAGGGCGTGACAAAACTGTCGGCGAGGACTCATAAGTCTGATGGTATCCATAGAACTTTGCGGATAGCGTAGCTTTCACACATGCGGTGTCAGACGACCTTCCAACGCCTTTCGAATTGCAACGTGTGAGCCGATGTTGACAAAGCCAGCCGTTCGTGCTTCATATTGCGGCTTGGGATGCTCAAAAAACCCAGATGTTTAGCTGCCAGAGCTCTCCAGAAGCTCTCCAGAGATGAACGATATGCGAGTGTAATGGGATGGACTGCAGCATGCCACACGCCGCTCCTTCTTGCGCGCCGTACCGTTGCCTACGCCCCAGGCATCAGTTTTGCGCCCCGGTTGTAAGTGGTGATGGGGGGGATGTTGCTGGTTGCTACTGAGAGGAGACAGCGTAACGATAGCAGCAGCGTTAACCTCCTATATTTGGAGGACCCCTAAGCAATTTCTGGAACTGTTATCGATAGAGATGGCCGAGCTGACTCTGGTGGCGGCCTCCGACGAGGACACGATGATGCTGAGGGGAGTTTGAAGATTGTAATGCTCTCCTAAGCTACCTCCAGTGCCAAAGAGTTGCAGCGGTCTTGGCCTCGTGACCAGAGAACTTGAGGCCCTCATGGAGAACTCCTGGTTGCCGATATGCATGCCGATCAAGCCGCAGATGGACTTGGACTCATCCATAAGTCCGCTGCTTCCGTTCTCGTTCATGAATCGCTGATCGTTCGCAGCTGTGGACATGAAAAACTTGATGTTTCGTAGGGAGGCTGTGTGCCAACTTGCAACTCGAAAATGCCTGAATCCGCCGTCAGATGTTGGCCGGCCAGCCACATAAGGTGCCTCATGCACGAGTGAGAGAAGAAGAGCACATACAGCGAATGGAGGCCATATAGGCTCGCAGAGAAGCATGGGAGACAACGGACAAGCTTCTCAACTTGTTCGAGAAGGTCCCTTGGGCACTTTGTTGGCCGTGTTGAAGCCTGCTTCACAGAGACCGTGGCTCAGTGAAGGTGCAACGGCTGGAGGAGGATTATCCCTTAGAAAGTCGGTGCTTCGGGACAGCTGAGCAACACGGTAGCAAGCTGTAGATGCAAAGAACATGAAGCAGCTAGCTGCAGAGGAAGGAAAGAAGAGTGGGATAGCGAGACACCTTGACGGTTCAGGTAGTCACCGGCAGCAGAGCGAGGTGAATAGGAAGGGGACCTGACCCTGAAGGAATTCTCTAATCGAAAAGGGTGAGCAAAGTTGTTGTATTGTGTATGAATTTCGGTGATGAACAAAAGGTGAGCTGTGTCCTTGTCTATGACGATTCAATAGACAACAGCCAGGGCTTTCGGGCCAGGCGACGAAGGGAGGAACATGATGGCAGACGAGGTGTCCGACTCGATGATCGGGCGGTGTATCAAGGGGCACCCAGGAGGAACCTCTGCATTATCATCTCTTTGCCTCTTTGGGGGTCTTTCCAAGGCTCCCAAAGTGTGCGCCGCCAGCTGGTAAACTTCAACCTGACGGGAGCAGTCCAAATGGCACGTTTGTAGCATCCAAAGCGGCATGCATGGCCATGCCGGCCTCGAAGTCGAACTTGAAGATGGGATGCCAGCTTCCTCGCGGGGGATTCCATCTGTTGAAATCATTTCTGAACTGGATTATGCTCTAGATCCTGCAGCTTTGCTCAGCGTCGGTGCCCGATAAGACCTCATCGACCAAACTGACCTCAACACGTGGGTCGGCTTACGGTGAGGGGACCCTACACAAAGTCACTCATTTGAGCAGTGTACTCGGTAGCGACCCTTTGATGCCCGTCAGAAGCAACGTTCACAGTACAATTTGGCCGCCGCACCCTGGATCCAGCACGCAGCCGGTAACTCGTCGCAGAAGAGCACAGAACCGTAAAGCGTCGAGTTGTCTTCCGTGTTGAAGCCGGTAGAACCGATACTCCGGGACTAAGCCGTGGAATTACAATGAAGGGACCACGCAGAAGAAGTGACTGGCCAAAACCAGGGAAGATAGGGTTATGGACGACTCCCCTAGCGAGCGAGTTGGACAGATACTCGAAGATGGCAAAAGCTGAGGATGTTTATTTGAGACATGGCTGGTCCCTGTGCACGATTTGCTGGTTGACGGCCATTGGTCAAAGGAAAGGATGGATGCGCCACGGGCTGGACGACTGCGCGGCGTTGTCCCAGAAAGGGCGCAGCTGCTTGCATGTTGAGGTGACCCGGGACTCCAGGAAGGCTGACTCCACGTATCCGCGCAAACGCAGACAGGCGATGCATACTTCCTGAGAAGGTATCCCTAAGGGAGCGAGATGCTCGTCGGAGGTGTACCCAGGGATGATTCTAGATGTTGTCGACAAGTCCCTTCCTTTGTGAGCGGCTAGGGACGCTGCGCTGGCGGTATCGCTCCAGGGGTGTCTTTGATTTTCAACCACGTTGGCTCGTGTGCGCTTGCTGCAGACGCGTTTGCTGGAGACGCAAGTTCCGAGGAAGAGAAATTTGATTTACGCAGGACCCGTTGTGCGGTTGAAATTTGCGCTGGGCAAATGTTTGCATTGCTGCATGCGGCGCATCTTATCGTGAAAGGTAGCGACCCAGGTGCGCTGTTGGACGAGTGACGTGGAAGATGTACTGGGTAGTGAGGCCGTCAGTTTGGGGTTACACTGTGTACCTGATCTACCAAGGTAGGCAGGCAAGGTCTTCCAGGCCTGGGAATGTGATGAGCTAAGCCGGCATACACTGCAGCTGCGGTTTGAAGCCGCTAACGGTAGGTACCTAGGTACTTGCTGGCTGCGGGGTTGGAAGGCCTCCAGGAGGTACCTTGGGTGGGATGTTTTTGCACAAGTTTCCGAACATGCACAAATTCCCAAACATACATAGATACTCGACGTGCACAAGTACCCAAACCCTGCACAAGTACTCGAATTCTGCACAAGCATTCTTATCATCATGATCATCGTCACACAAACCCCCATCCGTGAATCTGGCTCCCTGCATACGCCATCAGCTTCGGAACCAGTCCCGCACCCGTCGTCATGAACCCCGGCGACCCAAGCCTACTACCTTATCGAAAATGAATGACTCCACGGGATGCCGTTTGCTTGGATTTGTCGACACCTGCTTTTTCGGAGCCACATCTTCTCCTTTCGTCCGGTTTCGATCATGCCGCGGGACCCAAACGGCCACCATCGATGCCCTTGGTCGTCTCCACGTCGTTATCGCTCCTTTCCTTACCTGAACAAACGCGTCCTGCTTCTTACATGGCGGTAGCTGTTTACGAATTTAGCTGGCTGCCTTGAATACTCCCGGATATTGGCTGGTCGGTTCCGAACAAAGTGTTCCCAGACTTCCCGACTACCCGGAGCCATTGTCGCATGACTGTCTGGGCTTTGGAGAATTCTTCAGCGGCTCATGCCAGCCCAGACTCGGTTCAAAGCGTCGCTCCGAATCCGCAATGGTGCAGGAGGTAGAACGTTCAGACGGTCGCCAACGACACAACCCGTACCGGCACTAACATTGGACCTGGGTGTCTCACTAGTTATCTAATCAGCACGCGCACCTTGAAACCGGATATTTGATCTCTGAGAGTTCGTCTGCAGCGCCTGGTGCGCAGACAAGTCTTTGCTTCGGGTTTCATGAACAAAGAACAAAATCTCCAGGGCCGCTCTGAAAATCCATTTCAACCTGCCTTACTGCTTTTTCTTCTGATTCTTGGCCTCGGATTGTTCATGCTGGAGGCAGTCTTGCTCTTAACCTGAGAATAACCCACTTTCAGTTCTGCGGGTCCAGTCGCAGTCCGTGTTGAAAGACACTATGTTCCTGCATGTTGGCGAAGATGAGGTCTGCCTAACCTCGACTCCTGCTCCAGTGAAACGGTGGCAACTCCGCTGGAACGGCTCGATCGACATTATGACCAAGTGACTGGCTCCTGTTGGACGAAAAGTTTTCGTGACCGTTAATATGATTCAGGAGAGGGGCCATCTCGTTGCTTGCCGAGAGCTTAGCGGCGGCGTTTGGACCTCTGGCTAACGGCTATGGATCTTGAGATGAACCGGGGAAGAGAGGATAGTAGTTGCCAGGCTTTGGATTGAACACACTGGTATAAGCTTTTGATAAAAGCACTGGCGACTGGGTTCAGCGGGATAGGTCGAGTCATACGCTGGATGAGAGCCATGGACATGTCAGGTTGATGTTTCGATGAATCTTGAGTGGTTCCAAGTGGAAGTGGCGTACTTGAGGATGACCAGTCGTGGTCAGGCACGGGAGTCGGACATTCTTCAGGCTCATGCTGGAGGGGGCCGAAGGGACTCCAAGCTGCTATGCCATTTATTCGGGCCGCCGACACAGGCAATAATCAATTGCTCCACCTGTAACAAGCGTACCGCGGCCTCTTTCAGAATATCAACGATTCTGTTCAGTAGTGTTGACATCTGTAGAGTGGTACGTCGATCAGTGACTGACATTGGTTGGTTCGTAAGTGTGGGAGGGTTGATTTACCTTCAAACCCAGAGAAAGCCAACCCTGCGGTGAGCTTCCAAACCCATGAACAGCGATACGAAATCAGTGGTGTGCACTTTACTATACATTTTGAGACGTGAAAAACAAGGACAAGAGAGGTAGTCGGCATGGAGAACACGATGCTGTATTGATGATGCCCGCTCGGAACGATGTCGGGCGGATAGACTGATGATTCGAGTGATGAATGATGGGTAAGGCATGAAGTCCCCAACAGACAGGCAAAGACTCTTTGAAGATACTCAGGCGCGCCGCAGGCGGATGCTCCGAGGCGGATCAAAGGGGGGCAGTGCAGCGAAAGGCGAGGTGAGTATTGGTACGCGGCACTGAATTGCAGTGGGGACGGGGGAAGTTGTGGACGAACAGATGAGTTTATTCACTTGGCACCCGCTTGACGAGTGTCCGAGAGTGTGACTTGAGCTAAGGTATCAAGCTCTTGCGGGACATAGCCACGGCCGCGACCGGTGCCTAGCGGACCTGAATCCGATCACCGCCAACCAAGATGCCGATGACTTGTTGTTCATGCTGCTGGGAATCCCACTTGTTTTCCATGTCACTATTGCTGCCCCTAGCCATGCCCTCCCTTCGAATCCTAAGAACTGTGAACCCTCAGCATTGACGCTCGGTCAATAGACTGCCTGACTTGGTCAACCTCCGCCAGCTTGCCTGCAATACATGCTCGCCGCATCATCTCAGCAACTGCTGTCGACACTCATCTGAATCCCGAATTTGTCCATGCTCTGAGAGACCAAAGGCATGAGCGCCACGCAGGCAGTTGAGTGCTTTCACCCTGTTATCCTCATCCTCTCGCAGCAAACATCTTTTTCCCGAATAAGCCCTGCAACAAGGCAACAATCACGACTACTCCGGTTTTGCGTGCAAGAAAGACCTTGAACTCTGCCACCTGAAAGTCGCCGCAACTTGCTCATTTTCCGCTGGGAAGCAGTTGGATCGATTCCTTAGTTCTCTCGGTTGGGACTTGATGCCTTGGGCGGGCCGACTTGGCCTTTTCGAACTCCTGAATCTGTTATGTGTATGTGAGCGAGTATCATGCCAAGGGGCAGCTCAAGAAGTTTACCTTGGCCATTGTCTTTCTTCGAGAGCTTTGCATGGTCTTTCTCAGCCCTGCTACATTCTGTTTTGAGACGTGGTGGAGATGATGGATTTCGTCCTCCGTCCAAACCTTGGCGTCACTGCTGGAGACCTGCGGTTCCTCACGCAAGGCATTGGAAGTGTCTGAAGACGGTGGACTTTGCACGGGCTTTGAGAGGCATGCGTCTTTGGTCCTTATAGAGGATGCGCATACTGGCCGCGGAATCCTCGACGGCTGGCTTGGAGATGCTGTTTTTGGTTTCATGAGGGAGGCGCGGGAGTGTATTGAAGATCGAGAGTACTGCAGGCTGCTCTTTGGCGTGTTCTGTTGACGGACCAATGGGGTGACTGATGGCGTTTGATTCAACAGGTTCCTCGATGGCTCAGATGCGCGTTTGACTGTCTCGGCAACCTGCGAAGTACGAACCCCTTGGGCACACTCCACAAGGACCCAGTCGCTCTTAATGGCTGAGTCAATTAGCAAGAGCATGCTCGGTTGGTTGTTCGGATTGTGTTGGACCTCCGCGAAAGACGTCTCGTGATCTGCCTTGGTTGGCTCGATTGGATCGGTCATCGGACAGCGGACTGTTCCGAGCTTCGGTGGCCAAAATCCCATGGTTTGAGGATGGCGGAGTCGTCTGCGAAAAGCTTGATTCCAGTTGGGATAGCGATAAGCAACGAGTGGCGGGGCTTGGTGTTGTAGTCGCAGAGTGATTTGATTCTATTCTGCGATGGTGGTAAGCTCTCGGATTGTTATGGCAGGAGGGGGGTTTCCTGATGCGTACAATCTCCAGCTTCGATGATGGTTGGATCGCGCGTCTCTGTCTCGCGAACGTCTCGGGCGTGAGGTCGATATTCAGGAAACGAATTCGTCTCGGGAGACTGGCCGGCGATTTCAAGAAGCGTGGGAGACGGCTTTACTTCGAATGACGCAGCAGGCAAGACTGGGCTTGTTGGCAGCGATTTGGGTGTTTACGGAACTGACCTGGTTGCTCCTGCCTTGGTGCGGGACATCCATCATCGGAATGCTTGTCAAGTGCAGGAACTGGGTTCTAGTGCTTGTGGGTCGCGGAAGGCACCGCTCGTTTGTGCCTTCCTTTGTCATAGATGAGCGAGCATCCCCGGCATCTCGACTTTGGTGCGGCAGTCATGGATGGATAGATCAAGACCGAGCTGTCTGTCTTCGGAGGGGTGTTCAGGGGATGAAATGGGGACCAAAAAGTGATCCGACATGGCAAGAACACCCGCTTGCACCGAAATCTACGGTAAGCCGCCCCCGGAGTTCATCGTATGTCCTTCTGTTTTACTTCTACGGACCACCCTACCCATCCACGTCCACCCCAAATTTCCTGATCTCTTGGAACGTTTCCTCTCCACCCTGTCATTAAAAAGAACACCGCAGCTTCAAGCTCAGCTTTATGAAGCATACCTCTAACTTGCAAGAGGCGGTGCGGACCATCGCGCTTCTTCAAACCTCCCCTCTCCAGCCTGACAGCACAGAGCTTGCCGCGCAATCTCCAGTCCCAAGATGTCGTCATCCGCACAATTGCGACCTTTCCGTCTGATTGCGCTCATCAAACAAATCAAGTGCGATAGGGGATGACAACGTGTGGTGTCCGAGGCCCTTCCGGATCCAGCGCCCTGGTCCTACGGCGACGCGCCGAGCGACAATTTCACAAGGTTCTTAGAGAACGCCGGTTCTCTAACCCACTCTTACCAAGAACAACGCACTAGTCCATCACCTACTAGATCGGTGAGCCGACTTTCTTGTCCAAAGTCGTTCTCAAAGCTACTTTACTTTGGTGGAGCACTCGCAGGAAGGACGCGATCATCCCAAATTTCAACCTCGGACCCCGACCATTCATTCTCGGGCAAAATGCCACCGCCGCAGCAAGCCGAATTATACGGAGACAACACGGTCAAGAGATCCTCAGCTACATCAAGTCTCGGAAGCAGACCAGGGCTCCAAAGCTGGCAAACTTTTAATATTGTGGTAGATGCCGTTACTTAGGGGTAGATTATGCATAAAGAAGGGCCTTGCCCGACTCGTCTCTGTTGACAAAGGCTTCCCATCCCGTGGACTGCTATTCCGTTGCTCGAAACTTTGAGTAGATTGTGTGTTCGCTCGAAAACGGGTGGCGTAAGGTGGACGGCTTCAACGAGAATGTCGTCGCCTCCCAGAATCTACTCTCCGGGAATTTGACGCTGTAGAGGAAGAGTAATGAAAACGAATATCGAATGAGTTTTCTTTATCATCCCTTGATGATCAAATAGTATAGATTCTGTGTTGTCCTCAAGCGCGACAGTAAAGTACCGTGCAACCCCTCCCCACCTCTACTGTCCAACTTCTCCGCCTGGTTCCTTAGTCGAGATGTCAGCGAGGTTAGCAGAAATAACCATTCTCTTGAAAAAAAAAGTCGAAAAATCTTTCGGCTAGTCTTTGACAGAGCTGCGGGCGACACAATGTCCGAGAAGTCCATCACGCAAATGGTCTGTTGACATCCTGGACAGGCAGAAAATCAATCGAAGATCTGCCAAGCTGACCCACGAGCGCCAAAGCTGCTTCTGAAGGCCGCCAAGACCATGGGAATCCGGACGGAATCCTGAAGAGTAGCTGCTGTGTGGTCCTGTTAGGACTGGTATTCAAGACTGATGACCCGTCTGTGCTCTTCTCTTCCAAACCAAGCTCTCGTGGTATACGTCTGGCAGTGCATTCTGCGGTTTGCATACCAAAAGCTTTGTTGGAGCTGGTCCGTCAGCACCATCAGGTAATCTAAAACGGGCTCGGAGCCAGAGATGTCGCCAAAAACGCCACACCTGAAGACCCCGAAACTCTGGCACGGAGTACGCATGTGAAGTACTTCAAAGCCAAGCCATTCCTAATGGATCTGTAGCAATGTGCCTCTTGAATCTGTCGAAACTTACCCCGGCTTACCTCGGATGGCCATATCCGTCTCCCATTGATCTCGTGGAGCTATGGGAGCAGGGGTGACTGCAGACTTTGGTTGTGGTGAAAGACGGAGCAAACTCAAGACAAAGCTAGGTTCCGAAGCCGCCGCATATCAGCGGGCTGGAAAAACACAACACATGTAGGTATTGCAATCCTTAGGCCAGCTCTGGGGTATATTTAACAATAAGTAGCATCAGTAAAGTAGCGGGAGATCATGTAGCAAACTCACGCAAGTTAGCTGCGTTCAATTTGAGATGCGTTGCCTGAAGATTGCGGTCGGTTGGGGCATTAGCTGGCACACCTATACTGGTACTTATTTCATTTACGAAGTTATTTCAAGGATGACGACCAGCAGTTGGAGTTTGAGAGTGTACCTCCGGCGTAGAAACGATTGTGGACGGTGTGCAAGCGGCTGATTCACGGCATCAAAAACCACTTGAGAGCCCATTGACCTGCTTCAACAACCTGGTTACCTGCATCATTATCGATAGAACCTTCTCAGCGCTTGCTAACAGGCCCATCGACAATACCAGAATCATGACGGTGCTGCCAACTCGAAAGCTGGTTTTGTTGGAACCAGACCGGGAAAGAATGAATGACAGTGCCCCAAGAGGCGACCCCAACCAACATTAATCGAACTACTGTTGCCTCGCAAAGGAGATTCAAACTTCGGGCGGGTACACGATACAGGCGCGGTCTTAGTTCCAAGGGGATTCTCTAGACCGCCATTTGGTGGATGTAAGAGACTTGGTGAAGCGTCTGAACAATATCATCAAAAGACTGGCGATGCGCTAGTTGGGGGTCTTGAGTAGATGAAGATGAGATAGAGGGGCAAAGTCGGAAAGTCGCAGATGTAGGCGCCCGCGACGAGGGATGATTAATGTATCCTGTCGAACGAAAGCCCATGTGGATGTTGTGACGCTCTTTGTGATGCATTGCCGTTTTGAGGACTTCGAGGATGTTGCAGCAATGCGAGTGCTCTTTCGGGTTGACTGGAGGCAGACGGTCCTTGACGACAGACATGGTATTAGTTTACCGCCGTCCCAATTCTATTGCAACGACAGACGCGGAGCGGCCGAGGCTTTGAGAGAGTTGTGCGGAACTGTCGTATCAGGGATGAGGGCTGCTGTCGTTATGTGTAATTTCAGGTTTCGCGATCTCGCGACGGCTTGTTTGGGATGATAACCGTGGCGCCGCAGGTCTTGCACGGAACAGACACCCAAGATTTGCCTCGACTGGCAATGCTGATGCTTGAACAACGAGTACGTACTGTATCTGCGACGGTGGTGGTAGTTTTGGGATTGGAGATGGGGGCGACGTGGTGCTAGTTTTGGGATTGGAGATGGGGGCGACGTGGTGCAGGTCACTGGAGAGCAGTGCTGACGGGAAGGCGGATAGTCGATGACGGGTGACTGCTTCTAGATCCGATAGGACGATCCCCTGGTGTTGGAGATGAAGACGTCCCAGCAAAGATTCACGCTGGCTGAATATCTTTGGTTGGGAATATTGAGCCAAGTTGACATATTGCTGAGGGAGGAATCTGCTGAGAGGCAAGCTTGCTTTAAGTTGAGGAGAAGACGAATGGAAAAACAGGGTTGGATTAGGGCGGCCAAAACACCAGGGAGACGCAACTTACTGTCCTTAGCGCCAGTTTGACTGAGGATTGCGCATGCTGTTGACCTTGGCTCGCGGCCTTTGTCCGGCAGCGATCGAGAGGTGGCGGATCGCGCATCTGAATGGAACATGGTTGGGGTAGAAGGCTGGCTGAATACCGGGTCTTCAGCAATTTGCTTCAGGCGATACCAGAGGTAAGCGGGTCTGGTCTTGATGTAAGTTTGCGGGAGAGATTGGGGACTCCCCGCTATTCAGTGCTGCGAGCCTGCGGGTGGAGCTCCGTGCAAGACTGAAGATCCCCTTGGAGATGGGATCCAATACCAAAAAGCCATGTAAACTCCACTAGTTCGACGCTAAATACGTTAGTCGATCACAGTGATGCAACGCTGCAAAGCCTAAACTAACAACACTGAGGACCTTTTGGTCGTCGCTCTCGCACAAAGCCATCGGAAAGGAGTCGATTTGGCCACAGAAGCATTCTCTTCAGGGTGGCCACCACCGTTCAGATGACGGGATCGTTTGATGGCAGTACGATGAACTTGGGCTGAGTTCGAACAGCTGTGGGGTTCGCCTGCCGGCTTTCTGGGCGATAAATGGAAAGATGGACGGTCGGCGAAAGACGAGGAGGAGAAAATGTCGACGATGTTCGAGGAAAAGTGCAACTGCGGCAGGAGAAGGGTGAGGCTGCTTACCTTATTTATTTACGGGAAGGGACTATTGTGGGAAGGAACTGTTGTGGGAAGGAACCGTTGTGGGAAGGAACCGTTGTGGGAAGGAACCGTTGTGGGAAGGAACCATTGTGGGAACTGCCCAGCCAGTGTACCTTATGTTCCTCGCAAGTGCCCGGGGCGAGCAAGGGCCAGGTACCCACAGCGCCAAGTGCGCTGAAGATTTAGCGCAACTTCAGCGCGCTGGGGAAAATTCCCAGTGGAGCCTTGCCCGGAGCTTTTAGTGACCAACTGCCGATTTTCCTGCCCGGAGACCGATTGCTGATTGTAGCACCCAAATCGTCAGTTGGTGCCTGTACACCCACTGACGTCAACATCGTAGGTAATTAGGTACCTCTAGGTACGCGAGCGGGTGCGCCCACCCGACATCGAGGATGCCTGGACATATAGCCGATAGGTCATGGTTGATCAAACCATATAAACCCAAATGTCGCTCCGCATCTTCCTTTACCTGCGAGGAAATTTGGGGCATCGACGAAGATACTCTGGGCGAGAGCGTTGGTAGCAGGGATAAAATCAGCAGACTTCAGCATATATCTCTTAGCCTCCGACCACCACTACAGCTCCCCCGGATTTTGAGGCAACAAAGACGACAGTCTTCTACGTTCACCCGGTCACTGCCATCCGGCGTGCCCTCGTGCTCGACATCCCAGACTGCCCATACTGCTCAGGATCGTCGACAACTTCTCGGTCTATCAGGACCTGGAATGCTTGACCCCCAGAAGGAGGGCTCACACATACCGGATTTGCGCCTTGTCGTCTTGCAGTGGCGTATTTATCCGGTGTGTTACTATGAGACGCTGTGTACGCCGCGTGAGAATATCTTCTCATCACGTTTCCTAATTGCCGGGCGGGATGGTGGCGTGAAAGCATCGGCGAAGATGTAACAGCGTTGCAGAATGTCATCACATCATTTACTTCGTCATCGGCATCATGACCCCGTCGATCCCGGCGAAGTTCACAAGCGAAGAGTTGGGGTACTCAAATCTGAGAGGGCAAAGGGCCGCCACCTCATATGATGATGCGCCTCGCAACGTAGTCGCAAGACTGAGTTCAAGATGGAACGCCCGGATCGAGACATTGTCCGTTCAGGTTTGGTGCAGAACAAGAGGTGCTTCTCCAAGTTGCGAAATGCGAATAAATATCTGAAAAGCTAGATAAAGATTGTCCATCTATCCAGGATTCTATTCAAGAACAAATACCTTCGACATGAGGCGGCGAGGGAGCTTTCGGTTGTCCCTAGCCCACGGTTGTGGTGTAAGTACAACTTGAGAACAGGCTTCTCCTGAAACCCCTCGTCCAAGCCCGCGAAGATCCTCAGAGACATGAATCAGAACAAGGTGTCACTGAAAACTAGTACAAGACCGACAAGGCGGGAGGGCAGATGATGCCAGATAGAAGGCAGCTCTTTGTATAGCTGACCTTTCTCAGTCCAGGACGTATCGCCAATAAGACATGGCAATGTGCTCCCGACAGCTGCAGCTACCATTCAATCTTGCCCTTCGCGAAGCAACGTCAAACTGTGCCGCCGAAACAATCTGAAACCCCAGTCATGCAGACTTCTTCTTCTGGATGATTTGCAAACACGAGCGGATAAGGATCACGATGAGTGGTTCACAAACGGTCAAATATCTCTCCGCCCGATGCCAACGGAACGAACAGTGCAAAGTCCATCTGCCGGATGGATCAAGAGCACCGCGGAAAAGATTTGAAAATGTCATTGAAGGACATCCTTGATGCTATCTGCAGGTGAAAGGAGGCAGCTGGGATTGCAGGATTGTTGTTGGTGTATGCATGAGGACTGCGATTCTGGTACTGCTTGCGGTTGTTGCTCGCCTTGAGAAGTCTTGACCTGGAAACTAGCGGGCCGTACGCAAGGTTTGTTGTCTTATTAGTATGTTTCCGACTATGACTGTTGTCGTGCTCTGTGTACGGCTGCCTCCTGTCTCCCCGCCTGCCTCACGTCAAATTTCCCATCAGGACTGCAGACCTCGGGCTCGGGATTTCCGTCATCAACGGACAACACCTTCTAAAGGTTAGGTACGTACCTATCTGATGGAATTCATTCGGGGAAGGGGCTGTCCGGCAGCACTTCTGAGAACGGGACAAAGCCGACGTCATCCAGGCCAGGCCGAACGGACAGCTTGGCTGCGCCTCAGCCAGGTTCCGGGGGAATCTCACCACAGGTTGCCGATTGGTCTGTCTAGTGCTAGCAGAGGCTTCCTCATGCTTTATGCGCCTAAGTAAACGGCAGTCTGCTAGTTTCCAAGCGCGCGGAGGCGTCTGTTCGCCCTTGGGTCACATCTTTCCCTCTGACATGAATCCTTTCCACGTTGTCTTGAAGACTCTTCCTATTGTTTTCCGAAAGCTGTCATCAACGGCCCATATCGCGTGAAGCTTCGTTCCCCGCGCTGGGACCAACTGGCATTTCCAAATGCCATAGCCATAGTTTCTTAATGTCGAGACCAATCCCTGCTCGCACTGAATCATCTTGCGACTTTGAGAATATTCTTCCGCCGTTTGCCCTCTTGAACGTCTCTTGGCCGAAATGGATCAAACCCCATTCCGTGGTAGCAATTTCCTTCTCCCAACCTCGCTAGCAACAGTTTCGCTGCGCTTTGTAACACAATGAAGCATTTTGCCCACGCCGAAGTTCATCAAACGAATGCGAGAAACCCCAGGGCTGGCAGCACGAGCTGGAGCGTCGCACCGCGAGGTACAACCTGAAATGATCATAATGCCCGCAAGTAGAAGAAAACCACTCACACACTCTGCCAATCAACTCAAAATTTACAACGGAGAGCCAGCCGTACGCAAAAAGTAAGAAGCTAGGAATATATTCAAGCAACACGCATATCAACCAGCAAAACGAATCATTCATACATGCAGTCTGATACATTGCTTCTCGTCCGACTGACTGACGGTACTTGTGTATCCCACACTACCTTAAGTAGCCCCTGAGACGAGAAATGTGAAGTGAGATTTCTCTAGGTTCCTGCTGCCACCGTAGGTGACTTGTGTCCAACGACGCCCAGTCCCAATCGACGCGTCTCACGGAAAAGGGACCTACTCGGAAGACTTTGTTTCAGTGCCTAGCGCACAATATCAGGCCTGAAACAGTGCAGGCCGCCGTCGGTACCTTGGGGAATTGCATAAGTGGGCCACTGCACTCACTAATGAGCACAACAGCCTGCTTTTACAAACTACCGTTCTCTAAGAGTGTGCAGTGTGTGTCAAGGTACTCCAAGTAGACGCCTGGAAGCCAGCGTAGGGCAACCCTCAAGAATCTTATCAACTAAGTGCTCTGGATTTTGAAGGAGACTTCATGCCATCTGATGGAGATGGCCATCCTGGCAAGCCCGACACCAATCTCGCAAGCTTTATTGCCAGCGTACAGAAGTCAAAACGACCTTTCTGTTGGACATAAGCTGTAACAGTAATCTTACACTCGGACGTAGCCGCAACTTCAAATGTGGGTTTGCAGCTTGAATGCTGTGCAACCTTCTTCCGTTTACATGGAAGTCTTGCTTCAAGTGTCGAATCCATTACACAGTTCCAAGTCTGCAAAAGACTTGCTGCCCTCACCAACAAAGTTTTTGAGTGAGGGTCATGGACAGCTCTGCGCTGATTCGGGATAAAAGTCGTATCTGGCGTATGGAGATATTCCCCAACTTGCGCTGCGCAGGCTTGACGACGCACATAGTTGCACATGAGCGCTTCCTTCCTTGCCATAAGATCAGACTATTCACAAGGGCAAATTCAGGAGGTATAACAGAAGGGTATTGTTCTTGATTACTCACGCAAAGCCAGCTATTCAAAACACCTGACATCAAATCCATGACAATGTCGAGCAATAAGGTAGATTCCACTGCCCGTCGTCCCTTTTGAACTTCTATTCTTCATCAATACATGTTCTAATATCTTCAGATAGAGTCGTTTCGACTTAAGTAGCCCGGGAGATAATCCGGGGTCACCCCCAGTCAGAGTGAGTGAGTTTATTTCCTGGGCGTACGTGCTGCATCGTCCGTTCCGCACACAGAAGCCATGAAGAATACAGAGAATAGTTGTGATGAGAGGGAAATAGAGGCAAAAAGCGACGCTATGTAGAAATGATGGACTCCTTTGGCGAAAGGAGTCAGAAGATAGACTAGCAGAAGGAGGGGAACAAAACACCACCAGGGTGCACGACCAGCAGATCATTCCAGCAAAGGTCCAGAAGGCTGACAGACATCCAGACTCCCCAACTGCGTAAAACTATTTCGAGAGCTGCCAAGCTGCTATCAGACTTGAAAGCCGCCGAAGGAGTGGGCGGATTATCGCAAGCTCGGGCAGGCGACCCCCGGGGGCTGGGCAACGGTGCTGGCCGCTTTGCGCCCGACGCCTGCGCGATGCCTGCGTGGCGCAACGCGCGGCCTTGACCGCTCTGTCAAACGAGGTATCGATCCGGCGGTTGGCTGCAATGAAGCTGCTGAAAGCCACAGGCAATATGTGCGGCTACATTAGCGAGGC
The DNA here is from genome assembly GCA_027406005.1 of Colletotrichum horii. Classification (NCBI taxonomy): domain Eukaryota; kingdom Fungi; phylum Ascomycota; class Sordariomycetes; order Glomerellales; family Glomerellaceae; genus Colletotrichum; species Colletotrichum horii. The sequence goes on along the minus strand of JANVYB010000015.1, from coordinate 169,756 downwards.
GCTGTTGAGGCACATGGCTAGAACGAACCCGCCAAGGATGAGTTGCGGTCACGCTGAAATGCAAGCGGCTGGCGACTTCTGAGGGGGAGGCCGTGAAAAGCATCTTCAACCCAGAGAACTAGCCGGCAGCTTGGGTCTGCTCAGCCCAGCCATGCGTTTGCAGGCTGTCAACCCCGCAACCCTGAAGGCAAGGTTCTGCACGCTGATGCTCCTAGGCGGGTTCCTTCATGAGCACCGCAATTGGAAATTCACCAACCTTCGTAACATGATTCGCCCCAAAGAACATGTTCTAAGCTCCATCCAATGCTATTCTAACTTCTCATCGGATAACACCAAACTGACGGCTGAACAGGACACGGCCGATCTGTGGGATAAGTAGCAGTGGAGCGTTCTGGCCGATATGTGGTATGCTGACGGCTTTGAACTGCTGTGTACGGGTGCTTTGATGTTCTCATACATCTGGGAGGGCGATACGACACCGACTATCGCGCCGGTAACACACCATCCAGGCGAAAGCCGTTATGCAAAAGGTGTGAGAGCCGGAGAAGTTGCAGCTCCGCTGCCGGGACTTTGTGTGCAATTTGCTCCGTTGGTCATTCGAGCTTGCTCGCCGGCTAGGGCGAGACACTTCGTGTCTGAAAATGCTGAGATGACACTGGTGACTGTACACCAGGTTATTTTCAACCGGGCTTACTAAGCTACCAAGAGCAATGAAGACGAAGATATCCAGGATGACAATGAGAAGAGCGTGGTTGACTGGCAGACCCAAATGACGGTATTCAGCCGTGGCCGAGCCATCAACAGGCGAAATGGGTTGAAATCCGGAACAAGCGGAAGTTCCGGTTGGAATTGAAGAAAGAGATGGAAAAGTTCGTGGGGCGAGCAGTGGGGATGAAGCTGAACCACGTCGAGACGTTGAGGGCGTCGACATGGCCGCTCTTTTCAGCGGTGCTAAGGGGGCTATATCGAATATCTGCGGTTTGTGCATCATATCTGATGAGATCGACGTCCATGTCATCTTTATCTTCGTCGATATTGCCCATATCCTGGATGCCGTAGTGTCCAGAATCAACGAGGGCGACATACTATTTTGTGACGGCGAATCCGGTGCGGGCGGCGGCAGGCATTCAGCTTGGACATGTCGTTGCGGCTGGTCATCACGCTGGGCAAGCTTGGCTTTGGCGAGACGGCCCGCTAGAACGAGAGTGAGATTAAGCTGGCTGTTCTGATCGGGCCTGCAAGCAGCTTCGAACAAGGCCAGGGGACACAACTAAGGCGTTCACCGCCGTCAGGCCAATGGGGTGATGGAATTGGGACTGGTCAATCCTGAGGCCTCCTACCCATCCCCTCATACTCTATGCCAAAAACCGTGCCGATATCTCGCTGAGAGGTGAGCTGGACGACAACAGAGACGCCGGGGTAATGTTGGATGCGCCCCAGCAGATGGTAGTAAGGGCCCGCACGAACCTGTAAGCTGAGCCATATGATTGACGCAGGCAGCGAGGTCAGCGGCGCCCGCCGCTTAGACGCAATCAAAATCACTGAAATGCCGCCACCGACACCATGATGCTGGGAAAGGTTGGCAAGAAACATCTGTATCAAAACTGCGAAGGGCGTTTTATGTGACCTGGTGCTGTCTGCTGAGCGGAGATGCACGAAAAAGATTGCCACGTTTCTGGGGCGGAGGAAGAAGTCCCTTGGAAATCCTACCCCCCACTCCGGGTGCGGAACTCTCATTGTCGACCTAACTGAGCGGCAGCCCGGCAATTCGTGTCAAGGACGGATACTCCAGGTCTTTGTCAAGCCTTCATGGCGGCGTCAAGGCCCAAGGAGATAAATGCCGCCTGAGGTTGGCCGTTACCAGAGTGCACATGTCTCGATCCGCCATTCTTGGGATGAGCAATGAATTGTCGCCTGCGGCAGTCGCGCTCTTTCATGGGGCAGGCCTATTGCCCGGACTCAGCCCCGACTCGGGTTCGGATGGGCAGCGGCGGAGTTCGAGACCGTCAGCTGAACATCAAGCGCGCTGCGCCAATGGTTACTTCTGCTGATTTGACGTTATGCTCTGGTCGCCTGCGACTGAGATTGAGGACACGAAGAGGAACGTTCTGGAAGTTGACTGGAAATCCGGAAGAGACTAAAGAGACGGAGGAGAGGAGAGTGGGAGAGGGATCGGGAAAAATGGGCAGGCGCGTGCACTCAGATCGTACCTTCCCTACCTTGCCTGGGTAATTACGTCACAGCAGACACTGGATGGGAGGCGGCAGGGGCCTCTGAGGATTTGAGGAAGGACCCTGTGCAGTGGAGGGCTTCGCGCCGCCCAAACCAGACACGCGGAGGACATTGCGGCATGGGAAAGCCATCAAGTCCCCGCCAGGTCAGTCCTTACCCTGGGGAGGCGTATCGTCATGGGCAGATCCCCAACGTTCGTCTTGCATCTTGACCCGTCGCACATCCGACAACCCATCTACCTTATCAATCGCTCGGTACTTTCATAGTGCATCCGCACTAATGTTCCTGTCGCGGGCCGAGCCGTTGGGTGATGCAACTCGTAGACAAGGTTCATCCATGGACATGCTACGTGGGAACAGTCCTTGCGAAGAGCACCGGCGCCAAGGTTGGTCGTCGGGCTAGGTCACCCGTTACTCATGGTGCCATCCAGGTCGACCGTCAAGGTACCTTACCTTGATAACGTACGTACCTACCCGTATCTTATTGTACGAAAGTCTGGCACCGGGAAAGAAAAAAGATGGCTTCTTGGCGGATGTCTTCACCACGTCGCCTTCAGGGTTCCCCTGGGACTCTGTGACTCAAGGCGGTGAAGAGAGGTAGCCTCAGGCCTTGTGGGGAGGTGCCGTAGATGCTGCCCTTCCACAGGGCAAGGTGGGATGAAGCAGGCGCAGACAGATGTTCTGGATTGGGCAAGAGAGATGGTAGGTGCAGACATCTGGATTGTCCAGAAGGTGGGACAGCGCACGACTTCCCATAAGGTAAGGTACCTTAGCGCACGATTCCCCTAGCGCACGATCCCCCTAGCGCATGATCCCCCTAGCGCACGATTTGCCTGCCTAAATTAGTGCGCTCGCCACTGAAGCCAGCCCAGGGACAAAGCTGACAGCACCTCGTTCCAATTGGATCCAACACATCCTGGCGTTCCCATCGATGGGTCCCCTGGTCCCAGGGTCGGGCGGGACGCGATAAGCGACTCATCTTGCAGCTGGCATCACAATAGTTTGTGTGTGTCAGCCAGCCATTGATATCGTGCCTGCATTCTCTCGACTCTGCCTGATCATCACGTCCACGCCTGCAGGCAGAGACGCGGCCTCTCCCCATCCGCAAAACACAATGCCGCAGCGACCGGGGGAGCTTGGCTGTGCCGCCTTCAGCCTGCCCCAACCAACCGACGCCAAGACTGCATGATGCTGATTGTTTGCTCGGGGTTGGCGCCAACACCTTGCACTCTTCCGGACTCTCTCCTCTCCGCTTGGTGACCGCACTCAGGGGCTTCTCATCGCCTCAACCTTGGCCTGGCTAACCGAGTCATGATCCAGATGTCAGATTCATCAAGCGACCAACCCCCGCCGCCGCAAAGACACGATTGGACGATGGAAAACCCGATAATCTTCCCCTCACAAGCCGGTCCCAAGCCTGATTCCGTTCCGGTCGCGGTTGCCACAATGTCCAACGAAACGAGCCTCCTCTCTACCGAGCCCGAACACGACCAAGACCCTGGCGACTGCCCCGTGTGCGCTCTCGAAGCGAACATGCGCGATCCCTGTGGCAAGCCGGGGCCCCTCGACTTCGATTTTCGCGCGGAACGTCTCATCGACCTGGTGTTCAAGACACTCAGCCCGGAAATCCCGCATCAGACGAGGAACACGGTGTGTAGGCTTGTGGCCCAAAGGTGCAGTTGTGACGGCATATGGAACATCAAATCGTTGGACCTGTGTTGGGGCTGCGATCAGCGCAGGTTGTCTACAAAACACTTCGGCGAGATGCGGGCGGGCGAGGACAAAGCCAGCGACGCGTTGGCCCCTTCAAATGCGTCAATTGCCATCGCACCCCAACAAAGGCCAAGACACAATAAACGCATTGAGTCAGCAGTCACCTGCGGTCAATCTTCAATAGCGAGGATTCAAAGCCAAGAGCTGCAAGATCTGTCTCCTACTTCCAGTCCCACAAAGAGGCTCAACGGATAATTCAAGGTTCTGATGTAGGCAAAGGGGAAGAGGGCCCTTAGGATACCTACCTTGGCGCATCCACATTGTTGCCCCCCCTGGGGACAAGATTTCTGCTCAAGTAGGGGGTGCCCAGGCAACTACTGAGGGGTTCGTCGCGTATTCATTTGATGGAGCTCCCGTTTGTTTCCTTCCGTCATCACATCACCGTATCCAGTTCTCTTGCGACTTCAAGACTAGTGATGCCGCGCGCCGTCGACACAGTCAAGCCTTTTTCTCAATTATGATCAAGTAGCCGGCCAAGCTCCTCACATGCTTTGTCCCCTTCTTCGCAACCACCCTGGCTGCCGATGCAGCCCCCAATACCCTCTCATCACAACGGAATGAATTTCGCCACATTAATGCCTTTCTTGACACTTGGAGCCATCGTCCCAGAGACCTGGCTGCCAAGGTATGCCAAGGCCGAGCTTTGAGCAATGATACATCACGTATAAGCCGCGTGTCTTTCGCAGCGCTCGAATCCCGGGCCAGGATGCCGATTTCCAGCGCTCTGCGATATCATCCAAGGCAATTCGTACAAACGTTGGTCTTGAGTTGATGTGGCGCATTCGTATTACCAGTTGGCAATTCCCACGCAATGTTTCGACTCATATTACATAAGCATATTGCCGCATGGTGATATCTAAATCAACTCCCGCGTGATTCAAGAAACTTCCTATTCCAAGCCTCCCACGCCGTCTTAACCACACTGCCCACCTCAATCTCCACCCTCAGTCAGGCTACTTAACGTCAGGTGTCAGCGGCGATTGCCGAACTACACTGCGGCCTGGATTCGCGCCCGGAGGACGGCACTACCCGGATGATCGAGATCGCCGGTCATTTCGAGGGCGGACAAGCGAAGACGGAAGTCGAAGACGAAGCCTGGCGGGTGCGGCCCGCGCTAGTGATGGAGCTTGATCATGTACATCCAAGCCAACGCCGAAGACCTGCGCGTCGAGCTTCCCGCCTGCTCGACGTCATCAGGGGACGGATGATGGACGCCACGAGTCGTCAACGACTCTCTCGGCGCGCTGACCACGAGAGCTGCCTTGAAGCCTAGTTGAGACACAGACAAAAGGATCATCCCGCCACACTCCAGGTCGATGAACCCGATGTCATCCACGGCCAAGCGGCACCACGTTAAATACCAGCTCGTATGCACTGAGCGGGCTGAGGATGACACGCGGACGGGGTCATGATTAGACATGACGCTACAGTCCTTGCTTGTTGTATCATGTACTGAAACGTCTGTTTGTAATGGACTATGATGTCGCGGACAAAAGGTATGTCACACGAGCTTGCTCATCGTGCGATGTGCTGTCAATTGCTTCAGAGAAGTAACAAGGGCTGTGACGTTTGAAACGATGGCCTGCAGATTGTTGGTTGTCTCGGCGCTTCTATTCAGACAGTCCCGTCACCGCCGTCATGGCTGTCTTGGGCAGACGACACCGTGCTGGCCGCGCCAATTTCTACAAGCCGTCATGCTGTTGAGATCACGATTCGGCGAAGCAGAGGCTTCCGCAGTGAGGTTGGTGGAGAGAGTGATACGCAGCACATTCGTTGTGAAGAAGCATTGCCGTACAGCGCAACTGGTGAACTGTCCTTGGATCGATGATCACCTAGCTGGCTGATTGTGCAACATCAATGACCTGGCACTCGGCATCTCATAGATGGACTTCGGAGCTTCTGTTCAAACCAGTCGAGGTATACAAGACCCTACGCAGCTTGCAAGCTAAGATTGAGGCAACGGGACCTTCCTTCACAAGCTTGACCGCGAAATCTCCAATGGAAGCTGTAAGCTCAAGGTTTCCCTCGAAGTTGTCCACAAGGTAGGAGTCGAAGTGGGAAATAGAGTAAGCTAAAAGTAAACTAATCAGACGCCACAAAGGCGGCGATAATAATTGTCGCAGGGCTGGAAAGCAATATCGTCAATGCCACACCATCCCGTATGCAAGATTCCGAAGTGATCCGGGTCGAAGCTGCTGACTTGCAGGCGCGCAACGCCGAAGCAGAAGTAGGATTCGATTTCTCTGCGGGAACCATTGTTAACACCCAGATCCGTGCAAATCTATTTTCAGAACGGCCTTCGGCAACCGGTCGAATCTCGCGAGAAGGGCAGGATAAAGCAAGCGGGCGCGAGAATGGGCAGTAATATGGACAATGTGGGTCATACGGCGAAGGAGGCAGTTGCTCCGGTAGTTCCGCTGGAGACGCGAGCTTCAACCTCCAAAATTTCTGGTAAGACATTTAGGCTCGATCGTTGAGTTGGAGATTTCGTGGGTCGGTAGATCAAGGATGAAGCTGGTGTAACATGGGCAACAATTGGTCGGGCCGGCGAGGGAGATGAACTCTTAACCCTCCATCAGAATCTTGACGACATAGTCAGGAGTGGCGGTCGTGTGCTCGGCCGAGGGGAAGCATCTGGTGAGCATGAATATTCGATCGTTTGGAGATGAACATCAATATCTCCTGTATTTCCTACTGACCATGTTCACACTCCAACCTCTCGCGACGAGGATAACAGTGCTAGCGGATTGTGGGAGTAGGACCGGCGTGGTTGCCGAAGGTAACAACGGGGATCAATTCGTCCAGAAACATAGCAGACAATCCGTCAGAATTGCAATGGAAAACCAGGCCCCAAGGAGACGGTGTCGCAGTGTGCATCGAGCATGTTGTTGGGTTCCCTTTCGAAGGCGTACGGTGTGGGGCTAATGTTGACGGAGGTACCTACCCGGGGGCGTTAGTCAGCCTGCGTCAAGCGCAAAACTCCCCCTACTCACGTAGGGGGCGAAAAAACTGGGTTTCCATGCGGGAAACTGGTTTCCACCCCTAATATTACTAATAACTCTATAACCCTAGCCTTAAAATTAGAGTTATATAGCTTATAATTAAGCTTAAAAAATCACAAAAATTCCTATATAGTTATTATAGTTATATATATTATAGTTACTTAGATATTTATAATAATAGTTTGCTAGGAACTTAATTATAAAAGATATATTACCCTAACCCTAAATCTAAATAAGTAGATATTTAAAAGAATTTCTAATTAGAATTACTATACTTTGTACTAGTTTATAGTAGTTACTTCTAATTTAATATAGAAATAATATATTAGATTTCTTAGTTTTTCTAAGAATTTTATTTTTCTTTAGAATTTCTTAGAAAAACAAATTCTTAGAGAAAGCTTATTATTAATATTATATTTATTCAGTTTCTTATAAAGATCTTAATATAGCTTTATATATATATATTATAAAAATCTATTTAAAAATTTATAATATAAACTTTTAAAATTAAAATTATAAATCTATATAAAAAAAGAAATATATTTTTACTAAGAATTAAAAACACTTATATATATAGCTATATATTATATATATCATAACTAGTAGTATAAGAATTTTTGCGATTTTAAGGGCTTAATTATAAGCTATAATATTATAAGCTTAGGATTAGGGCTATAGAGTTATTAGTAATAACTGTAATGGAAACTAGTTTCCCGCATGGAAACCCAGTTTTTTCGCCCCCTACGTGAGTAGGGGTTCTAGCGTTAGCCTGCCACACGCTTTGACCCCCGGGTACACTGTGAAAAGTTTGACGAGTTGACGTCCCAAGGCTTAGCGACCGTGTCACTGTAACTACAGGGGCCACCTGCCGATTTCAGGCCTGAAATCGGCAGGCCTGGGGAGGTGAGAAATCGGCAGGCGGTGAAATCAGCTGGCAGTTAAAAACCAGCAGGTGTTAAAAGTCGGCAGGTGTTGGTTTGCAGTCATCCGGGTCCCTAATTCTACAAACCTTGTTAGGGCAGCTTTAAGCCCGCCTAATACTACCCAGGGGCGTTAGTCAGCCACATCAAGCGCAAAACACCTTCTACTCATATAGGGGGCGAAAAAACAGAGTTTCTACGCAAAAAAGGGGGTTTCTACTTAGTTATATAAAAGTTACATTTTTAACTTTTTACTACTAAAATATAACTTTTTTAAAACTATATTATAACTTAAAACTACTTTTTTTTTAATTACTATTTTTAAATTTTATTATTAGAATATTTTATTAAAGTAATATTAACTTAATACTTATTAAATAAGCTATATAGATATTATATATTTTATATTAATAAGTTTTTTAATTAAAGTATTTAGAAAAGTTTCTAGCTATTACACTGTTAATATAAACTATTATTATTAACTATAAGATATTTTATATAGTAGTAGAAAAATATCTAAAAGCTTTTAAAATTAGTTATAACTTCTTTATATTACTTTAAGAGAGTAGCTAGCTAAAGATATTAATAGAGGCTAAAGATTTAGTTTTAGTAATATTTATAATATAGCTTAATACTATTAGCTTCTTAATAACTTCTCTTATTATTAAGGAGATAGCTAATATCTTTTAAGCTAGCTAAAATATAAGCTTAGTTTTAGAGTATTTTATAAAGTTCTAAAAAACTAATTACTTAAAGTTCTAAAAAGAATTAAAAATTAAATCTATTAAAATTTACTAAAAAAGTATTAAATTTAATTTAGTATTAATTTAATACTTTTTTAATTAGTATAAAGTTATAATTTAAAACTATAAATTTAAACTTTTTAAAATATAAAATATTAATAAGTCTAGCTACTATATTAGCTATTTTAATAGCTATATATATATTATTTTATTTTAAAAATAATAGAAGTAGAATAAATTATAAAAAATAGTTAATTTAATTAATAGAATGTTATATATTTTTATTAGTATTAATAATATTATTAGAAATATTATTTTAATATATTTTATCTTTAAGATATAGCTAATTACTATTTAAGCTAATTATAATATTAAAGAAAATATCTATTTTATATAATTTCTTATTATGTTTTTTAATTAAAAGATTATAATAGATTATATTAAGTATTTTAATATATATTTATTTAAATAGTTAGTAAAGTTTTAATAATTTAGATATATAATAAAGTTATAATTTAATATTAATATATATAGAAGCTGTTTTAATAAACTTAAGATATATAAAATAATACTAAATATTTAAGTTAAGTTATATTAAACTCTCTAAGCTAAATTTAATATAGTACTATATTATTTACTTTTTTTAATAGCTTCTCTAGCTATATTAGTATAAACTTTATAGAATATTATATTAATTTTAATATTATTATTAGATTTTTCTTTTTCTATATTATATATCTATTTTAATTTATAAATATAAAAGTCTTTTAGCTATTTAAAAAAGCTTATTAAATAATATTATAAAAGTTTATATAAAATAGTAATCTTATTTTTATTTATAAAGACTTTATTAGTAAGCTTTAATAGATAATAGATATTATATTTATTTATTTAAATATTATAATAAAATTTAAAAAGTTAGATATTTAATTAATTAGAGATAATATAATACTTTTTTAATTAGTTAAATATATATAGTTAGCTTAAATTAATATATTTAGCTACTTCTTAAATTATTTACTAAATAATAATAATATAAGCATCACTTAGGGAAGCTGCTAGGAAATGCCTAGTAAATCTTTAGGTAATTAGAATGCTAGCTTACTAGTGAAATCTCTGCTTCCTAAGGAACTTAAAAGAAGCAAGCTGTAGTTAATATATTAGATTAACTTCTATTTATTATTTAGACTTTTTTTAATTAAAGCTTTTAGCTTAATATTTTTATAATTCTATAGCTTTTATTTCATTTTAAGTAACTAATGCAGATTAAAATATCTTATAATAAGAGTGATAATTTGCTGAGCAGTTAGCAAATAGAGTTTAATATAAATAAACTACAGAAGTCTATATTTAATATAAAGCTACTTCTTCTAAGATTTTGCTGAGGTATTTATAACTTTATACTGAAATTAAGTTAGCTAAAAATAATATTAATTAAATAGAAAGAGATAATTAATAACTTTATTAATAAAGCAATTAAATATATAAGCTTATAAGGCTAGCTTTATAACTGTTTTAACTTAAATAACTGAAAATATATTTTAGTAATAAAATAGCTACTATATAAGCATAATATAAATACTTTCTAAAGAGAATAATATATAAGCAGCAGAAAAGAAATAGATATACTTTAATTGCTATTATAGCAGTAATAAGAAGCTTATATTTAAATAATAAGATAATAATAAGAAGCTTATTAAGAGTTAATAGAGCATTTTCTCTAAAAGCTTACTAAGCGCTCTATAGGCTAAATAGCGCTAAAGGTTTAAAAAAAGCTTCTAATATATAACTATAAAATCTTAAGAGAAGATATTATAGTTAAGCAAATTGATAACTAAATTTAAGCTATAAAAAATAGTAATTAGATATATACTAAAAGTATATTAGAGGAATAGATCTAATAGTTTTTTATAAAACTTTTATATATTCTATAGATATAATAGCACTACTATAAAAAGAGCTTAAAAGAAAAGGTCTTATAAGCTGACTTTATTATATTTATTTGCTAGCAGTATATTAACTTAGAGATATAAAAGTTTTAATATTAAGAAAAGCTTAATATAATTAAACAAAAAGAAAATTAATTACTATTTTAGTTTTTTATTAAATAATTAGCAATATACTACAGCTTAAGTATAGAGAATTAAGAGAATAATAAGGCAGAAGCTTATATATACTTCTTTAGACTTTTATCTACTATATATAAAGAACTATAGCAGTAGAAAATAGAAGTAAAAAGACTTAGAGATATAGCTATTAAAGCTGAGAAACTTTAAAACTTATATTAGCAATACTTTAGCAAAAAGCTATAAGAGAATAGATAGAAAAAACCTTTTAAAGGTAACTACTTAAGTTAGTTTAAACTAAAGCATTAGTTAGAAGCAAAAGACTTTATTAAGAATAACTATATAGCTATAAAGAGTATAAACACTTTTTAACTTTTTAGTAAGAAACCTTAGCAAAAAGATAATTAAAGGCAATCTATTTAGCTGCAGTTAACTAATATATTCTAAAAAAACTAACTTATTACTTATTATAACTATAGAAATAAGAGATATAAAGCTGCTAACTGCTTTAAGCTAAAAAGACTAAGAGATATAAATACTACTTTAATAACAAATTAGCAGTTTATTAGAAAGGCTAGTATAAATATAATTTAAGTTATAAAAAAAAAGAATATAATAATAAGCTTAACTTATTAGAAAACAAATAGGCTAGAGGTTAAATCTAAACACCTCTATACTACTTATAAAACTAAAAAAGATATCTATTAATACTATAGCAAAAAATAGAGCGATTATTCTCTAGAGGTATACTAAAAAAGAAGTTACTATAGATATAAATAGTTATTTATAAATTGATTTTATTAGCTTTAGCTTTATTAAGTTCTTAAGCTTAAAGCTTTCTAATATTATAGTCTTTCTATTAGAAAGATTTAATAGCTATATAGCTAACTTAAGATAAATATTTAAACTTATATTCTTTTTTATAGATTTTAAAGGCCGCTTTTATAAGATCTATAGGCTTTTTATTAAGGTTTTTTAACTATAAGGTATAAAAGATCTACTACTTTTATAGAGTTTTATAAAACTTAAAGAGATTATTATTAATATATAAATAAACAAATAGAAATATAATAAGATTGCATTTATAAAACTTTTAGCATTTATAAAAGAGATTATTAAAAACAGCTATAAAGCATATATCTTATATATCTTAAGTAATATTAGCTTAAAAGAAATCAAAATTAAAGAACTTTAAAAAAAGAAAGATAAAAGAGATAAGAAAGCTAAGCTGCTCTTAAAGTTTAAATTTAAAAAAAGAGCATTTAATAAATAAGCAGCAAAAGAAATAAACCTCTTTAATAGAGCAGACTATTTAATTAATTTAAAAGAAAGTAAGAAACTGCTATATAGATTAATTTACTTTTTTAATAAGTAGCAACTAGAGAAACTTTGCTAATATATTGCTAAAAATAGAGCAAATAAGAAGATTTAACTTTCTATAAGTAAAGCAGAAGCGCTAATTCTTTTTGTTCTAAAGAAAGATAAATCTTTAAAGCTCTATATAGATTATTATAGCTTTAATAAGGTTATAATTAAAAATAGATATCTATTGCTACTTATTAATAAGCTTTTAGATAAGCTTTATAGAGCAAAATAAATTTTAAAAATTAATTTATAAGATGCTTATTATTAGATCTAAATTAAGCTAGAAGACTAATAGAAAACTGCTTTTTATATATAATATAAGCATTTTAAGTATATAGTTATACTGTTTAAACTAATTAATATATTAGCAATATTCTAAGCATATATATATTAAATACTTATTAAGCTTTTAGATATATACTATATAGTATATATAAATAATATTATAATATATTTAGAAATAAAAGAAGACTATATAGCAGATATTCTCTAAATATTTTACTGCTTAAAGAAGTTTCAGCTATATATAAAGCTTAATAAGTATAAGTTTTACTAATAAGAAGTTAAGTTTTTAAAATATATTATATTGCTAAATAGCATCTCTATAGACTTAAGATAAATATAAGCTGTTATTAAGTAAAAGCTGCTAAAATCTTATTAAGAGATCTAAATATTCTTTAGATTTTATAACTTCTATTATAAATTTATTATAAGATATTTAAGCATTATAGTTTTAATAATATCTCTACTTAAAAGTAGTAAAAATAGCAGAAAACTAATAGAGTTTAAGTAGCTAAAAGAAACCTAAAAAGCTTTTAATAAGCTAAAAGTTGCTTTCTGCTCTATAACTATTCTCTAGCATTAAAACCTAATATATAAGATAAAAGTTAAAATAGATACTTTTATAAAAGCTATTTCTAATATTTTCTCTTAGAAGATTAATAGCTAATAGTAACTAATTACTTACTATTTATAGAAGCTTTTAAATATAAAATAATAATAAGTAATAAGCTAATAAAAACTTCTTACTATTATTAAAAGTTTTAATTAGTAGATATACTACTTATAAGAAATATTAGCTAGGTTTGCAGTTTTAATAGATCATTAAGCTTTTAAAGAGGTAATTAATACTTTAGCATAAAACCTTTAGAAAAAGCTTATTTATTAAGTATATAAGTTATTAGTATTTAACTTTAATTCAAAGTATTGCTTAGAAGCTATTAATCTTACTAATAAGCTGTTTAAAAAGTTAAATTATATAGAGAGAAGAATAAAATATAATAATATATTACTAACTTTTATAAAAAAGTTGAATTTTATTAGCAAACTTCTAAAAGATCTATAGACAAAAATTGCTAGTTTTAAAGTAGAATTACAGATTAAAAAAGCTTATATTAATGCTATTAGAACCTACTAATAATACTTTAGCTTTAAAAGTAGAGATATTTTAATTTTATATTAGCTATATATAAGCAAATATATTAGTAACTTAATAAGAACTTAAGTTATTATAACTTATAGCTAGAAAGTATAAGAAATATAAGAGAATACTTAATAAAAAGATATAACTTAAGAAGATTTATAATAAGTTAGAGTTATTATTTTAAAGCAGTATATCTTATATTTAATTATAAAAAGGCTTATAAATAATAAAACAGTATGTATCTAATGCTCTTCTATAGTAATAGAAGCTTTTATTAGAAAACTATAGACTAAAAATAAATATTACTAAAATAAGCTAGAGAAAGCTTATAAACTAGCTAGCAATATAAAAGGATTTTATATTAATTTAAATAGTACTTTATTTTATAAAAAGAGACTTAAGATTTTAGCTGAGCAATTGCTTAGATTTAAAATACTTTGCTAACACTATAATAACTGCAGAGCAGGCTATATAAAGTCTAATAAGATAATCAAACTAATTAAAAGAAAGTTCTATTAGCTTAACTTAATTATAAATATTAAAAACTATATCTTTAGTTATGAAGTATGCTAAGAAGTATAGGTTCTAAAGTATAAGCTATATAGTAAGTTGCAGTTATTACTACTACTATTATATCTGTTTTAAGAGATTAATATAAACTTTATTATAAGTCTCTTAATAAGTACTTAAAATAATAGCGCTAAATATAATGCAATTTTAGTTATTATATACTATATAACTAAATTTAAGTTATTTATATTTATAATTAAGCAGCTAAATGCTGCCTAGCTTTTATAGATTTTTTATAAGAAGATTAAATATAACTTTAATATACTAAAAAGCATTATTAGTAATAAAAATAAACTGCTTATAAGCTAGTTTTAAGAAGAGTTCACTTAAGAGAGAGGAATTAAATATTATCTCTTTATAATATACTACTTATAAACAGATAGTTAGATAAAACAGATATATTAGATCTTTAAGAAGTATTTCTAAATATATACTAAAGATATCTTAGAATAATAAGCATTTTAACTGCTAGAAGCTAAGTTTATATATAATAACTTATAGTATAAAACTATTAGTTATTTGCTAATAGAAGTCTTATATAGTTATTACTTCTAAAGCATTAAGTATATATAGATAGAAAGCTATATATTTATATAAAGCATTAAAGAATAAATTAATTATATTGCTTTATTGCAGTAAAAAGCTGTAAAGTATTAGCAGAAGGCTGTAAAGTTATAAGCTAAATATTATAATTCTAAATATAAAGAGATATTATTTAAATTTAAGTAAGTAGTAAAGCTATTAATAAAGTTCTTTAAGTTTAAAAATAGAAAACTAATGTTATATTATATTAAAGTTATTATAATTAAGTATATAAAGAGCTAAACATATTAAGTATATCTCTTAGAGAAATATTATAAGCTTTATAATATATTTTCTGTTTTATTATTTAAACTATAGATATTAAGGTAAGCAGCTATAAAAGTAGAAATAGGCTTATTTAAGTTAGAAGAAGAACTTAATAAATAAAAAGTAGAAGAGATTATAGATTGCTAAAGATAAAGTAATAATATAAGATAGCTTATAAAGTAAGCTAGATAGCTTATTAAGTATAATACTTAAAAGCTGAGAAGCTATTTAAATAATGCTTAAGCAGCTATATATAAGTTTAAGAAGTAAATCTAAAAAGCTTATAAGAAATAAAATAAGAGAAAGTAATAATTATTTACTAAGTATTTAATAAGATATTACTAAGAGATTTTTAGTTTTATAAATAAGTTTAATTAAAATTAAAGTAATACTAATAGAAACTTTATTTAGCTTAAATAGAGCATAAGAAAGAAAAAGTAATTTAGCTTTAAAGCTAACTAATATCTAAAAATAAAAGTTTATAAAGAAATAATAGAAATTTTAGTAAAAGCTTAGCAATAAGCTGCTAAAAATAATTATAGCAACTTAAAAATATAAATATTTATTTAGCAGAGAGAACTATAAGGTTTTCTCTTCTATTTTCATTATTTTAGTCTATAAAAAGATTATTTTTTTTACTACTTAACTTATTACTTTCTTCTCTCTAAGTGTTAGCACTAAAGTTAGTCTTCTTATTACTATTATTACTAAAAAGAAGGTTAATAGAAGTATTACTTTAGCTATTATAACTATTATAATTACTATAACTACTATAACTACTTTAGCTAGCTTTTGCTGTAAGCTTAGCAGAAGATCTAGCCTTTTTAGCAAGCTTAAGGTTAATAAAAGCAGTAATATTATATGTTTTACTAGCTTTAGCTTTAACAGCAAGCTGCTGATTAAACTGAGCAGCAGCTTAACCTTTAGAGGTTTTTATATTATTCTAAGGAATAAAACAACTATTAGTAATAGCAATTTAGCAGTTAGAGACTTTATTGCTTATATAATAAGAGAAAAGCTTAAGAATAGAATTAGAGAATATTAAGAACTCTTTAAGATCTTTCTCTATTAGGTTGCTAAAGGGTTTCTAAAAATGTGAAAATTGAGGGGATTATAAGTTTAAAAGGTTTAGAAATAGTAATATAAAATGCAAAAAATAAAAATAAAATAAAAATTAATAGTGAAAAATCTTATAGAGAAAATAGTAGAATTAATAGTAAAAATATATAAAGCTTTTAGTAAAAGATCTAATAAGAAATAAAAATAATAAAAAGAAAAAAAGAAAAAATAAAGTTAAAGAGCTATAAGATTATTAAAATAAAAAATATATTGAGAAAAGAAAATTTTAAACCTATAAGAAGTAAGCAAAAATCTTAGTTATTAACTGCCTTAAGTATATATTAGCAAATAAACAGAAAACTGCTGCTAAAAAAAGAAAATATAATAACAAAATAATAATAAGCTAATTAATATAAAGAATTATTTAAATTTAATAATAAAACAAAAAATCTATTTTTAACTAATAACCTTATAAAATAATATAATAATATAAATTAATTAATTAATATAAAAAATTAATAGATATATAGATATAAAGGTGTTAAGCTGCTAGCAAAGCAATTTAAGCATAGAAAGTGCAATTAAGCTGCTGCTTCTAATTAAATAAGAGAGACTATAGAGAGGTTTTACTTAAAAAGATAATTATATACTTATATGTTTTAAGGACTAAAGCCCTAGAGAGGAGAGTAATTATAAGCATCACTTAGGGGAGCTGCTGAGGAACGCTTAGCAAATCCTCAGGTAATTAGAATGCTAGCTTATTAGTGAAATCTCTGCTTCTTAAGAAACTTAGAGGAAGCAAGCTGTAGTTAATATATTAGATTAACCTCTATCTATTATTTAAACCTTTCCTAGTTAAGGCTTTTAGTCTGATACTCTTATAAATAAGTTTAAAAAAACTATACTATAAGTAAATATTATTAAATAATATTATGCTACTAAATAAAGCTTTTCTATTTAGAAAAGTTATAAAGTAATTAAAACTGTAATTAGTAAGAGTAATTTATATTATAAGAGAGGCTAGAAATATATTATTAACTAAAATAAATATATAGAGATATAGTAATATAAAAAGTAAACTTAATAAAATATTAAATTAGCTTATTTATTTATAATTGTTAGCACAGGTATAAGAGTATTCAGGGGCGTAGTATATGCGCCTATATAGTATAGGGTTATAGATGGAGATATGTTATGATAAAATGTGATAATCCTCAGCATTTATGGGCATTTATTTGTATAGATAATTGATAGAGAAGGAATGTATTATGATGATTCTGGTTGATGTAGTTGGCAGGTTGCATCCTAAGGTAGGGAAAAAGGAGGGGAAAGATAACCTGAAACATAAGCTGTAAAGCTCTTAATTACATAAGTAGGATTACATAATATAAGGGATTACGTAAGCATTTATAAAGTTATAGGTTATAATAAACTAAACACTTTTATATAAGGTTGTATATATAAAAGTCTATTTGTTTATTTTATATAGAATATTTAAGTAAGTAAAATATTATTATATTGTTATTATTATTATAATAAGACGTTATATGTTAACAATAATAAGTATAACTTTTATAAAAATTAAAGAGTATTATAAAAAGTAAATAATAGAAGCTTTATAAAAGAAGCTTAAGTAGTAATATATTATTATAAAAAAAGAGGCTTAATAGTAAAAAAAGTAAGTATATATAAAGTATAATACTATAAAGTATTAAGAGATTAATAAATATATAAAGAGATTAAATTTTAAGTAATAGCTTATTTATATTAATAAGATTTATAACTATATAGTATTTAACTTAAAAGATTTATAATAGTTTAAGTTATTTAAGCTTAAATAATAAATTAATTTTAACTTTATACTATTATTTAAAAAAGCTTAAGATTATATTAAATATATAGTAAAGTTTTTTAGTTACTTTAATATTAGAGAGTTACTTAGTAATATAAATAATAATAATAACTTTAATTTAAAAGTTAATAATAATATTAATAACTCTATTAATAAAAATAGTAATAATATTATATTAAGTATTAAATTAGTTAGTTAATTTAAAAATATTAATAATAATATTAATACTAATAAACTTAAGTTATTATTATTACTAATACTAGCTATTATACTTAATACTATATTAATACTAATACTATAACTAAAGTATTAAGTAATTTATTATACTATAAAAGAAGGTTTTAATAACTTCTATATTTAAAATATTATAAAAAGTAATTTTCTATTAATACTTCTATTAATATAGATATTAAAGAAGTATAAATATATTATTAATAATATAAAAAGTAATAATATAATAATCTTCTGTAGTTTATTTATATTTATATAATATATATAGATATTATATATATAGCTAAATAGCTCTACTTAAGAGCAATATAATAATATAATTTTTATTATTATATAATATAGTTAAAGCTAAAAATTATATTATAAAAAGTTATTAATTTAGTAGGTTAATATAGAAAAATACTACTTTTAGTTATATAGGTAGAAACCCCCTTTTTAGCGTGGAAACCCTGTTTTTTCGCCCCCTATGTGAGTAGGGGGTCTAGCGTTAGCCTGCCACACGCTTTGACCCCTGGGTATCCACAAGGAAACCACCCAGATTGCTAAATTGTCCACCAAAACCAGCCAGATTCGCGATTTGTTCTATCCTGCCTATCGAGGACAGCGAAGAAGTAGGATAGACCTCAGCAGAGTGTGAGGCGTCTGGAAATAATGGAAAACAACCTGCAGTGTCAGGGTCCAGGCAGCGCATCGAGTAAATTGGGCGCTCTGCTGGTGACTTTCTCGCCAAGAATCCTCGGGACATTCCCGCCTGATTGCATGGGACGTTGTGCTGGAACGTTTTATGTTCGGGAAGTTTCTGGCCCACCCAGAACAGGGAGATGGGTTGAGCGGGTGACTGGGTTTACTTCATAAATGCCAGCGCGATAATAGAAGGTGTTGAAGGAGGCAGCAAGAAGGATGATTGGCGGAAGTTTCGGGAGGGAAGACGGCGATAGGAAACCAGAAGGCATCCGATGGAGAGAGAAGATGACACTGAAGACACCCATCTCCGTCTGCCCTGAGCCATTCGAAGGCACCGGATCAGTTGGGTGTCAAGATATGCTAGAACGGCTCCGTCAGGGGCCGTTGGAGGTTTTCGCTCTTTCCCATCGCTCCGTCCCATCACCTCTTTTCTTCACATCACAAGTGGTACCGCAAATCTACCACAGTTCTTTTCTGCCAGGACCGATCACAACGAACGAATTAATATGGGGCACAGCAATGACCGAGCCGCCAGGCTTCTCGGAGCCGGCAGGGCAGAGACACCGCCTGGGTACCAATGCAGCTCCGCCCGAGGATTCGCCTCCGATGACCATCGACGACGACGACGGACCATGAAGGAATTGAATATGCGCTTGCTTTTGACGCGATGATCAAGGGCGGTTATATCAAGGTCATGGGCCACCGAGGTGTCTTCGTCTTCGTCTTTGCCTTTGGCATCTACGCCATTGCGCAATGCCCGCTGACACGCCATCTTCGGCAATGACCTGGAGGCTCACCATGGCGTTTCTCATGGGGTTCGAAGACGAAGCGTGGTTGGCCAGGAAAAGACCTTTGCCGAAGCCAGAGATCGATGACCAGCTGGACAAACCCCACGAACACGATTCGGGCCTGCAATCAGATACCGCCACCTCTGGCCATGCACAAATCCCCGAAAGCCACCTGCGAGACGTCGGCACAAACATCACCGGACGTCCAGATGTTCTGACTGCATTGAGACGGTCGCAGGCTGTGATGGCTGAGAGAGCATCAGACCTCGAAAGGAAGTCAGCGTAGGACAGGCATCCTGCAAAGGCCTTGAACGACTCCGACGGCTAGTCGAGAAGGGGCACCATGCAAGCCGGGACAGCTTCTGTGAAACTAAATAAATCAAAGATGACGAGCGAGAGATTGGCATCAGCAGCATCAAAATTGTCAGCTCTGGAAGAGAAGATAGAGATCCAGCGAGACGATCTTATCAACGGCATCCAATGATTACAATAAAACACAAAAGAAATAACCGAGTAGCGGTCACGGTCGCTGTCCGCGCCAAAGACATTTCAGCCTTTCCAAACGATCGGAATTACATGGTGGTGGCATCGTTCCATGCTCTCAGCGGAGCCAAAATGCTAGCCAACATGGAGGATTGGATGGGAGAAAAGCAAACGGAGAGCGATGAAACGTTTAATGTGTATGAAGCGGGACACAAGGACATGATTTTGATCGGAATTATAGAAGCTTCTTGAGTAATATGACACATTTGCTTAGACATCTTCAACCTCATTCAACTACTTTCCTCTGTGATGTTCGGCTGCAAGTTTTGCCACCAGGTCTCTGGCTATCTCCGAGCATTTATTGTGCGTCTGACTTACCCATGGGACCGGTCCATCGTGCCAGTCACGCGGTGACCTCCCAAATTTCTCCAACACTCAGTCGTCCAGCTACAATTATACAAGGCATTTGGAATAGACGGCCACCAAAGGTTATGTCCACAGAGCGCATACCTAGCCTGTGATAAGCTGTGACGATAATCAGTCTTAGCAAAGGCATAAAGCATACTGGTCATAACCATTTGTCCGTGAAAGATGGCCCGTGAGCTTCGCTCTCAGCCGCCGTGATCTGAGAACTACCCTGTGAAGACAATATTCCTCACCTTCAAAGATGAGAAGACTGCTTCAAGATCCCTCCTCTCTTCGATCACTTATGTTTGTGGTTTTCCAGAAGCAGCGAAAAATGGGTACAGATCGATCGTTCAGATGCCAATTTAGCCGATAGGTCACAGATCAAAACTCACTCCCTGATTGCTAGTTCACAATATGGTTGCTCTTGTCTCTAGGATGAGATCTGTCAGTCGCATGGATGATGTTGTGGAAACTTTCTAATAGTCTCAGACCTTGGGGGGGGGGGGGGGGGATTTTAATCCTGAAGTTGGCGCAGAAGCTTGGTCTGCGTAAAACATACAAGCTGATAAAATGCCCAAGTAGAAGAGATTTGGTCACAGGTTGATGCCTGCAGTAGCCATGATGCATCGCTCGGCCCAGGCTCATAACATTGTATACTTCCCAGTTTTTCCCATTAGTCCCATGCAAGTTCATCGTCGTCGTCGTCTGCAAAAGCTGGATACGTCTTCCGCCTCTTCATGACTCTTTGTGCCCCTTCCAACTTCGTGGTTTTCTTCGTCGTTTGTGGTATGTCGGCGTCGGAGCTCTCGGCCTGTGGGGCCATATCTTTGTTTGCCTTGGTGCTTCTTTGCATCTGGGACAGCAACCGTCGGCACTTGGGTCGAAGTGGGGCTTCGGGTCGCGCTTCCGGCGGCGCTTGGTGCTCGTCCGGGCGCTGGGTCGGAAGAGGGTCCAGATTCATAAACGCAGAAGGAAACTCCGGGTTCGGCGCCTCAGATGTCCATCTGACATTGTCTGGTAGACGATAAAAAGCCAGCACCTGTGGTGGATGTCGATGGACCGGCTTCGGAAAGCGGTGGGGTCTGAGCCGGCAAGGCGGCAGTAGTACGTTACCATTTCGACTTGGGATACTCTAAGTATCACGTCAGTATGACATATAGAGATGGTTCAGACAAGACTGATATTTGGAAATGATGCGTGTGATTCGGGGTTGTCTACATCTGGGGCTAATGCTTACCTGCGTTGGCGCAGATAGGGCCGCTGCCGTAGATGTGGCTGGTTGGACGTTCTCGCCAGTGGCGTCGGGGACAATGTTTGACGTGGGGCTGTCCATGATGGGAGATTGGAGGGCCTCATGTGGTGGGCACGTTCTGGAGATATCGCGGCGAAGTGTTTGACGAACAGACGGCGATTCGCGATGTCGGGAAGACAGTCAACGCCAGGCTCCAGGTTGAGTTGCATCAGCCAACTTATGGACCCCAAGTTGGAGTCCGGGTACCTTACGTTCTCGTTGTCGTGGCATTTGAGGAAGGAAAGTGTCGGAAAGAACCTGCCTGCTCACGGCCCGCAGCATTGCCCATGTTCCGACTGTTGCTTCCAGTTTTGGCACGTGGAAGGCATCCATCATCAATGACGCCGACGTCGGGGAACCCATCCATTTCAATCATCAGGTTTCCATTCAGTTTGCACCGGATGACTTTCTACTTGAGCAGGTGCCCGCGGCGAGGGCCAGATTGCCACCGATGGCAACGCCTCCTCATTAAGACCACGTCCGCCATGCAAGTGTTTCGACCATACGAGAAACCAGAATTCTCTGTTGCCGACAGCTCAGGGCCTGGGTGTCTTCTCTGTCGGCATTCTAAAACTTCCGGTTTTTTTCGAAAATCATCAGCCCTTCGGTGTCCGAAAGCTCGGCGGGGACTCTAGAAGGTCTCCTCCATCTCGAACTGTTTGGTGCCATCGACCAAACGTCTTGGCCGTTGCTGTCACCGCCCGTCAACTCGTTTATTATGCCACTATCTACATCAGAGGCCGTTTGCGCCACGCAACAGCTCTGAATCCGAGTCGTTCTGCCGTCCGTCGAAGGCCCGCATGCCGTTCCGACCTACACGGAAGACGCGCCCGCACATCGAATGGCCGTATTCATCTTCTTAGATCCAATCTTGACAGCCAGAGATGTTCGCAGAGTCACGTTCTGTGTGCGTAGAATATTTGACTATGCTGTGGACAATGAATCCGGAGACAATGAATCCGGAGACAGGGGCATATATTTTCAAGGAACGGGAGAGTGCGTCACGGAAACAAATATCAACGACACCATGAAGTCTGTACAGACTGATTACGCCCACGTATGCTGATTCGCTGTTCATGCTGAGTGGGCACGCAGAATTATCGTAGTTGGATTGAACTGATCGTTATGGGAGGTTTTGTAAGGCGAATCGAGGATGCAGTTTGGAGCGAAGATCAAGGAGGCAGCGAATAAAATATGACGGTAGAGGACCGCAACAACATGGCTGGAGGCCTTTGCTCTGGTACCTACCGCCGGCTCAAACCTGTGTAAAAAGAAACATGTGGCACTGCCTATGCCTATCTTTTTAAGTCTTCTGCCTGCTTAAAGCCCATGCCGACGGGGAAAATCACCAGGACAAATTGGAGAAATGGCTAGTGATATCAGCTGCCCCTCCTATTTCATTCATTTGTGTGGGCCCCAATAGTCCGAACCTGTGCTGAATACAACTATGAATATGCCGGCGATGATGCTCGCTGGAACGCGCCGGCAGAATCTGGGATTGAAGCGGGAATGCTGGGTCCTGACCACTGGCGGAAACGACGAGGTAGTTACGGATCGTTTTTGAGCGACGCCGGCCACCCTTGAAGAGGCTGGCTGGAAATTTGGTTGTTGGCTGCATGTGTGAGAGGGCATTTGCGCACAGTACTGCTTTACCCTTGTTTGCAGCGCTTGGGGCATAGAGGCAGGGTGTTTACCAGCCGGCTGAAGTCTAAGGCCAGCGACGCGACAGGGAATCAGCAGTAGCATGAAATAGAAGACTTGTTGGAGCCAAATCTGGTCTGAGAAGAGTTCGGATGTAAAAAATTCGATCCGTTACCATGCCTCTGACCTTCGGTCGATGAAAGTACTCCTGTGAGGTAGTAACCTGATCTCTTCTTAATTGTTGTATGGGGCATTGAAATTCAAAGTAGCTACGAAAGCCGCCTGGGGCCTCCGACGCGTCGTCATTGAAGGTGATGAAGAAATCTTTGGTACCGCATGCCGGCACATTGGTTAATCTAAATTCACTAGCTGCTTCCCTTCGCGTGGGTCATGAAGCACAGTAAGTTGAGATCCAGGTTCAGGATCCATTTCTTTTCCAAAATTTACCACGGTTCAAAACAGTACTTGCACCGAAACCTGATAAAAGACTCCCCCGTGAGTGGTAGCTTTTGCTCGGGGGGACAAGAGGGCTGGATGGAGAAGAGATAGACCCATGCTGAACAGCGTGCTGGGACAACTTCTGCAGACTCCGAAAGTCCTTGTGACGATTGGCTGCATCTTGGATGAGGATCAGGAGTAAATTAAACCTTGGAGATAGATTGCTGTTTCAAGGACCCTCCGATATACTTGTTGAAAGCTTGCTTGAGATCAACCGGCCTGTAAGACTTGGCGACATGAATCTCAAATACATAGGTTCCTAGATGTTCAATTGTTGAAGGGTTTCCCGGCGGTTCCCTCGGACAGCAAGGCAGAGTTCGAGTCGTAGTCTTTTGGGACTTTGGCAACTATCTGTTTATTGTCAGGTCTGAAGAAACGTTTCAAACGTCTGGGCTGTGCAGGCGATGAGTGAACAAGGAAGCGGGAGGTTGAGTTTGCGCTCTCAGCAAGTTGGACTTGATATCTAGGAAGAAGACACTGCTCCACCCCTTCTGGCCTTAGTCCTTGCTACTCTTGATACCCTGATATGTGCTTGGTGTTTTGACAAGAATTGCTGTTGTTATTATTTGCCCCCCGCCTCCCGCTCTTTTCTGACGATGATCCTGGCTGAGAGTATCCCCAGTAGCGTCTCATCCATCCACAGTTCCGGACTTTGGCTGCAACCTCTGGCGCTGTTGACGTAGCGTCCTAATGAAGCCATTCATGGCTTTTCTCTTTCAGTGATTGCTATTGATTGAATCACATTGTCGTAGCTAGGCCCGTGAGCTTTGGTATTGGCCATGGATAGCGTACATGGAAGAGAAACGTGGCATCGGTACATCCGACAAGATAGAAGGGAGGACGAAGACCAGAGTCCGGACACAACGAGACGTGGTATTGCCGGCTTGAAAACTGGCCTGGCTTTTCCAAATAGGGTCGCGCCATCCACCGGACGTGCAATAGACTTGTGTTTGAGATAGTCGCAAGCTAAGAGTGCTCACACGGTATTTGGTAGGACCTTGGGAACGCAGATGAAGCCGCTTGTGCGTGCGCGGGCGAGATACTCTCGGACAAACTTAGTCCTGCCACGAGGGTGACTATTTTCGAAGAGGGTCTGGTAGTTCTTCTATGTTTTTGTACATTCCTTCGAGATGAACCGTTTGTGTAGGGCGCACCGCTATTGATTTAGCTCTTAGAAATTCTTCACGGTGATTCAAATGAACCTGCTGCTCGACGCGACCTTGTTGCAACTAGGTCTTCTGCACGCCCTTGAGGACGCAGATGAGGCCCGATAAACAGGTTAGGCCAGCTCCGAAGCCTGGCACATGTTTGTACATGTAGATAACAGGCGGTCAAGCCAATTTAGGCGGAACCGTTTGAGCCTTTGCGGGGCGTTATGCACAGCCGGACTTGCTGTTGTCCAGAGGACGATCAATCTCGAACCTGCCGGGTAAAAGGCCTTTTCAAGCCGACTCGCACCCTCTTGATCTACCCATGGCATGACCATGCCGGTTTCTATCTGAAGTCTAGTCTATCCTGGCCCTCGCAAATGTTGTCATCAAAGTCGTCCGGCAGTAGGCCGTTATACGAAAGGGCAAACGCAAGCCTGCATAGAGGGGGGGGGGGGGGGGGGGGGGGACATGCAGAGTGGAAGAACTGGGTCGGTGCAGGCTGCGCAAGGCGCCCAGCATAACACTTCGGACTGTTGGTGTTGCAGTGGAAGGATGTCGCATGAATGTGCGCGGTTGCATGGAGTTGTGTATCAACGCGCGGCTCCAATTGTGTTGCTGCATAAGTCTGTCCTACCTTGACCATTGTTCCACTGAGCGGTTGGGAGCTAACGAAGACTTCGGGCCTGAGTCAGAGCCCTGTATTGCGGCGGACAAAGAAAGAGACACAGACTTCGTGGCAGGATGTTTGAGATGCTGAAAGTATGGAATGCCATCGCGTCTGACTCGGTCTAAGAGTGTTGATCGTACTCCTGTGTCGGTACCAGAGCTGCGAGGGAGCACGTAGTTGAAGACGAGGCGATACTTCCCACAAGAGATTCCTAGTTATCGCCCTCCTCTTGTTTCTATAGACGGATGCGGTTGAATAGGTTGATGATGGCTACGTTCGACCTTGGGGGAAACAGCGAGTGGGGTGTTGATGTAGGCTACGGTTGGGACAGGATTTGAACTATTTGTATCATTTGCTGCGCATGTCTGTGTCAGCGAAATACCAAAGAGATAGGATGCCTCGAGCAAGTAGATGGAGAGAGAAAGCGAAACCGGACTTACCACCTGCGCCGTTTTGGGATATGAGTGCAGAATGGCCTTGGGAGAACCTGAAAAGTGATAAGCGATCGGACAAATCGTGCCTGTAAGCAAAGCCATTATTGTTCTGACCTGTCTTATTAGCCGAAGTCTTCTCTGTTGCTGAGGGCAGCCCTAAGGACGAAAAAGCGTCCGCCCCCTTCTCCTCGAAACGGACCAATCGTGATGTCGTAACGACGGTTTAGAGAGTCGAGTTCTTGATGCAGGGGTTCGGGCTTTAGATCAGAGAGCGTGGTCCGGTCGAGTATTGTCGTTGGGAGACTTTCGTTGGTGGGTGACTTCTCCAGACGGGCAAAGGGGCTACCAGAATGGAAAGTGGATGGCCGTCTCGATGGCTGCCAAAGACGTCGGGTCTTACGTACGGATGGCTTATGTAAATCTCGTGCTGATATTTCCGAACCAAAACCCCCATTGCGAATGAGAGCCCATTGATACATGAGGCACTTTTATTTGTTCAGCTGCACTGCATCCAGACGGGCATAGTGTGCCGTCGTCCGAACTGGGAATGGAATCTACTCCAAATAGCTCATCTCCATAGCTCCTACAAGCCCGTGGATCTAGGATTCCCCTCATGGCCCGATGTGGAGACACTTATCTCCGTCCAAGGGAAGACCATCATTCTACACCACAGCTTGACTCACAAGGCTGACCAGGAATTTCAGCAATATTCTCATCCCCTGGACAGTGAAATTTGCAGTTCGGTGCAACCTCATGTAACTTATATTCTGGGAGAAATCTACACGAGGCGTTGTCCTGTTGCGGACAGGCGTAGGGGTGTGGGCTAATTACACTCGGCCCGGGCGCCGTGGAGGCCTGGTGGTGGGGCCGATTGGGTGAGGCCGGCCACCACGCCAGCAAAAGACGTGGAACGGCCGCCAACTGAGCCCGGAAACCTCGCCAGAGCGTAATGAAACTGGATCAAATCATCGGTTTGAAAAGAAAACTTACCTCAGCGTCCGTATAAAGAACAGTGGAATATCAGAAATCGACGTGTGCTACACAGTGAACACAACCTGGCCAGGACAACGCTGCATCCCGCGGTCCATTTGAACAGGAGCATGTTGTGCAGCACCAGCCACGGAGCAATTGTCATTCGATTCCCGATCCATCAGACGCACGCACCATTACTCTCTGGCTTGTGGCGCCTGCCTTGCCGACAGCAATGTAGTCCTCAGTGCCGCGGGGCGAGTTTTGCAACGCCACTCCACAAGACCGCCGGGGCTGCACCGCTTTTTCGACCCGGAACCGCCTAGCTCAGACGACATAACCAATCAATGCGATGGCGCATCCTTAATACGGCAAAGACTAATACAAGTCCAGATACCTAGTACTCTATTTTGACGACCCGCCGTCATCTGATGCAAATGCTGCGACTGACTTCTGTCTAGGTACCTTAGGCTGACTGTGGGCTTGCTATCAAGGTGCAGTGACTTTTGTTGCTGCCCGGATTGTAGCGCCCACTCAACGTGCCAAATGGTTGATGCTGCGGTTGAGAGTTGAGAAACGGCGGACCGTGTTTAAGGCACCGTGTCGTGTCCGGGGATCATGACGCGACCAGCGCAACTGTGGTCCTCCTCCACCCCTGCGACTCGAGCACTGAAGCCTACACCATGCGCGTTCGGCGGCAGCGAACAGCCCACTCGAGACGCGGCACTGTTATCGGTCACCGGAAGCTGCCTCGAAAATCCTCCTTTTCTCGACTCTTCTGCCTGTCAACTTCCCACGGTGCCCTCTTCTAACAACCAGCCCAATAGGGTCACTTCAATTGGCGTGGCATAAGTGATTCCACTATCCCATTAAACGCCGGATGTGGCTCAAAACCCACTTTGCCCATTTTCGCGAAAAGTGACATTAGACCCCTACCAAAGCCCCAAAATGCAACAGCATTTTTTTTAAACTCTCGCGTAAATCAACCACAACGCAGCTAATGAAAAAAAAGAGATATTTAGGTATAACTCGACATAAGGATCATTTTTTTTAACTCCATTTTAGTTACTGATCTATGTCAAATTTTCAATTGCCTGCAGAAGATAAAAACTGTCATTCTACGCTTAGATCACTATCAACAACGCTAGTGTGATTTGCCCCATTTTCACTCGATTTAACTAACTAGACGTATAGGATTTTGACTAGTGCGCTTTTAGCTAGTTATGGATTTTTTGACCTAGCTAGCGCTAGGTTGTTTCAGCCTTCTAATATTACTACTAGAAAATCTGCTCTTCAACCTACTACTGCTACTAATTAATAATAATACTGATGATAATGCTGCTAACTTTATAAATATTAATTCTAACAGCAAAGATAATAATAAGCTTTTTTTTTTAATACTTTTATTATTTCTATAGCTAATTTTAGCTTAAGGCTGGATTTATTATAAGCAACAGTTGCATTTAAGCTGTTTTCTACTTAAGCCTTATCGCAAGCCTTATTATAAGCCACTTCAACTTCTCCTACCCCTCTAACCTTTAATAACACTAAAAAACACCTTTTTTTTAGGCTTAAGCTGACTATGCAGTACTTGCTAAAAGAGTAGCTTAACAGCAGTATTCTAAAGTTATATTGCTATAACTCCTTTTAGAAGCTGCAGCCTATAGGCTATATGCTAGTTGCTGCTAATCTCACTAGTGAGACCTCTCTCAATTTATTCCTACGCTTTATTACTGCTGCTAATATTACTAAGTAGGCTGACTATATTAATAAATGCTTCTAGCAGCAGCAAGTTAGCGCTAGCAGCCTTCAGTAAGGCTTAAAGCGGAAAGTATTGCAAACTAAGCTATGCTTTAAGACCTTACTAGCAGAAATCTACACCTTCTTTGCTATACTAATCTATATATTAGTTCACTATAAATCTAACTTCAATTATTACTGATTGACTGATCTTTTACGTCCTATCTATAATATCGCTAGGTAGCTCTCTTATAACTGCTTTGCTACTTTATATCTCAACTTCTGCCTATAGGACCTAGATATACCTAACCCCCCTATAGAGATCTAGCAGAAAGTTAAGCTATAGTTAACCTAAATATAAGAGGTATCTCTATAGCTATAGAACTTTAGCACTATTATTGCTGTCAATAAGTATATAATCTGCTTCTAGAGAAGGTCTTATAATATCGTTAAGATGCCTAAAAAGCTTATTAAAGTTAGGTTTAAACTGTAGGTAGCAGCTTAGCAAGGCTACTTCTTCTTATAGATCCCTCATATGCATACTAACCTATTATTAACTTTAGAGGCTGCTGCTGCTAAAAAGGGCCTTTTTAGTATTAACTCTATCTTTCTGCTAGAGGTTTAGGTTTAAGCCTCAGTAGAGGCAGTATAAGGTTTTACTTCTCTTGTAGAGAAAAAAGTGCTATAGAAGCTGCTAGTAGCTAAGCAACTAGCACCTACTTAAGCTGTTGTTATCGCTTTACTATAATGCTTACCTACCTACTACTTCTAGCTAGAGGCTGCTACTGCTTATTACTATATTTTTACTAATAACTTATTTACTACTGTTAACTTTATATATTATTTATATTAACTGCAGCTACTTATTGCTGCTATTAGTACTGTTAAGCTGAACTTTAAGGTTATTAAGCTATTTAAGCAGCTATAAGCTAATAATAAAAAGAGTAATTATATCTCTTAAGGCTACCTATATATATATCTTACCTCAAACAGTAAGGCCTGCTAATTTGCATTTAAAGATAATGCTGTTATGCTTCTAATCAGCAATATATTTAACAGTAAAGAGATTGCTACTTTATGCTAGCATAAGCATCTTCTAGCTATATTAACTTCAGCTAGAACGTTATAAGTACCTTTTCAGATTAACTTTATTACTAGCCCTACTAGCTTATATATTAATATTGCTAGTTAATTTAAGCAGAAGCTACTTATTATTACTGTTGCTGTTAAATAACTATTTATATTTATTCTAATTGATATATATAACTATAGTATGAATAATATTGACGTTAGCAACTAATGTAGGGCTAACTGCAGAGGTATTGCTATATATTGCAGCTGCTGCAGCAGCTAGCAGTTTGTAGCTTTCAATTTTTTACTAAGTATATTAACTGCTAATAGGGCATTTTAAGGTAATATTTGCTAACTTTTATATACCTATAGAGGTTATATTTACTAATATATATTTATTCTATAAGGCCTCAAACCTACGCTATAAAAAGCCTTCTGCTATATTTTATTATAAACTCTATAAGCAATTAGTAGCTAAATTTAGAAGTATTACGTTCAGAGAGAGGTTTTCTTCAACTGTTTAGCTTACTGAAGGTAAGCTATATGATTTCAGACAGCATAAGAGAGAACAGAGGTGCTAGGCATATATGAAGCGTTTCAGAAGGACTGTATTAGAGGAGACTGATAGGAATATAGCACTAGTATACTATATGTGCTGAAGCTGCCTTTAGTGCGATATGCCCCTCTGCTGTTAGGGCGACTGCTGGGTGAAATGGCATAGTGTTAAGCCCTGAACGTCAGCATTGCTAGAAGGGATATACAGAGCGAAATTTAGGTTAGAACCCCCTTGTCGACTATGTACCTTGTGTGGAGTCAGTCATGAATCGAATTACGCAATTGGCCAGTTTCAGTTTGAGCCACATCCAGCGTTTAATGGGATAGTGTGCAGTCGGGTGGTGCTGTGGGACGTAGACGGCAGGAGGGGCGGCAGGGATGGTCAGTGCGGCGTTGCTCAAGGACATTGCTAGTACCTTACGTAGTAATTACCTCAAAGGTCCCCGGGCCCATCTGGATTCCACTAAAGCAGGAGCGGAAAGAACGCGACGCGGAGCACTCTTCCTTCCTCGCAGTGCTGGTGGGGTTGCAAACAGGAACAGAAGTAGCGGATAAAACAAGTGAGGAGCAAGAGGATTGATGGGCAGATGTGATGACGTAAGACACCACGGTACCTTAAGGTAATACTGTCACGGGCACCGCCAGTGCGGGTATTCAGGGAAAGAAGAAGCCAAATCAGTACCGTCAACGCACGGTATAAGTCGGCGGGAAATAAGGTAGGCGTGGCTCTCAAGCGTGTCCGCGTCTGCTGTACCTGTTTATTGGCGTTGCACGCGACCGTTGTTGCCTCCGTATTCAGCACCAGCACCGCACGACACTGTTGATGTGGGTACTGGACTGGACCTCTATGAAGCAAGGAATGAGCGACATGGACGTCACTTCCTTATCGAGTGAGTGACATTCACGCAGATCAAACAAAACGGAAGGAGGGATTGTGATGAATCCCACTCATTTCGCCACTCGCCATGTCTGCCCATCCACATTGTTCTCCCGTGTTTTATCTCTTTGTTGCTGTTGATCGAGCATGAATACCACAGTTTGCCATTCCAATGCACTTTCTGTGTCCAACATTATCACTCGTTGGGCCCGAGGTGGGATCAGCAGTCGTCTGTCTGCCCAGTCAACCATCCCGATAATCGCCTACAGCCACCGCGAAACTTGTTAGACACCGGTTGCCCACGATTGTAGGCTGCGTCCAAACGCTGAGTGGTATGGTCAATCTCTCCATCCCGAGTATGAACTGTTCGCCTCATATGCCCCCTCCAAATCTCGAAGCCTAGCTGACCTGTTCATCAACTTAGTCACACGACGAAGAACCCGAAACATCCCCGTCCTGCAGAACGAATACTGACAGCCTTCTTGGGCTCCTCCTCAACCTGACTTGACTCTAGCGTGATATACCAACTCAGCAGATCATCTCTTTTGTTTTCCGCTTGTTGCGATCTGATCACATTCACTTGCGTCCTGCTACAACCCCAGAGCCGTCAAAAGCCGCATCAAGTCTGGCAGTCGAAGCACATCTCATTATTTTCGTACTGGCCCGCGACCATCATGACTGTGCCGCCCTTTCTACTTTATTACCATCTTCTGCCAATGCAGCGACAGTCGCAGAAGAGCCAGAGAATCAGCACCCGCCATATGTTCCGGGACAGCAACGGCACGACCTCGAACTTTTCCTTGTCTATGACCCTTGACGAGATTCACTCCACCTTCGGGGATCTACCTCAAACTTTAAGGTCTCTAGAGAAAGCTGGAGCCGGCTTATTGTTTCCTAACTAACGCTTCTCCCCACAATGCTACCGGCTTGCCCGAGGGCATGACCATAGCTGCTGCATGAATGATGACCCATCCAAAGTAAATTAAATTAGAACTCCAAAGCTTTTAGAAGCGCAAAAGAACAATATTTCATAGTTGAAGGGCAATGGGCTGGCCAAATTCACTTGACAGAATCTCGGGAAACTTGTCCGCTGCTTATGCCACATACAGATACCTAATAGACACCTTGGGATCTCATGTGAGCGCTGCAGCAGTATCGGGATGACCAACATGGCCGTCAGACTGTTTGAAGAACTGAAAGAGTTCCTTGTGATGTTCGTAAAATGAAACAGGCTTACGCCGCAATGAAAGCAGTAGCTTGGCCTTCGGATGCCTCATTTTGACTCATAGGTAAGGCCATAATAGCAGCGCAAGCAACCAGAAAACGCACCACGGTTCACGCAGCTCCGCGCAAGATTTAATGAGGCTGATAGTGTTCTGAGTTGCTTTCAGTATCTGAAGTAGCTCCAGAGCGGCAATTGTTCCCTGACCAGTCCCCAATACCAAGGCTCTTCTTGCTGCCCAATTACACCTCCGCTTCCCTCCAAAAGACTATTTTCCCTATCCTGAAATTCATTGCCACGAAATATCGGTCACTCTCCGAATTCAAAGACGAACGAGTTTGGGTGGGGTGTGATTGAAAGCATGCAAAGCTCATGTTCGGTAAGAACAAGAGAAGGGAACGGTCACCAAAAAACATTGAGAGCCTTCAAGGTTGGTGTCAATCTCCAAGCTGATGATGATGAGCCAGCTACGAATAATGACGTTGGTTACAAGCAGGTAGAGACATTGTGTCGCTTCGAACCATGTCCGGGCCAAGACTGCGCGCGTTCAATCGAGAGAAGAAATATCTGACAATGTTTCGAGTTTAATTGAAGTACAAGTATGACGGGGGTTTGCCTCTAAAGGCATCTGGACTCGCACACACCAAGACACCGACACCCAGCGACCTCGCGGCGCTGTGGCTGCCGTGATCAAGCGAGCACCGAACCCAAGAAGGGCGACGTCGACGTCTCTGATTAATGGGATATTGATTTCGCATCATTCTTCTTGGCCCCTTACGAACGGGTCCTTTGATCTCGTCCGTCCCGATTTACTCAATCTCAACTGCGACACTGGTACCAGGCTTGCCGTCCGTTAAAACTTAGATGTCCGATGTTCAATTGGATACAGGGAAGGTTTTCGGGGAGGAGGGTGTCTCATATCCTGAAAATGAATTGGAAATAATACGAATTAGGTTCATATCCAATCTCACCCCTTGTGAGATGAAGGGGTCGTCAATTGGTCACTGTCCAAAGTCCTGTCCCCTGATTTCAATGTGTGCGTAGGTTCATGGGCAAATTCTGCGTCATCAGTCTCGAAAATAATCCGTGGAAATGCATGATTGGAGCGTGCTTGCGCCTGTGCGTTACGAGTGATGCCGTGCACTATCTACCTCTCTCAGGTAAAGAAGCATTCGTCTAGAACCACGGATTCCCTTTGTGAACTCTTGTGTATTGAATACTACTACAGTCTGCGTGTGGGGAGGATGATTCATCACTTTTGCACATCGCCTCGTCTGTTTCCTGGAAAGTTTCGATTGACGCAAGTATAAAGTCATGGTCCTCAGTGTCAAATAAAGAACAGCGTGAAAAATGAGGGCTGACGTCGAGATGGCAGCCGCAGACACTAACGTACTGAGTGCGGTTAAGAACTATCAGAATGGGTTCGCTGGAAGTAAATGTACCACTCTCTGGGCAAACACTGTCAGTGGTCTCCGGATGGTGAGGAATCAACCATGGCAGACGAACACGCTCAGTGAAAGTACAGACAATTATGTGAAAACTCATCCGGTTATCCAGCTCGAGATTGACCATGATTCAAGGAGCAGGAGGTCCATGGGTACGCGCGGTTAAATCCAACCCATGTAGTCGGTCCAAGCATTCCAGTACCCAGTAGAGCAATCATATGCCATGTAATTGCATCAAAGATATGGGGGAAGAATGTTCTGCAATAGTAGTACGTCGGATTGAGTAGACGAAGTCTCCATGTGTACCAAACTATCTTCATCTGAGAGACAGCTTAAGTTGTGCGAGCTCTGGTATCCGTTACGAAGGACGCAGCAACTATCATCCTGGACTAAGCTGTGCTTTCCATGACAGAGATTGTAGAGCGCCAGTTTTCCAGGCTCAAGCACGTTGCGGAGAGACCGCGGGGAGATAAGCCTCCATGATGCTCACTGCCTGTGTAGAAACACTCAAGACACTCTCCAGTATCGGGGTATCTACACAGACGTAGACTTCAGAGTTTTACTGAGCTCCCTGTTGAACACTACCCTGTCAACGCCTGAATCAATTTAGACATTTGCCGTAGACTTGGGGTCAACGTTCAACATGCCTGTCATGACGATGATACTGAGAGCAGTCTAGTCTATAAGCTTTCTTTCAACTGCAGCAAACAAGTTGTCACAGGTCTGTTTGATATCATATAACTTGGCGACGGTGTGGGCAAGAATAACGGATGGGCCAACCATCTCCGACATGGTTCAAGACTGAGACATGAATTCTATTGCTGGAACAGGGGACGAGGGTACGTAATTATTGATTTCCTCGTCAGGCACTATCACACTGACACAAACAGACGACTTCTGATCGGGAGACATACGCAAGCCTAACAGCGTGTGAATTCTCAACCTGGTCATTGTAGGCTGATCAAAGAGTTATTCCTCCCTGAGCTCATCAGCTACGAATGACAGAGCTGCATGTCCATCTGGCACGGCCGATGGTATGAACGGATAATCACTCGATTTAAATCTCGGTGAGACATAGACACTGTTGACAAGATCTGTTGAAAAGACCAACATTCCTTCGTACTAACTGGCGATACGAAGAAATGAGTGTCTTGTGGGGCAGCACAATGACAGTCGGGTATGTGCTTCAAAACGATCGTTTACTGACACTTGCCAGAATTATCAAGATAGTACCGGGAGAACCTTGGCTTGTGCTGAGTGTTGCCTGCTCACGGCTACTTTCCTCGGCCGACTATCAGCCGAGAAGAGCCGCGGCTTTGGTTGTTGGCGCAGTGCTGGACAACTCTGGAGCGTGAGACATTGCAATATATTCCCATAAGTCAAGTTTCAACGGCCTGCAGCTTCTGCGAAAGTCTCCACGGCAACTGTCTCGACGAGGGAGATGGCCTTGACTGACGCAGGGCATAAGTGGGTAGGAGTCTGGAAGTAGACAGAAAACGGACAACCTTCCGATGCACACAGACTTTAGGAAGGTGTCAGGCAGCTGGTGCTTTGAAATACAGGCGTCTATAGATGACGGAGGCTTCCGGGCACTAATTGCGCGATAGAAATCGCGGCTATAACTTAGTTATAAGATAGGAAAAAGAAAATCAAGGAAAGAAAGGCTGATAAGATGACGCTGATAGTGCGAGACAGTAGACATCGATGGAAAAGGGAGGAGGAAGACGCTGATGGCGCATGCCGATTGACGATGTGGACAAATGGAGATTGGGGACGGAGACTTTTGATCAAAGAGAGATTGTAAGACAAGTTGTGCGAAGTAGACGGAGCGAAACAGCAAATGCTGTTGAAGAAATTGAATTGGGAATGCTCAACATTGTGGTCTTGGAGGCAACTGATACAGGAAGTCTGCTGGCGGTGCTCAATAGCTCTCGCAACATCTTCTACAACCCTTTCGACGTGTCAGAGGACGCTGACCTTGCCCTTATCAACATTTGATCCCGAAGCCCTCGCACCTAGAAGACTGAAGAAATTGTTCCAGGCGTGTCAGGGGACATTTCCGGCAGCATAAAGTTCCTTCAAGTGAGTAGAGTGTGCTGAGGTCCCCGTTCCCTCAGACCTTGGAGGGAAAGGAGTCGACGATATGTTCAGATACCGCCCTCTTTGAAGAAGCGCACAGTAAGGGTCCAGAAGATAGTCAAAATAGAGAGAACCTGAAGACCTGAGTCCGTTGAAAAGTCAAGGGCTGAAGTCAACAAGCTGCTAGGTATTTCACCGTCTGCTTATGCTGCCTACCGGCGACCTTACATGATGATTCTTCTAGGCCTGCGTCCCCGCCAGAATCAAGACAATACC
The DNA here is from genome assembly GCA_027406005.1 of Colletotrichum horii. Lineage (NCBI taxonomy): Eukaryota > Fungi > Ascomycota > Sordariomycetes > Glomerellales > Glomerellaceae > Colletotrichum > Colletotrichum horii. The sequence continues at coordinate 133,393 of JANVYB010000015.1, read as the reverse complement.
AATTTCGCCACTAACCAGGTCGTATGGTCTAGAAGAACGTTGTGATGGGAGGGGCCATCAGAAAAAGCCTCAATCGCAATCAGACAAACAATAGCATCGCCGAAGTCTCTGACTGATCTTGGCCGGGTTTACGTCGCCGCGTCACCCGCTGTTCCTGTTCCATAATGGCTCCAAACTTTCAAATAGTTCAGTGAAGCTGGCAGATCAGACAGCATAGGCGTGTATTTAGATTCACTTACCAACCTCCATTCGACCAATCTGTTAACTGCGCGAACGTTTGACTCTCCACGCCTCCCAAGGCCGAATTCTTCATGTCCGATTCCAAGACTGTTCTAAAGCGTAAGCTCTTTGTGACGCTTGTACTCAACCCAAAGACGGTTTGGGAGAAGACCGGGCTGCAAACAAATGCGGTGACGAGGGTTGGCTCCTCCAATTATCTGCCCGTTGTCCCGGTGGCTTTGGCGCTTGTGACGGCTGACTAAATCGACGAAACGAACGTAAGGTGTGTTGAATTTATCAATCCTACTCAAGAAGCTTCATAGATCACGAATTTGTCCTTGGGTTTGACGCCAGTACCCAAGATGATAGGTTATGTTCGCGAATGCCACTTGACAGGTCGTCAAACGAGTCTATGTCTTACCCTCAAAAGCCATTGAGAAGAAGCCATGCTAGCTGGTGTTAGAGGGGTGAAATAAGTATGGGGAAGGTTCTGGTTATAATTCCGCGCGCTTCGAAGGCATCCCGTGGTAAACTAGTAAACAGTTCGGCGAGGACGCTTGGGAGAGGGATTGTCCAACGTCAGACAGTGAATTTGCGACGAAGATGAGTGAGCTATCAGCAAGAGCCTTGGATGTGCGTGATTGAGGGCTCTCTTGTGAATGGCTGTAGAGATCCTCGGCGACTTAGATGTTGACGATGGAGGAGATCGGGCTGTCAAGGCTCTTGCCAGCTTTGAAGCGCAACGTGTGCTTGCAGAATACAGTGGGCATAGTCTTGGACTGAATCAGGAACGTCGGTGGTGGAATCATGCTGGAAGTGACGCTGTAGGTTCTAAAGAAGGTTGTTGTCAATGTTTTTCGATCCGAAGCGTGTCAGCGTCTTGGTCTGATCTTCCCATCGCTGTCTGGAAGCGTCCATGAACCGCATTGACAGAGCCCAAATCCTCGTGCACTTTAAGTATGAGACGAAACAGCAAGGGAAGAATCCCAAAGTCCACTTATTCAGACGAACTTTGCACAGCGAAGCTTGAAGGCAAGAACAGACCAATTGCTGCAAGGATCACAAGCCTGGCTCGCGCTGAACAAAACCAGACTGCTCCATCTGCTAGACAGAACTCATGGCAGAACAAAGGTGTCAGATCTATATCTCTGTGGATCAGAAGACTTCCTAAAAGGCATATAATCAAGTGCAGGCTATCACAGGACTACGTGTTGCTGGCGCCATTCAAGTCCAAAGAGAACAGAACAACTTGCTGGCAAGCAGACCTACCCAGACCTAAATAGCAAAAACTATTACTTTTTGCTACCAGGAGGCTTGGACCGGATCATGGAGGGCGTGGTGGATATGGTAGACGAGAGCGTCGAAGTGATGAGAAAAAAAGGATTCGGCCGTCCCAGAAACTACCGCTGCGCCCGAAATGAGCGGTCGTTCCCTGAATGAGTTGAAATCGTTGCATCGCGGTGCATTGTGGTGCGTTGTTGAAGGGTGGGACTTGAGTCATGTCGATCACTTGTTGACATGCGGAGTCGCAACTTCACTGCACGGAATCTAGTTCGAGGTTGCACATTGCCAATTATAGAATGAAGATGAATCACTAATATGCGTACTTTACTGTTGCTACTGGCAATCTGTGTTTAGGGAATAGCTGGGAACACTCGAAGAGCAACCAGACCAGCTCCCTTGCAAGATTGGAAGTGTCAGCAAGTCCCCATGAAGTCGTGATCATGTTTCCGAATCAATTTACATATTGTGTTGTAGCTGTAGCTCTCTGTTGTTAGTGAAGTTGGGAAATTGGGTGGCTTTCCCGTGCGCATCACTCGCATCATTGATCTCCGGCCTCGGATACCAGCCCTCCGAAGGAGTGGGGGGCGGTCTCCCGCCCCCCGCCGCACGACACCCTGGACAGACTACCCGGTACATCGGGGCACCACTAAGGTCTCGTCAAATTGCAGCCTGCGACAGTGCCATAATCTGCTCTGCTAGCAAGCCCGACAATTTGGCAGATGGTCTTTAGACAGAAACATGGCAGCCAGCAAAACATGTTTATCACAAGCAGGGGGAGGCGTTCCCCGCTGGAGAGCCAGTCATGCGACGACCAGCGAACGAAGCGACATCGACGACACCCTACCAACACTCGACTACTCTGTGCATGACCTGTTGGTCCTTCCATCCCGACCTTCCATCCCGACCTTCTGTCCCACTCATCATTTATCTGTTCACGTCGGAGTACTGCACTTGTACGGTGGCGGAGCTGGCAGTGTGAGCAGATTGGCATTGATCCAGCATGGCCTCTCAGCATGGCCTCTCGCAGCTTGGGGTCCCAAAGACCATTCAAAACAGCCATCTAGATTGAAGTTTTGTTGCAGATCCCGTACGTCAGAAATGTGACATTGTGACGGATCTTGGGAGCGAGTGCCGATGATCTGAACCAACGATAAAGTCGGGGATGCTCCACGTGCTGACATGTAAAGATTGACGATTCCTTGAGAATTCATAGCAGATGACAGGGCGTGATCGCATTAGACGGGTGTAGATAAGTTCTGCGATAGACTCATGGAGAGATCAGTTCGTCTCTTTGGAGACCTGGGCCACCTGTTAATCTCAGCAGACGTCAATCACTGCGATGGTCTCCAGCTTCCGATACAAACGCACGCCAACACCATCACTGCTGCAGCTGCAAGTACAGCCACCCTCACTCACCGGCGGCGGTAATGCGCACCGAGACATGGCACACTGTTCCAGCAAAGATTTACACAATAAAGCGTCCAAAGTGCAAACGAAACGGCGGACGGGGACAATTAACCATCACCATTGGGCACCGGCAGGTCAGCAACATGCAACCGATGTCACGAATCTGACATTCGAGTATGGTAATCCCAGTGCAGCCTCATATTGATGCTGCTGGTGTCGCAACTATGTTCTTGTCTGGGACCTTGCGACACAGGAGCAGCAGCCGGATCCCATCCTCCAAGTATAAGTAGGGAACTTCAAGGAGAAGATCCAAAGGTTGTTGGCCGACGCCATGAGGAGCACGGTCCGTCTGTTCCGCCAACGCCTCGCCGCATCAAACGCTTCCAAGTGCTGCTGCACGACCCCCAAGTGCGGCCCAGTATTTTTGTACCGAAGCCGGATCGCGGGCTCTGGCTGCACCTTCGCTGAGGCTGGACGACTCGGCGCATCCCTCCCATTCGACTGTGAAGCGAACCTGGCCCCTTTGGCCCTTTTTGCCGCTGAGACGATGGCTGGCAATCTTCAACAGGTACTACTTTTTGCTGTTGTCGCCCAGCGCGGCTCGGCAGTCACGCTCCTTTGTGCAGGCGGCCCAAGTGTCTAGGGCGCCTCGCTGGATTGTGGCCTTCGGCTCCCAATTCCTGCCCCATGTCTGACCATCGGATGGCTCCCAGTCGATATTGAGCTGGACTCGGGTGTGGTCGTCCGGGTCTGCTCGGTGTCCGGTGATGGCCATGATCTCCCACTGGTGCTCGTCTTCGAGATCGTCGCTTTCATCGGGAAGGCTGCCCTTCTCCGGATGGAAGTTGGTTGTCAGTATTTCATCGGAGGATATGGACAGTTGTTCTTGGTTGATTGGGTTCTCGGACGGGGCCGGGCTAGACGGTATGGCAGCAGAAGGAGGCTGCTTACGAGGCATGGAAATCTGAAAGAAAGTCATCCTATCAGCTTTTGATGCAAATCAGGAACGAATGTTTGACCAGAGTATATCGCCAAGAGACTTGAAGGCGTCGGCGCTGTCGCTAGGAGAAGCCATTTTGGCATTGGGCGAGCAGAGAAAAGACGTTGGAAATCCGGATGAGCATGTTTCCGATGGAAACTTCAAGGGACTGGTGGGTGCGAATGAGGCCCCGTGGCAGTGTGGAGGGCTATGATGTCGTCGCCAGTGGGGGGATGCGTCGTTGCAACGTGCAGGTCAAAGAGGGGGAAGTTGGTGTCGCGGAAATGTCAGCGGAAGAAGGCGGGACCCGATCGACCTGGCGTGATGCAGTCGTGAAAAGCCCCCCGAACTTAGCATCACCTTGGTACCTGTCTACCCGGGGGTCAAAGCGTGTGGCAGGCTAACGCTAGACCCCCTACTCACGTAGGGGGCGAAAAAACAGGGTTTCCACGCTAAAAAGGGGGTTTCCACCCACATCACTAAAAGTGGCATTTTTCTATATTAACCCACCAAATTAATGACTTTTCGCAATGCAATTTTCAGCTTCAACTATATTATATAATAATAAAAATTATATTGTTATATTGCTTTTAAGTAAAGCTATCTAGCTATATATATAATATCTATATATATTATATAAATATAAATAGACTGCAGAAAATTACTATATTATCACTTTTTATATTATTAATAATATATTTATACTTCTTTAATATTTATATTAATAGAGATATTAGTAGAGAGTTACTTTCTATAGTACCTTAAGTATAGAAGTTATTAAGACCTTTTTTTATAGTATAATAGATTGCTTAATACTTCAGCTGTAGTGCTAGTATTAATATAGCGTTAGGCATAGCAGCTAGTGCTAGCAATAGCAGCAACTTAGGCTTACTAGCATTAATGCTATTATTAATATCTTTAAACTAACTGACTGATTTAATATTTATTATAATATTATTACTATTTTTATTAATAAAGTTATTAATATTATTATTAACCTTTAAGTTAAAGTTATTATTATTATTTATATTACTAAATAACTCTCTAATATTAAAGTAACTAAGAGACCTTATTATATATTTAATATAATCTTAAGCTTCTTTTAATAATAGCATAAAGTTAAAATTAACTTGCTATTTTAGCTTAAGTAGCTTAAACTATTATAAGTCTTTTAGGTTAAATACTATATAGTTATAAATCTTATTAATATAAGTAAGCTACTACTTAAAATTCAATCTCTTTATATACCTATTAATCTGTTAATATTTTATAGCACTATATTTTATATATATTTATTTTTCTTACTGCTAAGCCTTTTTTTTTATAGTAATATATTACTGCTTAAGCTTTTTCTATAAAGCCTCTATTACTTACCTTTTATAATGCTTTTTAATCTCTATAAAAGTTATATTTATTATAAATAAATAGGCTGGTTTAATACTTTGCTAGGTTTATCTCTTATGCTACTATATCTCTATATGCTTATTTTAGTTAATAATATGCTTTTAGCTTCTCTTATAATATAAATTACTTTTGCTAATTGCAGCTTTAATCACTTTATAACTTTTCTAAGTGAGAGAGCTCTATTTAGCAGTATGCTATTGCTTAATAGCATTTGCTTATAGTATAGCCTTTTTAAACCTATTATTATCTAGTAAGTAATTTAAGAAATAGCTAAATATATTAACTTAAGCTAACTATATATATTTAACTAATTAAGAGAGTACTATATTATCTCTAATTAGCTAGATATCTAACTTTTCAAACCCTGCTATAATATTTAAGCAAGTAAATGCAATATCTATTATCTGCTGAAGCTTATTAATAAAGTCTCTATAAATAAAAATAAGATTACTACTTTATATAGACTTTTATAATACTATCTAATAAGCTTTCTTAAATAGCTAGAAGACTTCTATATTTATAAGTTAAAATAGATGCATAGTATAAAAAGAGAAAAATCTAATAATAATATTAAAGTTAATATAATATTTTATAAGGTTTATACTAATATAACTAGAGAAGCTATTAAAAAGGAGTAAATAATGCAGCACTATGCTAAATTCAACCTAAAGAGTCTAATATAACTCAGCCTAAGTATTCAGCATTATCTTATATATTCTAAGCTTATTAGAGCAGCCTCTATATATATTAATATTAAACTATAACTCTATTATATACTTAAGTTGCTAGAACTTTGCTAACTGCTTAAATAAGTATATATTAAAATGCTTAATATAATCTATTATAATCTTTTAGTTAGAGAAGATAATAAGAGACTATATAAAGCAGATATCTTTCTTAATATTATAACCAGCTTAAGTAGTAACTAGCTATATCTTAAAGATAAGATATATTAAAATAATATCTCTAATAGCATTACTAATATTAATAAAAGTATATAACTCTCTATTAGCTAGATTAATAACTTTTTATAATTCACTCTGCTTCTATTATCTCTAAAGTAAAATAATATATATATAGCTGCTAAAGCAGCTAATATAGTAGCTAGACTTATTAGCATTTTATATCTTAGAAAGCTTAAGTTTATAATCTTAAACTATAGCTTTATACTAATTAAAAAAGTATTAAATTAATGCTAAGTTAAACTTAATACTTTTCTAATAAATCTTAATAAGTTTAATCTTTAATCTTTTCTAAAACTTTAAATAATCAGCTTTCTAAAACCTTATGAAATGCTTTAAGATTAAGCTTATACTTTAGTTAGCCTAAAAAGCATTAGCTATTTCCTTAATAATAAAAAGAGTTACTAAAAAGCTAATAGTATTAAGTTATATTATAAATACTGCTAAAGCTAAATCTTCAGCCTCTATTAACACCTTCAGCTAGCTACCCTCTTAAAGTAGTGCAGAAAGATTATAGCTAGCCTTAAAAGCCTTTAGATACTTTTTTATTACTATATAGAATATTTTATAGTTAGCAGTAATAGCTTATATTAATAGCATAACAGCTAAAAGCTTCTCTAAATGCTTTAGCTAGAAGGCTTATTAATATAAAGCATATAACACCTGCACAGCCTATTTAGTAGGCGTTAAGTTAGCATCACTCTAGCAAAGCATTTTAGCAGTAGAGCTTAAAAGCAGTAATTAAAAAAAGAGTAGTTTTAGGTTATAGTGTGGTCTCAAAAAAGTTATATTTTAGTGGCAAAAGGTTAAAAATGCAACTTTTATGCGACTGGGTGGAAACCCCCTTTTTTGCATGGAAACCCTGTTTTTTCGCCCCCTACGTGAGTAGGGGGTGTTTTGCGCTTGACGTGGCTGACTAACGCCCCCAGGTAGCTGCGGGAGGAAGGAGCTGGCGGGCCGCACCTCTGACCCGTCAGATCCAGGTTGTCTGGCAGACAACCTGGAAGTCAGCCCGTGCGCCACACCGCAACATGTCTGGTAGACAACCTGGAACCCATCATAACTACGCCACACTGCCCCAACAGACAACTGGTGCCTCTTTCCCCTAAGATGCACCACGTTGCGTTCAGACTTTCCACATTCAAAGGAGCTGCCCACTCCATTCCTGTCTCAGACGGTATGGATGTCGGTGGGAAAGCAAAAGCGTCATGCACACGGCACGGGCAGCTGCATCCGTTAGAAAGACGACGCACTCGTTGGGCCAGTCTGTGTCGTCCTGGTCAGTGGCTTGGGAAAATTGTTTGACTCCTCTGGGGTCTCGGCACGGATTCAGACCGCGGCATGGTGCACATCGCGTCGCGTGGGCGGCACGATGGACGGACGGTCTTCCATCCCAAGCACACGCATGCCCTTCCCTATGAATTGTCACCACCTCCTCTGAATGGTGCAAGTGTGATGCCTGAGGTGAGGTGAAGAATAGCACAGGTCGCAACTGCCTTTTCTGCCCCAGTTCAGCAGGAACCAACTACCCATCGTTCGGGGCTACTGCCGATTTCAGCACTAAAATCGGCAGTAGGACCCTGAGCACCCGCTGTGACGTCGGCAAGCTGAGTGCACAGCGCGACACATCCCAGACTCTTCCACCAGACTGGCCCAAATTTCTCGTCAAGATCAATCAAGAGGCTTCTCGGGACGGTCGAAAGCACCCGACATGCATTCCAAACCATCATGTCCGTCAGCGAACCGTCGCGACCGCCCGAGGGACCGCATCCAATCTGAAGCCCCACGGTGCTGCGACCAACCCGTAGCCTGGGTAGGAAGCCGGCCGATTCCCCCACACACTCAGCGCCAGCTACGCCACCCTCACCGACGACATCCATCGCTGATGTCGATTGCTGTTTTGTTGGCCCCTAGATGGATCGACGCACCACAATAATTCGAGCTATGGAATGAGCGGGCTTGACAGCCAAAGAGGCACCCGTGTGTCAATACCCATCATTTGGGTTGGGCCAATACTTCACCTCCCAGGGGGCTCTCTGCGCAGAACAGGTACCCTTACCCTTCCATTGCCCAAGGCATCATCCCAGGTCCTGCTCATGGAGTTACTGACTGTCCGCCCGAGGAGCTCGTCCAGAAGCAGCATTGAATCCTTCAACCTGTATCGCAAGCCGATCTGCATCGGCTTCGCCATCATTTCGGGACGCATGTTAGCGGAGTTGAAATTGCGTCGAACCAAGCAGAGACATCATCGTTCATCTGCAAGGCATCTCCTTCCAAGAGGCCTGTTTCACAGGCATTCCCTCCAACGTGCTGAGTGATGGACATCGGTTCCCATAAGAAATCCCTCGATACCCACACCGGTGATGTTCCTATCCCGAGCACACCGAGCTCTCCCCGGTTTGAAGCCGACAAGACACGGCAATTGCTGACATACAACGTACGACGGCATTGATAGAAAATCAACAGGGCAAATACGGTATGTCTGCTCCGGCCCAAAGTGTCTTTGGCGAAGGTATCCCGGTTACCAGTGCAAATCACCAGGAACCGTGAGCGGCTGTGACTGTTCTTTAGATCACGGAAACTCAATGTTTGGATACAACGAATCCGCACACATACGCTTCTTCTCCTCTTGGTACCCTTCTATGATTTCTTTGTCGCGGATCAAAATCTGTGCCGCCTTCTTTCTCTCCTGCATACACATTGACATCTGATGTGTTAACAAGAATGGGTGTTTGTACTCCATGCTCTCTTCCGATTTGCTCATCCTGCCGGGTGCATGTCAGCTTGTCACCAGGGAAATCATGGGAGGATGGCATCTCGAAGCCGGAGCACCAACAAAGCCCCTGTTTGGCCGTTCCTTCTCAATATGTGTCCTTGCTTCGATGCGACATGCCTGTTCGCTGGCGTTCGTGACACTGACAGCTTGCGAATAATGGCAAGCCGGAGCGCAATTGGCCTGGGAAGGATGTCAGCCACAGACCCGTTGAAGACGGAGAAACGATGGAAGGGGGGATCTTGCGGATTGAGCGATATATCAACTGGAAAGACAGAATGTTTAATTTATATTCCCACAAGTTTATGCATTCTGACTCACACCATTGGCAATTCCATGTACACATGTAGAATGGTTACCTTCTTTGCAATACTTACTAAATCTGCAGCATGTCTCGTAACATTAGACACAGCCGTTATCTTATTATAGATCATTATTGCCAATAACAAGATCCGCAGACGTCTCAAAATACACTGGAAAACTGTTGGTAAGGGACCTCCACACACAATATCAACATCAGGGATACTCTTTCGAACTATACGCATAAAGCAAGATTCAAACATAGAAACCAACGCTGTGTAAATATCGCAGATTCTGTAGATAGCAGAGTGACTTTGATAAATTGCATGCTGTTTCGAAGCTGGCTGGTGTTGCGCATTTGCGGTGTTCTTTTTTGTCATTCGTGTTGAAGTTCCGGAACTCGGTACGAGTAATTCATGGTGATTCAAGTAACAACAGTAGTTTCGCAGGTATGCTTCAGATGCAGGCGTTTAGCTTCATCACTGGCTGATAGGTTGAGATTTTGATCTTAGTGGCGTGGTCTCTCTTGCGTCGCATGGAGTTTGGCGGCACTGCGCATGTGAGCGCCGAAGCAATCAAAGGCTAGCTGAAGTGCTCAGAATCGTCTTGTTATTTCAAGTCCTGTTTCAATTGTCTGAGGTGAAGCTTCAGCTCGCCGAATGAACTCACATCAATGGCTTCGGTTCTTGATGGAAAGCGAGAAATCAAGCAATGTCTGCGTGTGTGACTCGTTTTAATGGTAAGATCCGGGAGCCTGTCTTTTCACCTAAATGTTTTTGTGTCATGCCACCAACCGATACATCCCTCCGTCTGGCATCATCGATACACATTCCAAGAACGGAGCAGAACATGACGTGTATTGAAGCAGTAACGTTGAAACCATCGATTTCACAAGTCTCCGCCACCGAAAGGCTTCTAAGGGCTCACGAAAGCTCGAAGCTCTCTGGAACCCCCTGATCAGACATCGCACCCCAAGGTTAGATTGAAAGCCCGCGCGTTCCGCTGTTCGCGACTTGCTTCGCAGATGCTGGATTTGATGGTCCAAAACTGGATGACCCGAAACCCGATGCACTACATGACTGAATTCATGATCTCTTGCCTGGATAGACCCAAAGTGTCTACTTGCATGCATCTCGGTTTCAGAGCGTGGTTTCCCGATCTGGTGGAGGCTATGATCATCTAATGAGGTAGATAATTTGAACCATGGCTTAGCCCGACCGGGAGGTCAATTTTCACAAAAGCCACTGTCACAGATCGTAGCGCATTGTGGACCAAAGGCTATGTCATTTCTTGCCGTTGCGATGGTTGAAGAGTAGCGGGGGCTTCTTATTTAGTCCAGTCATTCAAAGCGTGGGCTCTTGCAATTGACAGACTGAAGGTTGAGGTTGTGGTTTCCGAGTTCTCAGGGGGCACTTTCTGTCTCGAAGCACGACCGTTGTTGAATCCCCGAGAGTCTTCATTCGAGTTATTGGATGTCGACTGGGACAGCTTTCTTGGTCTTTCTGATTCCTTTCTGCGGATGAAGTCGTTTGCTGTCGATGTGTCGCTTTCAATGTTCTCGAGAATCGCAAGTCAGCGGCAGCCTTTTGAATACTGAATGTGCGTTCGCTCGCAAAGGCCAGTCTGTGGTGGATCTGGCTCTACTGCAGCAAGCTAACTTGACCATTATCCAAGCCGTTTCCGGCTTGACTTCATTCCCCTCAGTGCCTATGCTGTAAAAGAGACCGAATATCCTTCCGTTACAGCGATTATGACATGGGGGAACCTGGAGGGGAAAAGTCGTGTTCAATTGGGTACCTAGTAATCAAGGCATCTTGTCTGGTGCAGAGGGGTGAGAGGCGATATTCTGATCATTCAGTGTGTCCTCTACCATCCTCTCCCGAACAGTCAGCACATTGTTTCCATATAATGATGCGTCCAAGTTGGGTATAAATCGGTTGACGCACCGAAATGTCCGTGTCCTGATCTATGTCGTCGGCCGCGATCTCGCAAGCAATTTCCCCGCTTTACGAAGGAGTTTGGCAATTTGTGTTTGATTGCTTAGAAAAGACCCAGCCAGAGAGACTTCATCTAGAACGCATAAAAAAGAGATATGCTGCACTTTTGGGGACCCAACTTGACTTGCAGCCAGACACAATTCTCTGTTGCTGAGCAGCACGCAAGACCTCTTTCTTGCCGGGGTGGCAAATCAATTGCGTCGTGGTGCCAAGTTGTGCCGTGTCCAGCACCATCCCAATCGACGATTCCAAGGACGCAAGTACATAGATGATGTGTACTTGAATTAAGAGAGGGACTTCATTCTCGCATTAGAAAATGCACATGATGAATGCCGTTAGCCACCTTAATCATTTTGCCCACGGGAGGTTATCACAAGACCGCGTTCCGCAGCTAGCTATGATGAAAACCCACAATCAAAATGCTTCATAAAGCTAGGCCACGGGATCAAGAGGATTAGCAGATAATCGATGGATCAATTCTGCGGGTTTGGTGCTTGTTGATGGAGTGCTGTGGCCAGGTGGCACTACTGAGCTTCGGAAAATGCTTGAACAAGATAAAAGGCATCCGTGTCGAACGGATATAAGTACGGACACACCACCAGGTCCTTTCTTGGGTAGGCCGATTCTCTCGATCTTCACTTTTGCGACAGGTCTTCCCCTTGTAGCCCGCCGAGCGGCGTTGTCACTTCGTGAAGATAGAAGTGCGCGTTATCCCGGCGGAAATATGCTCCTGCGATATGATGTCTGGGTGTGGCGGTGTGGAGCTCGACAGACTTCAGTTGCTGGAAGTAGGCTGACTTCAAGCCGAGGTGGTTTTCGTCGTGAAGAACGCCGCGATCTGAAGACTGTGAGAGAATACGGCCATGGCTGCCGATGCAAACGACTTAATTCTTCCAGCAAGGCAGCCACAGATGTCTGCACATATGTTTAGTTGACGTAATTGTTAAGCTTTGGTGGAGGCACAATAATTATGACATGAGCCATGCAGAGCACTGGAGTTGTTGCGTTCGGTGTCTTCTTTCGTGTAACTTGGATGAGCGAGGTTCCAACCAAAGTCGGATGGGCAAGGCAAGAAAGATGTTGGGTCGCAACTAGATCTGTATATCTCCCTATACATCGGTTTCAGCAGTGAATAAGTCAGGATTACCGAGAAAAACGGGGTTTAGGAGCCACCGTTGAAGCCGGAACTTCGGGGATCATCGTCCACCGTATTGGTAAACAAGACAACATGTCATGGGGGAAAGCGTCAAACATTCTGTCACTGGTTGTTAGATCCCCCGAAAGAAACATGCTCCAACGCAAGCCACGCCTCTATTGGGACCATCTGCCAGGCTAGGATCCCTCTTCAGGACGCCATTCTTGATCAATAATTGGAAGGAATATGGATAGCTGCTGGTTATGTTGAGAAAGACGACGCTCCGTGAAGTATGCTGCACACGTTTCACTGTTGGAGCGCGTTCCGTGCTATGCTGAAGGACTTTGGCGGGCGTGAGCAGACTGTAGACTCCCTCTGAGGATCGGAAGCTTGAGGTGGCCAGCCGACAGCACTTCGAGAAGGTCACAAGATGGCCGTCCAATATTCTCAGTCTATGTTCTGTTGATGGCGATCTGGGTTGATATCGTGGTTCGTCAACTGCTCAACTGCGGGAGTTTCACCCTGGAACCATGGGTCGTCTAGTGTCCCAAGTCTTCCCCAAGTTGAATTAACCTCCGATATTGTACTTGGCGTTTGTATTGACAGCCTGGCCTGTTCCGCTAGAGCGTGGCGGCAATTCAACTCTGGGACATGAAACGCTACGAAATTAACGCTCTACCCGTCTGTCCTTCTCAAGAAGATCATTCTCTTTGCAAAATAGACTTATTTTTGAGTAAACCATGATGTGATGGGCGTTCCCAAATCCGACTCTTTTTTTCCTAAGCCTTCAAGGCGAACCATCAACGGCGAAATGAGACACGATACCGATGTCTGGTGGCTCAAAATGGCCCTGTGTGCCAGGGAAACACCCCCAAGACTGTGCCGCCACCCAAAACAGAGTGGATGGAGTAGCTCTCACCATACGAGCGACATTCCTGGTCCACTCATGCGAGGCTTGGGGTTACGAGCAGCCGAGTTCAGGCCCACGGTGTCACTTCATTCTCCAATAGTAAATATGCTCATGATTTGGGTGTCCTGTGGACATGTAACGCTGCCAGTCTTCTCGCTATCCCGGCGCTGGTGTTTGGCAACGGTCTTCCCAGAATCCTTGCAGCGCTAAAGGAAGGAATGAAGGCTAAGGATGGAGAAATTACCGATAGAACTAAGGATTGCTCAACCCAAGTTGACTGAAGGATCAGATCAATCTAACAACCAACTGAGAAAGGTTAATAGAACGCGGATGAGCTCCAGTCGGCGACATTTGCAAAGGATTCACACGCATGCGACACGCTTGACACGCTGCCTGTCTGTCGCGTCACCTCAGAGACCGCAGCAGCAGCTGGAGGCCTGAATTCTGCCTGCCAATCAATCGGTATCCTCCGTAAGTTGAAGACCCTAGGAGAGTCCCTTCGAAATCCCAAGAGTTTTGCTATCCGGGCGGTAGTTTCTGGCTAACCGGGCGGTACCCCACTTATCTAAGCCAATCAAACTTTCAGCATAAATCGCGCAGCCAATCACGTATAACGTAACGTCCCTAATAGCGCGGGTGCGCAGTCATCGCGAAGTCGTCGATCGCGCAAAGTCGTTAATCGCGCAAAGTCGTCAATCGCGGGCAAAGTTATCAATTACGCGCGAAGTCGTCAAGTGCGCGCGAAAGCCTGCAAAGCTCACTAACACACTGTGGTGGGCCAATAGGATCGCTAGAGTAGCTAACAAGTGGGGTACCGCCCGGTTAGCCAGAAACTACCGCCCGGATAGCAAAACTCAATCCCAATTCGTCAAGCAATTTGACCGTCACAAAGCTGTTTGGAGTGATCGACGGGAGCCGCGTGGTGGGAGTAGACGGCCAGTTGTCGTGGCTTCACAATTTTGCCCTCGGGTGTGAAACGAGGCTGCAGCGGTCGGTAAGTCTGTGCAAATTGGATCCTTAAGCCGAGTGAAAATGTTGGCGACTTTGGCTAGAAATTTCCTGAAGCTCACTCTCAAGCGAACATAGTCAACTTTGAAAGGCTCGTCTGCCACATACGACCATACCCATTGGAGAACTCGGGATCCCGTCCGCTCTCCCATAGATAAGCCAATGAGGGCTGGAGTAGTAGTCGGGTCGGTGACGACCGGCGAATGCCCGGTGTTGTATGTCTTCTCTCTTTTGCACTTTTTAGTCTTTTGAGCGGTGTAAATGCGTCGGAGGCGCCGTGGAATGGACTTTGCTGGACGCCGGCGCTGGGCAGCTGACTGTCTGAGGTATGCTGATGGATTGAGTCCCATTTTGTGGGGAAGCCTGTGCGGGTTTGATCTCAATCTGGATTGCGATGGATTTTGGTCGTCACTGAAATCCAATGAAGCGCAATCAGCTTCCTGCGAATGCAGGTCAACAATGTGTATTGCACTGTTTTGGTCTATTGCGGTATCCTCCAAACGCAGAGCTCGCATATCTTAGTTAGTGAGTGGTCTTGGTGTAATGCAATCCCGCAGAATCATGCCAGCGTCGGGGGGTGCACTGCAGGGTTTAGTGCGAGTTTGGAGCGAGTTTGGAGTCTTCAGTGAGTGGGAGCTTTTTGAAGTGAGAGATGAGTGGGATTTTTCAGTGAGTTGGATTTTTCAGTGAGTTGGACTTTTCAGTGAGTTGGATTTTTCAGTGAGTTGGACTTTTCAGTGAGTTGGATTTTTCAGTGAGTGGGCGCGTTTTGAAGTGAGATGAGTGGGAGCTTTCAGCGCACGGATGGTTTACATGCTGGGCGACCAAGGACATCGGACGTGCGAGAACAGTACGGGGGCTTGCGAGTACTTCAACCAAATCCGTTTCTAACCTTGCCGCGACGACTTGTTCGGAGAGAAATATGAAATGAAGCACAAAGCTGTCATTTTTTCATATACTGTCGACTGCGGACTTCCCTGTTCCAGGCGGCAAACAACCCCACCCCCAGGAAGACCTGAAGTTACAGTTCATCACCCACAATGCGATGCTTGCGGTTGTCAGATGTGGCGGCCATGCGGCGCTGCTTTTGTTCTTCCCCCTAGGTGCGAAACTTGGCGCAGACATGGGTGAGCCAAGAGCGCTATACTTCGCCGTTTTAGGCCGTCATCTTCGCCCAATAGGCCTTGATAACCGACCGCGCCAACGGGCTGTCGACTACTTCTCGCTGGTGCCATATCGGGCTTTGTACATCAAGATGAGGCCGTTCCTGTAATGAGCGCTGATTTTTATAACTATGATCTCAGTGGAAATCTTGACCCCTACGATGATAGCAGCATAATGCTCTTATAGACGGCTTCAGCAATTGTTTCTTCGTCGGTGTGTGCAGCCGGGGTTGGACCGGAGCCAAGCCACTTCGGAAACCTTAGTGAAACTTGCTGAAACCTCTGGCCTTTGGAGGCTGAGGCAAAACTTCCCGGCATCTCGACCGGGAGCGCGCTGAAAGTGAGTCTTGTCCTGAAAATCGTCGCATGAACACACCAGTACCTCAAAGCCATCCGGCATGCGATGCAATATTTGAGCTGTCGTAGGCCATGCTTCGCGGGATGGAGGATCTGCAGGAGAATGTCAAGCACCGCAATTTCCCGTGAGCTACTTGCAAATCAGTCCACTCCGGGTGCGAGTGTTAATACTCCAGCTGCTCTAGCAAAGACCATTCTGAAGTATTAGTGCAGCTCTTCGTGAATGTATGAGCAGATCTGGTGGCGTGGGCATCATTCTCCTAAGGAGATCTACCGGTCACTGGCGTACGGAATGCTGCGTTGATAAGTTCATTTAAATTTGATCCATCCTTGTTGGCTGTGCGCGTTGTTGACACCGGCCATGTCAGCATTGGCTGAAAGTTCATCTCTGATGCCGGCACTCAGAAGCTGATCAAGCCTGCTAAACAGTAATTCAGTCTCAACAAGGGGGAAGCATAAACTCAGAATAACTTCCGCGCCGTTGCTTCCGTTACTTTTACTGTAAAATAGCTCGAAAGTGTGCTTCTGATGGATTTATTGCGATGAACTCACTGAGTCATCCGCGTTCTACTCGCATGGTATACTGTGATTTGAAAGAGCCCGTCAAGTTTCCGGTAGACGGAGACGCACGTATAACAGTGTCTTGCCATTTCGGCCCTCTGTTTTGTGAACATTCCATTAATCAAGCTTCCGTTCACGAAGTGGCCGAGGCCAATGGCATGGGCTTCCATCAATGTTAGGCATTCCATCACTGTAGTTTGGGCCGGAGCAGTATTCAACTGTTCGAATAAAAGCTTGACGAATTATGTATTAGGAAACATCCAGTAAATCCGCATTACACCGCGTTTTCTGGCATGTCTGTCACACACGCTTCCAAAGGCGTGGGGTTTGAGCCGCCACAGACCGAGTATATGAAGGCCAAGCAGTAGAAGCCGACCTGCTCGAAGAAAAACCTGCACCAGAAACGTTCTTTGCTACTGCCCTTAAAGCAGTAGATCGAGTCGCGACCCAGAAAAAGAGATATGCCCGAGTAGACGCCGGCCTACGCGTGAAAATGCATGTGCCTGTCCAGACAAGATATTCTGTTGTGTGTTCAGGAACCCTCCCGTAGTTCTTTGCTACATAATATATCCCATATGGTGTCCAGATGTCTCCTTTGCCCACAACATCCATCCTTTCTGACGGGCTGGACTGTATAGTGGCTTTCGGAAGCTTCTACCCTCTCACTAAAGCGAAAATGGAGCTCGGATGAGAAGTTGAATGCGCCTTGAGAACAGAGAAGAAGCGTCATGGTAATCGTACCGTCAGATTCTCATTTGGAGGTCAACTTTGGAAATATGTGCGTCAAGTCCATATCTCCAGAGAGGCATATCGCATGGATCAATCCAAAGAAACGAATACTTCAGATGCGTGGTTCTAGAACTCAGGCGGACTGGCTTGTCTTTCTCACTACACTAGTGCTATCAGCATTGTGAAAAGAATTTCCATGGGTTTGTGCCCGGAAAGTCGCCTAAATGCCCGCTATACTCGGTAATTTTGCCCCTGCATTCTGCGCAATGTTGAGGACCCTTGAAGCCTCGGCATTGGCCATGCTTGTCTTTCAGTTATTGAACAGCATGCAACTCATCATCAACGTGCAACACGCTGAAGTGTTAGATTCACTCGAGCCATCATCTTCTCATAATGACACAGGCCATCTGCTGCTGCGCACACAAAAGCGTAAATGGCGAACTCTCATCGCTCTATCTACGATTGAATCAGCTATAACTAGATGATGCCTAGAGAGGTTCTTGGACGTAGACAATATCAGTTCATGGCAGTCATGAATGAAGAACACTTGGTATCAAAAAGCACATAATTGTGCTGGGAGAAACAAACAGAGCCTGCTCAAATCAAGTTCAGGGTATCATCATGGAGCCTCTAGTGCCGTATTCTGCCAAAAGTTGGAAATCCAGTCCCTGTTTGTCTTATTCGAGCAGCGAAAACGAACCTTCCTACCTGTCGTTGACATGAAAGTAGGATACGTATACACCAGGATGTAATCCGTCGCGTTAGGGTCAAGCGTGATGGCCTACCGATGTTAGTATCAACTACAACAAGGGCATAACAACAAAAAGTAACTCACTAGGATTTGAATCCTCTTATTCTCTTTTTGCTCGAGAAAAAGCTTTAAGTCTTGATAGTAGTCCTTCAGGTCGTATTGGAACGCGCTCCTCTGCCCGGGAGGCGCGTAGACGACGAAGAAGCTCTGCCGCAAGCCAAACGCCACGTCGACGATGTGGTTCCGGCCCTCGATGATCTCGGGGAACCGCGGCGGGAGCGAGCAGCGCCAGTTGCCGTCGTTCCAGCGGGCGATGAAGAAGCCGTCGGGGCCGAGGAAGCAGAACTCGAGCTTGCGGAGGGCATAGAGATTAATGGCCTCGCCGAGGTCGGGGTAAAGCTGGCCGAGGTTGTCCGAGGCCACTATGGGCGTCAGCATGCTTCTATACACGATGCGATGCAGAGGTACTTACTCCATGTCTTCTCGTACTTGGCGATCCAGGATCTGGACCCGTTGATGGCGTCGCCTAGGCTAATGTTTCGCAGGTACGAAGAGTCCAGCTTCAGCTTCGGATAGCCTGACGAGTTGATGGCCGCATCGCCTATGATGCAGATGACTTCTCCCCACATCGACACCGAAGAGACGGGACTATCTTCTGGCAGCCGCTTAAACTGAAACGCCGGCGATCGCTCGCCCCTGTCCTCCTCTATCGTCCTTGAGTTGGACGGCGACTCATCGGCGCGCAGTGACGTCGCGACTGTATCGACAGAGTGCGTCGTCCTCATGGACAGCGCCTCGGACTTGCTCTCCGACCGTCCAGCCGCCACCGGCTGCTGCTCCTCCTCCTGCTCCTTGCGCACCTCGAGCATCTCAGTTCGCTGCCGAATCTGCTCCAGCTGGTTCCTGTACGCGGCGTCCCGCTGCTCGATCATCGATTCCATCGTCACGCGCAGGTTGCTGATCTCCTTCTCAACCTTTTGTATTGCGCCCGCCGAGAAGGCCCGGTCCTCCTTCAGTATCTCCATGAGCTCCGCGTCGTCCTCATTGGCGGCCACGCGCATCTGCTCCTCCATATCGGCGTACTCGCCCGTCAGCTTCTCCCGCTGTCGGATGAGCTCGTTCTCCAGCTCCCTCCCCGCGGCCGTCTCGCCCAGCCTCCGCCCTTCGTCAACGAGCTGCCGTTGCATGTCCGTTGTGATCGGCTGGTCGTGCGCCGCCAGCTGGTTCACCACGTTTTTGGC
The DNA here is from genome assembly GCA_027406005.1 of Colletotrichum horii. Lineage (NCBI taxonomy): Eukaryota > Fungi > Ascomycota > Sordariomycetes > Glomerellales > Glomerellaceae > Colletotrichum > Colletotrichum horii. The sequence goes on along the minus strand of JANVYB010000015.1, from coordinate 114,213 downwards.
CGACTCGGGCGTGTGGTGGTGCCGGGAGTACGAGCTCCCCCTTTTCACCATGGCGCCCCAGAACTCCCTGGTGGCGACCAGCTCGGCCTCGCGTTGCTCGCCCACGCACTCGTTGACCTGATCCCACATGGTGGTCACGAGGTGCACCTTGCGTAGCGCGTCGTCGTTGCCGCACAGCTGGCGGAACATGCGGATGTTCTTGAGTGCGGCCCCCTGCATACGCAGGTCCGTTATGCGGTGCAGGTAGATGATGCCGTGGAGCAGGATGTGATGCTTGTATGAGTCACCGAGCCAGGTGGCGATCTCGCCCAGGACCTCGGCGTCGCTGCGGGTGGTGTCGTCAAAGCCCGGGGTGTCGATGAGGTAGACGGTGCGCACGGGGGACATGTCGTAGGCGTAGACGTCGACGGTGGTGGTGCCTTAACATTTATCAGAGTGATACTATATTATGAGGGCAGGGGAACGATGAACTCACCCGCGCGGAGGTTGTGGCCGATGTGGACGGGCTTGCCCGAGCATTGCTCGATGAACGAGCTCTTGCCCGAGCCGGTGACGCCCATCACGGCGATGAACACGTCATTCTTCCTATTCAAGACTTAAAAATGTCTACAATGAAGTCTGATACATGTGAATCTTACCTTGGATGTCGCCCAGCTCGGAAGTCAAAGGCGCTATGCTTCGCGTCGTCCCAGAAATCGATCAGGTCCGACGCCATCGTGCTCGTACGTCCGCGCGTCCACGGAGTACAATGAAAATGGCGCCCTCTGACGCGAAAATGACAGGTGGATCTCCTAGATCTTGTATATCAATTTCACAAATCAAATGGAACGAGAGACGAGACGAAACGTCTTGGAACTTTGGACGGAAGATCGTTAGTTGGAAAACGCCCTGTGTTGGTACCTGATGAAAGTAGCATTCGTGGGAGAGATTGATAAGATATCCATTCCCAACCCATGTGCGTGCATTAATGCTTACTCTCCTCTCCTCTCCACCCTGCCGAGTCGCCGAGTCGCCGCGTCCCGGTGCTCTCCGACAGACTATGCTGACTATGTTGCGAACCATCTGACCCTGTAAATGTAAGGCTGAGGTTAACTTTAAGCAACTCACCCCCCCTCCCAAAATCAATATTGATGACCCGAGCCACCGCCACCGCCCTAAGCTGCTTCTATGTATTGTCCTCCAGCCCCTCCAGCCCCTCCAGCCCCCCAGCCCCCAAATGATTCGTATTCAAGGAATAACAAACATGCAGGACAGGCTCTAGGGTGCTGGTGGCACTTTGAGGGAGGCCTGACAGGTGTGTGTGTGGTTCGGTGCAGCTCCTCATCAGTATCTGTTTGGGGATGGCAGGGTATTGGAGTGTACCATCATCTTTCTTATTTCCAAGCAACCTAAATCTCATGTGATATCGCTCTGGCTTTACAGAATAGATTCAAACGTTTTGTTAGATTTATTTCAACAGTGATTCTCATCCGTGATGGACTTTCCCGCTAGAGAGGTCGTTAACCAGGCCGAGCTCTTCGCAGCTCTGATTGGTATCATCAAGCCCAACCCCTGGGACATGTTCTTCCTCGTTATGGGTCGGACGGGATCAGGAAAGAGTACCTTTATCGGACAGTGCACAGGAAAGCAGGTCCCCGTCGGCCACGGCCTCTATTCATGTATTTCTTACTCCGACGTTGAAATGGAATCGCATGCTTACGCGGGACAAAAGGCACAAACTTCGTCTACGTAGCAGACTACCAATGGAACGGCCGCCGGATCTTCCTCGTTGACACCCCGGGCTTCAACGACACCGCCCGCTCCGATGTCGAGATCCTCGAAACCCTAGCCTCTAGCCTGGCCGCCTCGTACGCCAACGGCGTGCGCATCCACGGTGTCGTCTTGCTACAACCCGTGTCCGAGAACCGCATGTCCGGGTCCAGCCTGCGGTGCATCGAGATGGTCGAGGCCGTGTGCGGGTTTGCTTCGTCGTCATCGCCGTCGCGATGCGAGAACCTGGCCATCGTCACAACCATGTGGCCGCCGGCTACAAGGAGTGAAGGGGAGGGGCAGAGGGCGGTGTTGGAGGGGAGGCATAGGGAGCTGTGCACCGAGGAGGCATTCTTCGGTGGGCTTGTCAGTCGCGGTGCTATGGCGTTTCGGTACAACGAGACGGGATCGCAAGACCCGGCAGAGCAGATGAGAGCTGCGCAGAAGATCATGGCCCACCTTGTCCGACGCTCAGACATGCACCCCGTCGACGTTCTCCAACTCCAGCACGAGATCGTCATAGAAGGCAAGACACTCGGCCAGACGGCCGTCGGCCGCTCCATCGCCGCCGGCCTCGACAAGAGCCAACAGGCCTGCCAGCGGCGACTGCGACATGCAGCCCAAGAAGACGACGAGATGTTCTCTAGCCTGGCGGCGCAGACGATCGCGGAGCACCTGACGGAGATCCGGACACTGCGGCAAGACTTCCACGACCAGATGCGGAAAGTCGAGGTCGAGAAGGAAGCGCTCAAAAGGTCACTACAGGACATGCACAAGGAAGGTCAGCGCCAGTGGAAGAAGAAAATGCTAGACCTAGAAAATATGTTCCAGGCCGAGGTGGAAGCAAAAGAGGAGGAACTCGTCAAGGAAGAGGCCAAGCGACCACGACGCCTCGAGAGGGCAGCCCGACCGTCACTGAGCTCACGACGGGAGAGCAAGATGTCTACGTCATCGTTGAACGACGACAAGGATCAGGCTGTAGACAGCTTGAGGAAGGAAGTCTCCGATGCTCGTGATGCGCACAAGAAGTTTACGAACTATCGGGGGAACATTGTCAATGGCGCTACGAATGGCATCGCTGCGGGCATCACGGCAAGCACGCTAGCAGGTATGTTTATTTCCCTTTCTTCAACAACGTTCATTACTTCAAGAAAGCAAGAAGTTGCTGACATGAATCTAGCTGTCGCCGCCGCCGCTGCTGGAGGCACTGGGGCGTTGATTTGCACAGTCATGTAACGACGCAGTGGGAAATCCTACCTTGCGTAGCCTGTTACTATTCGCAGCCCAAGTCGCGGGTGGCTTTCGGCGGAGTTTCAGCTTATATAAGGCGGCGTAGGGAAACGAGGTCTGGATGCCTTCAGTACAATGTCGCTCTTGGTAAAGATGACTTTGTAAAACTGATACGTGTTGGTTGGTACATCTATCACAATCGAAATATATAGGCAACAGAGGTATTGGCACTGAGCGATGTTTGTCTGGCTGAAAAAAGAGGGTCGACTACGCCTGAGTGGCTGCTTCCCCTCATTCCGTGGGGCCCCAAAGTACTGTACCTTAGTCCAGCAGCAAACAGGGTGGAACATACATATGCCCATACACTATCACACATACTATTGATTCATCCAAGGCTGCCTTACCGTCTTCCGATAGCCTGGTTCGCAACCCCGCCACAAAAATGCCTTGCCAGAGTCGCTAGTTAGCCTCGTTGTATCACTCTGATTTGAAACTGTAAGAAGGAAAAGATACTCTTGTTGATGCTGTAGATACAGCCCTACCCCAGTGTGTATGAAATCAGTCACCACGATTCCGTCTTTGCCCGATGATTCTTGGATGATTGGTTGAAACAGCCAGAATTACTGTTTGAAAATGCCATAATGCAGAGGACAGGCGACCCGAGAGTCAGCCTGGTCAAATGCTGCCGCTGAAGTGGCGTTTGATAAGACACCCCAACCTCCCATGGCCTGTACATGCAACCCGCAGTCGCACTGATGCCCAATCCAGACACACTTATCCAAGACGCTGCATGCATGTCCATTCTGCTCTTTGTTCTACCCAAGAGCCTGGACATCTTATCAATCAATACGCCCACGGCTCAATCTCAGGGCTCCATCGTGCTAGCAAGGCGCAGCCAACTTGCCTAAACTGGTGGGGGCTTTCCATTTCCCTTTCCTGAGACATTGTCTTCGATTACTATAAGCTTGTATTCAGCATGCCTCTTCAATAGTCCAATGAAAGACATATAAAGCGAAAATGCTACGGCTAAGAGCTTCTGCATTCACGGAAAGCTTGACAGTGAGTCAGCCAAGGCAAACCCCAAGGAGAGTGGTAGAACAGCCGCGAGTGAGGCGTCCGTATGCAGCTGCCCTTTGCTTGCATGGACGCTGAGCTGGCGGTCGCCTTGAACTTGCCAGGCGGTCCTTTGCTGCGCCCATTATCAGTGACGGTGAGGCTGTTTCAATGGCACTTGTTCCTGTTCTTCAAGAAATCCCAGGATTTGATTTGCAGTATTCCTATGCCCGTTACCTCTCTCATATCATACTGATCTGTTCTGAGTTGATTTTTGAGCCCCGTGAAGTGTAAACTGTATCCTCTGCTATCATACTGACCACCGACATATTGGCTACCCATACTGACTACCCATATTGAACAGCCATATTGACCAACACCAAAATGTCCGACGAGGAGCGCTCAGAGAGCAAACAGGAGGAGATTGACGTCCACACCACTGTCGCCAGGCCCATGGCCCGCGACGAGAGCGACGCAGTCTCGACCCAGGGCAGCATCCAGGAAGGCGTGCGCGGGATCGAGGCCATCTCCCTGTCCTGGACGGGCAAGGCTCTCACCATTGCCTACATCGGGTATGTCTAACTCTTCTTGTACCGAATTTACAGTCATGCCGATGGCAGTTCCTGACAAACTGGCAGCATTATGCTCATGGCATTTACCACGTCCCTCGAGGGGCAGGTCACCCTTCCGCTGCTCGTATACGTGACCAGCTCGTTCCAGCAGCACTCCCTCGTCTCGACCGTCTCCGTCGTGCAAGGCGTTATCAACGGTTTGTCCCTCTCTCTGCTCTCTTTCACTCAGTTCGACAATCTCTGACTCGTAGATAGCTGTGGTGAAACCCCCCATGGCCAAGGTCGCAGACGTCTTCGGCCGCCTCGAAGCCTTCACCGTGAGCGTCTGCCTCTTCGTCCTCGGCTACATCCAAATGTCCGCCTCAACCAACGTCCAGACCTTCGCCTCCGCCCAGATCTTCTATTCTGCTGGCTCTACAGGCATGCTCATCCTCCAACAGATCTTCATCGCCGACACGAGCGACCTGTCCAACCGAGCCCTGTTCTCGACGCTGCCGGATATTCCGTACCTGTTCACTACGTGGATGGGACCCCCGATTGCGAAGAGCATCTATGAGTCCTCGGGAGATTGGCGGTGGGGGTATGCCATGTGGACCATCATCCTCCCCATCGCCTTCCTGCCCCTCGCCCTACTTCTGTTCCTCAACGGACGGAGAGCCCGGGCCCTGAACCTCGCGCCCCAGGGCTCGCCAACTCTCAGGGGTGGCTTCCTCACCGTCCTAGGAAACATCTGGCGGGATCTCGATGTCGGCGGCATCATTCTCCTCAGCGGGGGTTTCACCCTTATCCTCGTCCCCTGCACCATCGCCAGCACCGTCCCCAATGGCTGGGAGAACGGGGGCATCGTCGCCATGGTCACCATCGGCGCCCTCTTGCTTGTGCTATTCCCGCTGTGGGAGGTCAGCACCCAGCTGGGCCGCCAATGGGGCGTCACGGGCACCCTGAGGAGCGTGCTAGCTAACATGTCGCCGTACCCGCTGGTTCCGCTGCATCTACTCAAGTCAAGGACCTTTAGCGCGGGCTCCATGCTCGCCGTCTTCTACTTCAGTAAGCCATTCGATCCTCCCTCCATCTCTTGTGAAGACGACAACTAACAAAAGCAGTGGCTTTCTACCTCTCCGTTCAGCCCTTCTACTACTCCTACCTCCTCGTCGTCCGCAATCTCGACATCCAGCCCGCGTCCTACATCCTCAACATCTTCTACCAGTCCTCCACCGTCGCGTCTATTGTCATCTCCCTCCTCATCAAGCTCACAAACCACTACAAGTGGTTCGTCGTCGCCGGCTCCTGCATGTACCTGACGGGAATGGGCCTCATGATGCGCTTCCGCACCCAGGACGCGTCCCTGCCCGCCATCATATTCACTCAGATTTTGGTCGGTGCTGGCGGTGGCATCCTGAATGTGCCCGCGCAGGTGGGGGTGCAGGCGAGCGCAGGTCACCAGCACGTCGGTACCGCAACTGCCATCTTCCTCACGCTGACGAGTCTCGGCGGCGCGATCGGGTCAGCTATCAGTGGTGCGCTCTGGGGCAGGCTCGTGCCGGAGAAACTGCGGCTCTATCTGCCAGAGGGTGCCAAGGATCAGGCGAGCGTCATCTATGCCAGCATCGTCGAGGCGCAGGCGTACGCGGTGGGCTCGTCGGAGAGGGATGCCATCAACAGGGCGTATCAGGAGACCATGACTAGCGCTGCTGCAAGTGCAAGTCACTTGGCAAGTAATACAAGCCAATCGGCTAAGTTGACGCTATCGCCACCACCTAAGTAAGCAATTTATCACCCTTCAATTGAATTGTTAGACTTGATGTCTTATTTATAAATAGATCTGACTAATAGGAGGTTGTAGATCGGTTAGCGCCTTATTTATTCTGGCATATGTAGTTACTGAAATATAACACTATTGCTAATATTATAATATCTCTATATCTAATTAATACTTTACAAACTGTCCTCAAAATATTAGACTTTAAGCAATCTTTTTAAAACTTTCTGAGGGGGTAGAAGTTATTACAGCAGTTTAAATAGTATAAAGAGTATTGCAATCAGCTGTCTTTTGTAAAAGATATTTATTATCTTATATCTTTCTTATTATTTATATCTATATATTTATACTTCTTATAATATTAACTGCTGCTACTGCCTCCTCATTTGCTGCTAATATATATGCAGTTTTGAGTGCCTCTTGCGCTTAAATCTCAACTTAAGTTGCAGCTGCCCTCACTGCTAGTATCTCTCTGAATCTTATAATTGATAACCTACCTCATATTGTTATAAGTAACTAGAGGTATATAGTTGAAGAGCAGTTATTATAGAAGTAAGGTAGAGGTTGATTAAGCTGGATTTAGTATTATAGCTACTTCTTTATTGAGGTTATATAGGGCTAGGCTGGCGCCTCCTTTTGGAGTTGCTAGTAATGCAATGCAAAAAGAGCTTTATAGCTATTTAGTGTTCTTGCTATTACTGCTAGGTAAGAGCATTTACTTCAGTATATTAGTTTAAGCTTTTAGACTATATAAATTATATTTTAATAATGCTGAAGTAGCTATAATATCTATAGGATCTCTTTTCTATTAGATGAGGACTTTAATAGTATTACTTTTGCTCTTTTGCTTTTTATATTAATGCTATCTTTATATAAGAGACTTCACTTTGCTAATATTAATATCCTAAAGGCTAAGATTATAACTTTTAAAGACTTCTGCATTACCTCTATTATTTCTGCTAATCTGCTGTTTATCTACTTTGAGAATGTCTTTCTCTAGTAGATCTTTTAGTACTATAGTATGGAGGTTGCTAGCAAGGTTCTGTAAGGCTAGAGCTCTATTTAAGACTGGCTTTAAGACTTCTTCTAATGTAGTGAGGCTTTTATAATAGCTGAACTCTACTTAGTAATATTAAAGATATATCTGTTATTTAATTTATAGTCCTCACTTAATATTTATGCCTTTATAGCAGTCACTAGTCACTTTATTAATAATAAGGGTATTTTACAGTTATATCTTTTAGCCTTCTCTCAGCATTATAGAAACTATAGCAGCTAAAGCCTTGCAGAGACCCTTATTAGTATTATCAACTGGTACTAGATTTAGGACTATATTAGAGTAACAGTTGCTAATAACGCTACAAATAATAACACTTACCTCTAGGCTTTCTACTAGCAAATCGACTTAGAGATAATAGAGACAGACGTCTAGGCCTAGTATATGCAGTACTACAGCTATATCTTTAATCTTGCAGCCTAGGCTTTTTTGTTTGGTGAGGACTAGAGGACTTTTAAAGCTGAATCAGACTACTACTAACTTATAGAGCAGCATAATAAAGATCTAAAGGCGTAGCGGCATTTCAGGCTTATTAGCTAGCTTTAGAATATTGTTAAGTTTGTATAGGCTTCTCTGTAACAGATAGAATAGTACTAGAAGGTAGCAGTAGAGATTAATAATAGCTTTAACTTCTAGATTTTCTCTAAGTTATACTAGGAGGCTTAGCTTATACTGAATAATAACACCTGCTGGAACAGTATATATCTGATGATTGAGAGGGCTGTGAAGAAGAAAGTAGAGATTCAAGCCTTCTTATTAGTTAATAACAGCAATAATAATATTAAGCAGTATATATTAGAGTTAGACTTACTTTCTGCTGATAATTAGAAGGTTCTTACTGAGATCTTAATAATTTTTAAGCCTTTCTATTACTAGATAAAGCAGTATGAGGGCTGAGGTATTAATAATAGGTATAGCTGACTTTAGGAGGTTATAATAGGTATTAAATACCTTCTCTTATATCTTATCAACTGGAAGATATATTATAATGCTAGTATTAATTTTAAGGTTGATAATAATGATGAGGGTGCTTTATAGCTGTTACAGCTATTTTAAAAGCATGCTAGCTAGGCTTAATGCTGTTAGCATAATATTTAAGCCTTACTTACTTATATATAAAAGGACTAGATATCACTAGCTTTGCGATCTACTTTACAATTTGAGACTTTTGATGAGAAATAGCAAACCTTTTTCTGCAGCAGTGTTAAGCAGGTGTAACAGAAGCTTTTTAACTACTATAAGCTTCTTAGAGAGTTATTACTATTCTCTAGTGCGATTATTCTGCACTTATTATATAGTATTTTATATCTAAGAGATATATAGAGTGAAGATTACTAAAAAGAATAGATTGAAAAGGCTTTAAGTACCCTCACAGAGTACTTTAACTAGTAGTATTATTAGCTTAGTGAGATCTTACTGTTAAGCTGGCAAGCTAGCATACTTCCTATTAATCTTAGTGCTAGAGATATAGAAGATATTTACTATTAGTAATAGGTTAACAGTTAGCGCTATTAGATGCTGCTTTAGACAGATAAGCTTAATCTCTACCTCTATTAGCTTCTAGAGACTACTTCCGACCTGGTGTAGTAGTAGATAGACTATATAGAGACCTTCTTAGAGCTTTCTTAGCTTGCTATTAATATCTTTGCTATACTAGCAATAGCAGCTAACTGTAAGAGGACTTTTAATATTGCTAAGTTAAACCTCTTATTGCAGAAGCTTTTGATGATGCTAGATATTATAGAAACCTTCTAACTGAGTAAGAACTAGCTGAAGAGGGGGGTAATAATACCTTATAATCACTTTAGGCTGCTGGGGGCATTATGACTTTGTTTACTTATTACCTGATTAGGAAGTAGTGATGACGTTGTTTACTATAGTGTTTAACTTGCCACACTTATGAGTTAGCTAATAATTAAAGCCTAGGAAAAAGATCACTAAGTTGACAAGTATGGGGGGCAAAATTGACTTGATTGCACTTGCAGCAGCGCTGACCATGACTATGTTGCTCACTATCGCCCTTGTCATCTGTATTCCTGTGGTCATCTGTGGCTTGTTGATGACGGATTACTCCCTGAGCGAGATGAACTAAGGTGTCAAGGGTCGGGTCATTGGTGGTGAGGTTGACAGAAGCGAGAGAAAGGTTGGCGATCGCCGGTCGTATGCAAAGAAGGTAGTCGACTGGGTTAAAGGTCGGAGTTCATAGACGCGGTCTCAGTGTATGTCTTGTCAAGTTTGGTCATAGCATATTCAACACAATGATGTCCTCGAAATACAACCATGATTCCTGTTCTCTCCGCACGTCTCTCAGCCGCCGCAGCGCATCATGCAGGCTATCCGTCACGCCGACGCACGCCCTGTACACCCGCCCGAAGGGCCTCTACGTAGCCTTGCCCCAGACATGCGACAGCGCCTCAAACGGAATTCTGTCGGCGAAGGAGGCGTTGATGAGGGAGCAGTGGATCTCGCTGAAGCGGAGCCCCAGTTTGAGGATGAGGAGGTAAAAGTCGTCTGTGTCTGGCTGTAGGGGTTAGGATGTGACGGTTGCTGGCTTGGGGTCTTTGGGGTTTCGTCCTTGAAGGGGGAACTTGAACGATGAGAATGACATGTCCGTGCTGTGTCTTTCATAGAGAGACTAGATCCATATGAGGGTCTTTATCTGCATGCATGGTTGAAGTCTGCAAGAGTCAGACTTTAGACATGAATAATAATAGAGATCGAAATTAACCTCGCATGTCCCCCTGAAAGAGACCATATGCCAGTCCAAAGTTAGGTTCACCATCTGAGACAGGTTTAAAGTACCGTGCTTAGCCTGAAAGACGCCTACAAACTTATTCACCGCCGCGGAGTATTCTAGGGATTGACACTGATAGTGTGCATATCTCTAGGGCTGGTCATATTTGAGGTTAAGCTGTATGTAGCGCTGTAAATAACAATCCTAGGTCTATCTGTTACAGTCAGCTATCTAATAGTAGGGTCTGCTAACAGAAGTTAGGAATTAACACTAAGAATAGTAGTTATACTTATAGCTAAGTTATAGGTTGTAAGCTATAGTAGATTAGGTTTTTAGAAGCTAAAGTAATTAGTTTTAAACTTAATAAGCGATTTATAGTAAAGATAAGCTAAGAGTATCTATAAGAATTAATATAAAGTTAATTACTAAAGAGCTATAGAAGTCTAACTTTAAGTAAAGCTTAAGTTATACTATATATAAGTTCTAAATAGTTTTATTATTTATATTATAAAGTAATTACTTAAGTATATAAGGTGATTATAATTAGTTAGTAAAGCTAATTAATTACTAAATACTTCTTTTTATATTCTACTAATTATTTCTTTATCTTATTATTATATAACTTATATTATAGTTTTTTTATTTTAAGTAAGTTCTTATTATTTCTATAGTCCTATAGTATAAATATTCTATTCTAGCTGCTTAATGCCTAAATAAGTTATTTAGCTGTTATTCTTATTTATAGGTTATTAGAAGGAGGCAGAGTTCTTAGAATTTTTAGAATTTTTAACACTTTTGACTTAGAGGCAAGAAATCAGATAGGCGTTTTCATAAGCGTTAGGCGTTATCACAAGAAGAAATAGCTTATATAAGTAGACAGAGGCCTAGTCAGCCTACAACAAAAAAAGACTAAGCAGATAAATAAGAAATATACTCATTTTTATACTTTTTTTCATTCCTCTTAATAACTTTAGTAATTAATTCTTTAAAACAGCCTATAGGATTTTTCAACCTAACTTATAGCAAAAGTCTATTAAATCCTACTTTTTAGCAATTAAATAAAAATAAATGTTTTTAGGCTTTTTTAGCTTCAATTAAGCCTGTTTTTTATCTTTTTTATTATTCTTATTAATCCTTATTATACTTCTTAGATTATTTAAAACTAAAATTGAGCAGAATTCTATAAGAATAATACTATTAAATTTCTTTTTAACAGCTTATTTTCTTTTAAAAAATTATATAACTAGAGAAATAAAAAGAATAGAAGTTATAAATAAAGCATAACTTAATTAGGCTTATATTTATATATTTATTTATATATCTCTTTTAGTTATAAAGGAATTAATATATAAATGCTTAGGAATTTTTTAAGAGATTTTTACTTAAAGTAGAGTGCTTAGCATATCTAATACGTTTTCTCTTTTACCCTATTATAAAATTAATAACTAGTATAAGAAGGCAAGCTAAACTGCTATAAAAGATCTCTTTTATAGTTATTCTGCACTACTCTATTTAACTAAAGCAAAAAAAAGCTTAAAAGAAGAGGTAATTTAAATAATATTATATTAAAAGAAATTTAGCTAACACTTTTTTTTAACTTCTATTTTCTTAAAGTGAAAAATAGCAGCTTAAGCACTTAAAATCAAAGATTAACTAAGTTTATAAAAGTCTAAAAAACCTTAAAAAAAAGAGTATTTAATAGAGCAAAAGAAAGTAAATAAAGTTCTATAAGAGTTTAATTAATCCTCTTTATTAGCTTACTATCTGCCTATTTAAAATTATTATATACTATATTACTAATTAGCTGCTATAATAATAATCTAAAGATAACTAAAATAAGCTAAACTAATTCCCCTTTACTTTTAAAAGCTGAAGTTATAAAAGTAACTAAATTTATTTTACTCCTTTTGCAAACCTTAAAAAAGATAAAACTAATTAATCTATTCTAAGAAACTTCTCTTTAATTAAACTTATTAAAAGGTTCTTAATAATATATTAACTAATAAGAGGAAATACTAAGAAAAGCCTAAAAACTTAAGATCTAAGTTATATCTATATATAAAAACATTAAGTATTAGTTTTCTTAAATTAAAAGCTGTTATAAGCGCAAAAGCATAAGAAGCTGAAGAAGAAAAACATTATAACTATATTAACTTTTTAAAAAAGAAAAAGAGAAATATTTTCTAAATCTAACTAAAGGTATTTCTCCCTTCTAAGAATAATTCTATACTAACTCTAAAGAAAAAAAGATATATATATCTCTTTTATTACTCCTCCTTTATACTCTCTTAATTAGTAAATAAACAGCTAGCTTAAAGTATATTTCTTAAGATCTATAGTTAATAGCATAATTTAACTATAGATTTAATTAAATCTTAAATTTAACTTATAAAAGAGGAGTATTATAAAGTGAAGTTATAAAGAATATTGCTAATAACAACTAATTTCTTTCTATAGAAAGAGAAGAAATAAGCTTAAAATATAAAATAACCTTACTATTAGAATAATAGAAAAGAAAAAAATAATAAATATAGATATACCTTTTAAGTAAAAAAAATAAATAAAAATAAAAATAACAGCTAAAGCCTCTTTTTTCTTTTTTATCTCTTCTTTCACTTTCTATTATTCTTTTAGACTTATATTATAAGAATTCTTCTGTTACTCCTTTTATTAATAAATTATTAGCTTTTTTTAAATTTTATATAATCTTTTCACTTTAGTCTTCTTCAGAAGATCTTTCTCTTACTTCTTCTTTTATTAATTCACTTATTACCTCTTCAAAATAGCATTACTAAACTTTAAAGCTTTAAAGACTTTAACTTTAGCTTAAAATAAATAACTTAAACTAAAAATAACAGATAATAAAGCTAACCTAATTACTAGTAATACTTCAGTAAGTCTTTTTATAAGTTTTTCTTTTTACTAACTTCAGCAAAAAAGACCTCTTTTAATCTCTAACTTAAACTAAAGTTCTAAAGCAATTATAGAAGCTAAAGTCTTTAAAGCAATAGCTTCTAAAGGCAGCACTTCTAGTGTAAATAAAACGCTTAGAGAGAATTCTTTAAAAGAAAAAGCAATATAAAGCTGTTTAAACTCTGCTAAATCTTAATAAAAAGTCTTTAGATTATACAGCTTAAAACTCTAAAAATTTAAAATGCTATAACTAAATATAGCTAAAGCATTTTTCTTTATAGAAAATAACATTTTAAACTTTATTAAAAGCTATAAAGCTGCAGTAAAAGCAGTAAATATTACTAATACTTCTAAAGTATTAAGCAACCTTTTTTATATAGATATACCTTTTTAAGCTAATAACTAAACTTAACTTACTAATAAGACTTAGCTATAAGTAAAAAAGTACTTAATTTAGTAATATAAAGCTATAGATAAAGATTATTAAGATCTTTTAGATAATTAGATTAGCTAGATTATTTCTTTAATACTAATAATTAACAATTTAAACTATAAAGCAGTAATATAGTTCTTATAAAAGATTAATAATATTTAAACTAAAGCTGCAAAATATAACTTTAATATTATAACCAGCCTTCAAATTATCTAAATAACTATATTAAGATTTAATTAGTCAGCTTTAAATAGAACAGTTTTACTTATAGGAACTAATATCTATAAATTATTTAAAAAAAAAACTTTAATAAGTTTAAAGTTAACTTAATAAATTAGCTCAGCTTTAAAGCTACTTAGAAATAAACCTTTTAGATTACTACTTCTACTTATACTCTATTTGCTACACTCTTAAAAGCTCTAAAAGAAGAGGCTTTTCCCTTTCTATAAGCTAAAAGAAGTAAAGCTAAGCCTAATTAAAATATTAAAAGTCTTTAAAACTAACTTTTAAACTAATAGCTTTCTAACTTAATAAAAATAATAGATAACTAGAAAATCTCTACTAAAAGAATTATATATTTCTCTCTAGCTGCAGAAGATTATTAGTTAACTTTAGTTTATTTAGTTAAAGTTAATAAAGAAAACCTTAAGCTCTTTCCTTATAAACTGCATAGTTAGTACTAATATATAGGCTATATAAACTATAACTTTAAAGAGAGCTGTTATCTTCAAAAAATAGCTAATAAGAGAAGTAGCTTAATCTAATACTTTTAAAAGTGCTATTCCTATAGACCTTAAAATAATAAGTTTTTCATCTCTTAGATAATTATTACCTTATTAAAATAAAAAAATAAGTTTAACTGAAAAGCTATTATTACTTATCTTAAAAATCAAAATAGTTATAAAGCTATAAAGGCTTAAGCTACTAAAATCCTTAAGCAGAATATTAGCTGCCTTTAGTTTATACTTATTAAAGTTCTATAAGACTAAAATAACTATAACTTAATTAAAGTTTCTTATAGATTTATAGAAGAAAAAAGTATTATATTAAATAATAAGATATCTAATTAGACTTCTGCTTTTTGAATTTTAGCTGTTAATAAGCTGAAATATAAAGATTATATCTATATATCTTAACTATATAACTCAGCTTAACTAAACAATATAACTAAAAAAGATTCGCTTAATTTTACAGCATCTAAGCTTATAATAACTTAGTTAAAAATATATAAAACTAACCTATTTCTATAGAAAAAGATAAAGCTATTAGATCTTAAAAAAGTTAAAAAGAAGCTTCTAAAGTCTTTTTCTAAAAAAGTCTACTTTACTATATAAAATATTAAAGACACTCTAACTATCCTAAAGAAACCCTCTTTTTCTTAAATTTACTTTAAGAGTTAATTAAATTTGCTAAAAAAAGAGGTTATAAAAGAAGATATCTTTTATAACTAAAATAAATAAAAAGAAAACTTAAATATTAAAATAAGAGAGGGAATTCTTTTTGAAGAGATCTCTACTCTTACTAATACTTTAGAACTAAAAAGAGCAAATAAAACAGAAAGAGAAGCAACATCTAGCAAAGTTATTAAGATTCCTCTTCTAAAACTAATTCTAAAGCTATCTCTTCTGAAAGACAACTTCTAGCTAGCTATATTTCTTAATAATAAGAACTAAAAGTCTGTTAAAAATAAAAAATTAATTAATAAACTTATCTTATATAAACTATATAGCTTAATCAGTCTACTAATTAAAAAAGTTTATAAAATCTAATTTAAATATAAAGAGAAGTTTATTAAAAAGATATATATATTTGCAGATAATCTAAAAAAAGTTATCTATATACCTATTCCTATTAACTTTATAGATTTCACTAAAACCTTAAAAGAAAGAGCTTAACAAACTAATTAGATTTCTAAATATAATAAAGTTATTTAAACCTAAAACTATCTAAAAGTCTTTTTAGTTAAAGCTGTTATTCTTATAGCTGTTAACTAGATAGCTCTAATAATTATTACACTATAGTTAATCTTAGAAATTGCAGTTAGAAGTGAACACTTTAATAACTACTTATTTATATAAAGTGTTATTAATACTAATATAAAGTTTAGTTTTATAAGCTATTAATACATTTTAAACTATAATATTTTAATTTCTATAACTACTTTAATAATAAGAATAATAGCTAAAAGTAACCTAAAGCTGCACTTTATTAAAGTATATTATATATCTGTTTAAGTTAATAACTATAAGATTATAATAACTATAATAGTTATTAACTTTAAGACTGTTAACTATAACTTGCTCTTTAGCCTTCTGTTTGCTGTTTCTACTAAGCTTACTTTTAAATACTTAAAACGCTTTATTACAGCTATAATAAAGGCAAAAGACTGCAGAAGCAATAAAGTTAGAAAGATTAATATTTTAATCAGCCTTATATAATTAGATTTCTTATGTTAAATTTAGCAACACTTCCCTAAGTGGGAAAACTATATAAAAAACATTTATAATACTTCTAAAGCTGCTAAAAAGCAGCTTAAGACTGATTAAAACCTTAGCAATATATATAATGAAGTCTAAGCTTGCTATATTAATACTACTATAGACTATAAAAGAGAATGCCTTTTTATTTAAAAAGAGAAAGAATTTAACCTTTTTAATTAAAAAGAAGCTACTCTTAAGACTAACTAATGCTTCACTTTAATCTCACCTTTAGTAGCACTTAACGTTTTAGAAACTATTATTAAAGCAGTAGTTACTCTAATTATAGAAACTATTTAAGCCTGCTTTCTGAAAAGTACTAAAAGTTAACACTATCTTTTTAATATTCTAAAGGATTAAGCGCTCTATAAGTCAGCAAAAAGAGTGCTTAAGCCTACTTAAAGCTTTATTAGTGTTTATATAATATATAAATATAAAGATAAGAAAATCCACTTAATTGATAATTCACCTTCAGATAGATTTATTCTTAATAAGCAGAAAGACTGAAAAAGAATTTTAACTTAAGAAGTAGAAAGCTATTATTAATTTTCTGCTAAGAGCTAGCAGTTAGAAGAGACCTAAAGAGTTTATGAAAAGGCGTGTATTGCTTAAGAGGAGTTTACCCTCATAAGCGTCCTTAAATCGTGAGCTTATGAGGCTTATGCTAGTTATATAACCTGCTCCTTCAGTAAGGCTTACTGAGGGGCTGCGCAAAGTAGGGAACATATTGTGAAGTAGATCGCTACACACCTCTTCAGCTGTAAGAACAGCTAAATATGCCTTATATATATATCAAAATGCTTATAAGCTAAAATAAATTATATAAAAACTGAATATATATAGAAAATCTAAAAACTTCTTATAAAAAAAGAATAGCTTAAAAGCCTGCCTCTTATATTAAAGTTAAAAGCATTTTAATAAGTACTTTTAACTTATAATCTATTTAGATAGCCTTATAAATATATAAACTGCACTAGCTTATACACCTTATGCTTATAAGCAAAGGCAGTTAACTAACTAAATATAAATAAAGAGAAAGAATTTTCTTAAGCTGTATATAAGTCTATCTTTTCCTCCTGCATAACCTTTCACATTTTGTTATAATTATCTATCCTTTACATTTTCTATTATAACATTATCTCTTAAGGATTATATATCCTTATAATCCTTCTTATAAGTTTTTTCTTATCCTATTGCATAATTTCTGAGTTTTATTATAGCTTATAAGACTGCTTATATATACTGCCTTTAGCTGTAAGCTGAGTAAGACTAGGTCCTAAGGGACTAAGCTGCTTATACTGCTATTTACAACACTTATAATTTAACTAATAAGCTTAATAAATGCTATTATAATCTTTTTATATGTTTTCTGCTAATAAGATTAATCTAGCTATAAACTCTGTTAATAAGGCTTATAAAGACCTACCTTCTGAGGTTTATTTCTATTAGCACTTCTATAAATATTTTCTTAAAACTATCTTTAATAATTACATTTCTACTTCTAAGCAGGTTTATAAGGAGATAGTAGAGAAGCCTATTCCTACTGCTTATAAATTAGAAAGTAATAAGATTAATTTTTCTAATCTTTCTCTTAAGAACTTTAATTTAATTATAATTTTTAAGTCTTATAAGCATATAGATCTCAGTATTGCTCCTTCTTTTAAGCAGAAACACTTATTAAAACGTTTTCTAATAAGTTATAATAAGGAGATTATTACTTTTAAAGAGGACCTTATTAAGAAACTTTTTAAGTTTGCAAAAAGTTTATCTTCTTTTTGTTTCTTATAAGTCTATTTGCTTATTTTGCTCTAAAGTGCATCCTACGCACCCCTATTAAGGCCCAATCTCATTAAGATAGTAGCAGCAACACCTTACTTCTATCCTCTCAGAAGAAGTCTAATAGGTTTTATTTGCTTATTTTTATAAGCTTAAAAGCTAACTGCTTTTAGGTATTCATCCTACTAAAGAGAGAGATAAAAACTATAATTATAAGGCTAGCAAGCCTAATAAATGCAAATGCTTATACTATACTATAAGCAATAGCTGCAGCAACTACTATACCTATTGCTATCACTTAACTAATTTTAGTTACTATAATTTCTGCTTTAAAAGCAGTTATAGCAAGTATACTATAATCTTTTATAAGCTTGCTTATAAGGCTGAAAAGGTTAATACTACTATTCTTAAGTGTAAGCTTACTTATTCTATCTCTAAAGTTAGAAAAGCTTAAAAAGTAAGTTATTCAGCTTATAAGTTATTTTCACTGCTAATAAGTATATAGCATCTTTTAAAGGCTTATAAGGCTTAAAAGTCTGTATAGAATGCTTATAAGGAGGACTTTTCTATTTTTCAGTATTATAAAACCCTAAAGATTTATAAGTTTCTTGCTGCTTAGAAGCTTATTGCTACTAAGAAACTTATTATGAAATCTCTTATAAATAAGAAAAAAGTAGTATAAGTAAAGCAAGAGCTAAAAAGTCTAAAAAGCAAGATCTCTTATAAGCTCCTTCCTTCTCTAGCATCTCACTAAGCAACACCTTCTTTTATAAGCTTTCCTAGAAGCATAAAGTCTTAAGAGCATTATTCCTCATAGTTATTTTAGATATATTTAATTAAAGATTCTAATAAGAAGGATATTATAAAGGTTTCTCTTTCTATGCATTATAAGAAAGTAATAGAGAGTAAGTAAGGCTCTTATAACATCTATCTCTTATAAAGTAATAATTTTTCTATAAGCGCTCCTTTTCTTATTCTTCTAGTTATAAAAAACACTTCTGTTAAGCATTCTCATAAGTATATATCTGCTCTTAAGCCTATTATTAAGAAAGTTTATATAAGTTCTAGTATCACTAATGCTCAGCAGCAGCTTATATCTTATAAGTTTCTTTATGCTTTATTATCCTCTATTACTAAAAGCGCTCTGCTGATCTTACACCTTAATACCTTATCTATCTCATAAGCTAAAATGCTGCCTTTTTCCTTTCAAAGCAAACCCTTAGTTTCTACTACTTTAAGCCTTATTTCTTCTTATTAATACTTATAAAGCACTATTCTCTACTGCTCTGCTTATATGCTATATATACTCTTCAGAAAGTATAAAGTCTCTAAATATAACCTTTCTGATATTAATAAGAGATTAGAAGATCTCTTATAAAAGATTAATTTAAGCTCTTAAGAGCATTTTAACATTATTGAAGATATTGAGGGTTTTCTCAACGTAGCCTAGTTCTCTACTAAAAACCTTTAGAGAGCTATTTATAAGCTTAGCGTCTTATACTAAGTTTATAAATATAGTTTTCTTATAAGTATAGTGTTTTAGTGTTCAGCAGGTAGTTTGTTTTAATTTAAAGATCTATAAGGTTTTCATCTTATAAGAGACATTTTAGGTTTTTAAATAGTTTTTAAGGTTTTATATAAATAAAAGAAACCTAACTTTGCTTTGCAATCTTATAAATATAATATAACTAAATATATTATATTTCTAAAGTTTAAAAATAAGCAGAAGTATTTAAACTTTGCTTATAAGAGGTTTTTTATAAGTCTATCTGCAGGCATTTTATTTATAAATATATAGATAACTTAAAAGCTTTCTTTCTAATATTCCTATTTTAACTATATATTATAAATATTAATATATCTTAAGTAAATGCTTAATCTCTCTCTTTCGCTTACAATAAGTTTAATCGTTTATTAGTTATCATAATAGACGTTCTAAACGTCACTAAGTTTAAGTTTAATATCTTTAAATAGCCTCTAGAGAGCAACTATCTCTTTTGCTATTTCTGCTAAGCTTAAGAGTTCTACCTCAGTAGTTAAAGTTGTAACTGTTGCTTATTAAGTTACTTTCCACTAGATTAATCCTCTAAATAGCATCATAAGATATCCTTATAAGGATTAACATATAGCTTTATTATCTGCAAATAAAGTATCTATTATAATAAGAAGCATTTAAGCACCTATAAGTCCACCTCTTAAGATACTGAAGCATATAGAAAGATATCTAGTCCTATATAGATATTATATTATATATTTTGCTACATCTAGATGCTCTTAAGATAGGTTTATAAGATAACTTATTATATATAAGTTATAAAATAATATTTGCATTCTAGCTGAGTTAGTCCCTTAATCTTCACCTTCTAAGCATTTTATACTAAATGCTTAAAAGCCTTTTAGCTAAAATGTCCAGCTTATAAGTGCTAGAGATATATATCGTCTTCTTAGATAGGCTTTAAGTAGTATAAAAGTTACCTTTAAGAGGTTGCAGCTACTAACTAAGTAGTATTTATAACTCTTAAGTAGCTTATATTAATATAGATTTATAATAAGAGTAGAACAGAATAATTAGAAATAAATTTATATTTAAAAAATAAGATATTATTAATATACTTAAGCTTTTAGAGTAGAATGCTAGCCTCTCTATAGCACATCTCATCAGTCCTTCTGTTCAGCTAAACGCTAGCACTCTTAAGAGAAGATTCTAAGATTACATTAGTCTTAAATCCCTTAATATAATAAATATTTATAAGAGTAAGATCCTTTATAAGCTCTCTTTATAGTCTATAGAATATATTTAGAAATACCTTCATGCTGACTTTTCAAACTATAAAAACCTAATTACCTACAGCAACTCTTTCTAATCTCTTAAGATTCTTATAATCTTATAAGTAGGCTGAGTTGTTAATAATATAGTTTGAAGATGCAGTATTATAAATAGTATAAAACTATAGAAGGTTTTTTATCTTACTAATTATATTAAAAACTGATCTAAGTTTGCCTTTTAGTTCCTTATAAGCAGATAAGTTTAAGTTTAGCAGTCTTATAAGAATAGCAACTACTTTATTAAGAAAAGTTTCCTTTTTAGCAATATATCTCTTTGCTTTTATAACATTCTCTAGTTTGATCTATCTTTTACTAATAAGGTCTTAGTGAATTAATTTCTATTTCTTTAAGAGTGCTTTAGTCTTAATATTATTCTAGATTTCTATTATCACTTATAGAGGATTCTAATAAGAATATTTTCTAGTGAATATAAGTTCAACTCTTGCGCAATCTTTTAGAGACTATATATGCCTTGCAGCTTGCTTCTCTCTAATAAATTCTTAATATAGGCACTCTTTAGCCTCTTTAGGTGTTTCTAAGTTTTGAAACTTCTTATCCTTATTTGATTTGCTTTTAGATTTTATGCTTCTTAAGTTTAAGCTTAAAGCTTAAGAGTTATCTAGTTAGCCTCTAATTATTATAAACAACTTATTAACCTTTATTTTCTTCTAATAAGCATTTAAATAGATAATACTAAAGAGGATTTTTGCATAATATATAATATCTAGAATTAGTTTGAATATTTCTTTATAAGTAATAAGCTTTTAGATCTGTTATCTAGCCTATTTAGGAGCGATTTAGACTTCTACAGCTTAGAAGAAAGTCTTCACTGCAAGAGCTTTATAAATATCAGAAATCTTATAAGTTAATGCTTAGTAGTAGCAATCTATTTATTAGTTGTAAAAGCTTATTAGGTTTATAGTTATATAAGCAGCTTTATAAAGAATAGCTATATAATTTTCTTATATAATAGTCTTTATAGCTAACTTACTCTTTATAAGCTGTTCCTTAAGAAGTCTAACTACTATCTAAAGAGAAAATAAGTTTTTACTTAAAATATCTAAAATAATAAAGCCTATAAAGGATTATAGAATTAAAGAAGCTTATAAGAGATCTATGCTTTTATTTATCTCAGAAGTATCTAGTTTTTCTAAATTAGTTCTAGTGAGAAGTTTGCATCTTAAAACGCTTATAGATAAAGCACTAGCTTTATCTATTTTATTTAAGATCTAAAGCTAAATTATACTTATAAGTTTAATATTAATACTTATAAGTAGCTAATTCTAAATATATCTTAAGAGTTGTTCTTTAGTTTTCCAGTTGTTTTAGGCTTTTGCAGCAGAAATGCCTTATTATTTAATGAATATTTTATATCTAACTTAGAAGAAGAGGTCTTTAAGCTTTATAGCTATCAGCTTAGTCAGCTTAAGAGAGGCTTAACTTTAGGTTAGTATAAAAGCATTTAAAACTTAAGCAACATCATTCTTACTTATAAGTTGCTGCTAAAAGTTAGTATTCTATCCTAGAGAGTCTGCTTATTCACACTTAGTTGCCTACTTAAAGATCTATTTATTATAGACCTCTCTGCTCTGCTTATTAAAGAATATAAGATACTCCTTAAGAGAAGGTATATTAATTCTATTCCTGCTCTTAAAGTTGAACGCCTTAGGTCTATTTAAATTAATATATTCCTAGACGTTATAAGCAATATAGATAACCTTAAGGTAGTTAAACTAAACTAGCTAGTTCTTATAAGTCTTTAACTTAATCTATATAGCTTTAAAGTGAAAGTTTATCTTAGAAGTCTTTCTAGAAAAATAAGATATCTTATAAATTATAAAAATTAGTTATAAAAGTATAGAAAGAGAAGAGGAAGACCTGCTCACTCTATAAGATATTCTAGCAGCAATAAAAAGGTTAAATGGAAGTTCTAATAAGCTAAGCTTATAACTGCTGAAAGCTAGCAGTTAGAGGAGACCTAAAGAGTTTATGAAAAGGTATATATTGCTTAAGAGGAGTTTACCCTCATGAGCATCCTTAAATTGTAAGCTTGCAAGGCCTATGCTAGTTATATAACCTGCTCCCTCAGTAAGGCTCACTAAGGGGCCGCGCAAGGCAGAGAGCATATTATGAGGTAGATTGCCACATTTTCTAACTCTCCTTTTATAAGCTATATATACCTATAATTTATATAGTTTAACTAAGGCATTTACTTTACTTCTAAAAAGTTTCTAAAGCTTAAAGTTGCTTAACTGCATCTTTTGCTAAGAAAGATTAAAATGCTTAAATATATCTTTATAAACTGAGAAAGAGCATTTATATAGGATTTTATAGAATGCAGCTGTATTAATCCTTATATAGCCTTATTATAAAAGATTAAGATTATTTTATATATTACCTAGGAAGAGAAGGAAATTCTTATTCTTAAGGCCTTATAGAGTAAAATTATTAATATGCTTAGATTATAAGTTATATATAAAGTCTTTAAAAAATTCTATAAGTTATATAGAAACTTTTAGTTTCTTATTGCTAAAAAAGACAGTAATATAAAGCTGATCAACTTATATATAAAGCTTAATAAAATTAGTATTAGAAATGCTTTTATTCTTCTAGAAGCTAATAAATTCTCAAAAAACTTTACTAACTATAAGATTATAAGCTTTTTAAATCTATTTTCTAAATATAACTAAGTTTTACTTAATAAGTTAAGCTGAGACCTAACTATATTTATTACACTTCTAAAGCTATTTAAAATATACACTCTGCTTTAAAAGATAATAAATTTAATTGCTTAATTTATAAAAGTTATAATAAGAATTCTTTATAACTTTATTTTAAGTATTTATTAACCTTTCTTTAATAATATCTCTATTAGAAAGCTTAAAATAATATATAATAATAACTAAATAATTAAACTTCTAGAAGTATATCTATATATTTTTAAGCACTTTATAAATTTAAATATAGTTTTTTAGAATCTTAAGCTTATTAGCACTATAATTTCTCTTAAAAAATCTTAAATTTACTAGTCTGCTGTTAACCTCTTTAGTTATATAATAAGTAGTAGGAAATATAAGCTTAACTAAAACAAAATAATTAAGATTCTTAAATAGAAGAAGTATAATAATATTACTACTATT
This sequence comes from Colletotrichum horii, assembly GCA_027406005.1. Classification (NCBI taxonomy): domain Eukaryota; kingdom Fungi; phylum Ascomycota; class Sordariomycetes; order Glomerellales; family Glomerellaceae; genus Colletotrichum; species Colletotrichum horii. The sequence continues at coordinate 90,494 of JANVYB010000015.1, read as the reverse complement.
AAAAGCCTTCTTAGTATTATTAAGTTCTATTAAGTATAGATTAAAGATTATAATACTATCTCTACCTTACTAATAAAGCTCTTTTAAAAAGGTATACTTTTTAAGTAAGAGCTGGAATAATAAGCAGCTATAAAATCTCTTAAGCTCTACTTAGTCAGCCTTCTACTGCTTTATCTAATTAATTATAAAGAAGAAGCTAGTGAAATCTATTTATTAACTAATATAAGCATTAAGAGGTAGGAAGCTATATTTAAGCAATATTATTAAGGCAAAAGATATATTATTAGATATAAAAGTGAGATCTAAATAAGTATAGCTTTTAACTATAATGCAGAAAAGCTTAAGCTTTAGTTAGTTTTGCTTACTCTCAAAAGGCTTTAAAACTACCTCTATAGCATATAATTCACTCTTAAAACTAATATAAAAGTTCTTATAGATTAAATTAATAATACTGCTTCTAACCTGCTTAAAGCAGTTCTAACTTAATAGATTATATAAATTAAAATATTTAACTTTAATATTTGCTATATATTAAGTATAAAGAATAAAGCTGCAGATAGTTTTTTATAAAAACTAGTAAGAGAATTTAATATTTATAAAGCTGAATAAGAAGAAGACTTAAATAAGATAATTAATAATTTTATCTATATATTTAAAGCTAAAGAAAACCTCTAACTAAAGGCAAAAGACTTATTAAGCTTTAAATAGACTTAGTTTTAATGCTTAAAGCAAATTGCTAAGTATTTAGCTTTATTATTACACTTTAAAACTATCTCTTAGATCAACTTTAAGAAATTTAAATTATATACTATAAGATATATACTTTAAAATAGTTTTCTTTTTTAAAAAGAAATAAAGTTAAACCTTATGCTAAAGTGAGTAGTTAATAATAAAGAAGAGCAAAAGAAGTTAATCTAATATGCGCATACTGAAGAAGGCTACTAAAGCTATAATGTAATATATATTAGACTTTAAAAATAATATATCTAAAAGAATAAATATTAAATAATAAGTAATAAGATTAAAAGCTGCTTACTTTATACTTAAGCTTAACTAAAGCAATTTAAAGACCTTTATACCTTTTTTACACTTCTAAAGATCTTATTTTAATATATCTATATTAATATCTAAAAGATTAGCAATTACTCTTTAGCTGAAGTCTGCAATATACTTATTAGATATATAGAAGCCTGTCAGCTTCTTAAAAATATTAACTTAAAAATAATAACTAAGTTTATTTAAAAAGATATTATCTGCTGTTATAAGATCTATAGGCTTTTTATTATTAATAAAGGCTTAAAAAATAAGAAGTTTATTAAAAAACTTAATTAAATCTATAGAAAATAATATCTTATTATTTTAATATATAACTTAAAGGCTAATAGACTTATTAAAAAGGGCTACTAACCTCTTATTTATACCTTTATAACCTAGTTAGACTTCAGCAAAAAGAATTAAATTTCAGTTTTTTATACAGCTTTATTTGCTAATTAAACATCTATTAGATCTTCTATAAGATATTCTTTTTTTTACTTTATCTATAGATATAACTTTATCACTTTAATTAAGATAAAAAGCATTACTTAGTGAGTTTTAGACTGGTTAAAGGTTATTAATACTGAAACTAAGCTTTTTTTCTATATATAGATATTTAAACAGCTTAATTTAGATCAGCATATTGCTTTTAAATATATAGCAAAATAATATCACTAAGTTGCTAAAGACTATAATTAGAGAAATAAATATAAGATGCAATATAAATAACTATAAGTTAGTAATATTATTCTTATATATAATATAAAGCTATTTATTAATAAAAGTTCTTTTAGCAAGTTTAGCATATAATAGCTAGATCTCTTTTAAATTTAGCAAATATCTCTTCAAACTTTATTTTATTTATTTAAAATATTTATTAGACTTCTAATTAAGCAAATAATAGTTAGCAACTGCTTAAAGAAATTTATAGTAAATAAAAATAGCTATTTAAATAATATTTCTAAAATAGAAGTTTAATTAGACTTTAAGAAAGCCTTTAGTAAAGTCTTCTCTATAGCAAATCAATTAGATCTTAATATGCCTAGCTTAGCAGAGATTTTAAATTTTAATAAAATGTTTATACTAAAAGAAGCAGAAATTAATAATATTAACACTATAAAAATGCAAATTAAATAACTATAAAAATAAAATAAAACTTTATAAACTGAAATTAACACTTAATAGAAAAAGAATAAAATAGTAGTAAGCATTTCTACTAAAAATAAAGAGTTTAACAGCTAGTATAAAGATATAAAAGAGCTAAAAAACAGCTAAATTATAGAATTTATTAATTTCTATTTATTTTTAGCAAATAAACTAGTGTTTCACTTATTTGCATTTAGTTACTTTTATATTATGATTTATATTAACTATATATTTATATTACTTTTTTTGCTCTTAATATATATCTTTGCAAAAGAAGAGGGGATATATAATAATAAAAACTAACTAAAACCTTAAAAGACTGAAAAATGCTAAAAAACTTAAAAGAAACTAATACTAACCTTAAAAAATTTAAATCTAAACTAGTTTAAATATTTCACTAAAAGCTGTTATTACTAGAAACTACACTATACTCTTATTATATATATAAAGCTTCTTTTTCTGCTTTTAAATAGCTTACCTATCTAATTACAGTTTAAGTTATTACTAAAAGCTTAATAAGCAAAATATCTCTATTTTTATTAAATTTAAACTTTCTATTTAAGTTATTTATTTAATTAAGAAACTCTTTATAATCTTTTTTAATCTTTTTGCCTAAAGGAAAATCTAACTAGCTGTTAAAGAAAGATTTAACTTCTTTATTATTCTTATAAAGCATACTATTAGAAATATTCTTTTATAGATTGCTTTTCTCAATATATTTAACTTACTCTATCTTCTTTTTGTTATAATTAGCTCTATATAAGCATAATAAGCCCTTTTTATAGTAAATGCAGTTAGAATAAGCTTTCTCTTATTTAGTTTAATAAGAAACACACTTTTAGAATAGTAAAGCTGCTATAACTACTTAACGACTCTTAGCAACCTTAAAGAACATTTTAGCCTATTGCTTAAAGCATTTATTATAAAAATAAAGGTTGTAGTTATTATATATATATATTAATAAAGCTTTAACTGCTTTTAACTTATTTAACTTCTAATATAACTACTTCTAAAAACTAAAATAACCTTTAGCAATATAAACCTTATGCGTAAAAAACAGCTAGCTAGAAAATACTTTTTGCTTTTTAGTTAAAGCTATATATATAATAGAAAACTTCAGAAGCAACTTCTAAAACTATTTTGCTACAGCTTTAGTGCAATTTTAGATATTAAATCTATTTATAAATCTAAGTTTATATTAAATTAAGCTGATAGAACTTTTAACTAAAGTTTATAAAAAGAAAAGAAAAGCTTATAAATAAATTAGTAATTAACTTAGTTAGAGCTAGAATTAACTTACTATAACTAAAGCAGTTATAATAATTTAATATAAGTGAAATTTGCTATTTTTACTTAGCTTATTAATAGCAGTAGCAGAAATAAGAGAGAAGAAGAAGGGCTTATATAAGGCATTTTAAGCAGTAGTATAAGAATAACTAAAGTTGATTTTAATATCTATATTATATATATTATATAACTTAAGAAGGTTTAATAGTTATAAAGAGTTAATTAAGCTAAGAAATATAAAAGTTAATATATTAAGAAGAAGAAAGAGAAGTTATAGCTAAATAGAAGAAATGCGCCCTTTTATATCTAACTAGAGGAGTAGTTAACACTAAAAACAGCAGTTATAACAACCTAAAAGCTTATTTACTGCAGCAATCTATTAATAAGATAAAAAACAATTTAAAAAGCCTTTCACTTTAAATCTAAAGTTAATTAAACTAAAAAGAATGCATTTATTTAAGTTTAAACAGCAAGAGCAAAGCAGATATATTAATTTAAATGCTACTATCTATAAAAGGAGGTATTTAACCTTAAAGCAACTTATAAATAGATTATAAAAAACCTTTAACTCTTCTATAACTATTATATTAACTTTTCCCTTAAAAACATATCACTATAAGCCTAACTAAGCATTTAGCAACTATATTTAACTTTAGTTACTTTTATATTACTAAATTTCGCTAATTACCTTTCCTTTCTCTATTTATAACCTTTAGCACCTAATTTCACTTTTAAAAAATTATTAAATGCTTCTAATAACTATATTAATTTCACTTTTAAAAAACCACTTTATATAACTAACTAGCTTTTTCCTCACTTAAAAACTACATTTTTAGAAGAAATATTAACTGCTAGCACTAAATTCACTTTTCTTATATCTACAAAAAGAGATACTTCAACCTATTAACTTTCTACTAAATATCTTTATATATCTATATATAATAACTGCTCTACCTTAATAACTACTTTTATATTTAACTTCAACACTTTAACTAAGCCTAACTATCACTAAAATAACTTAAAAATCATATTTCTAATTCTTTTGCTTACTCTTACTAACTTTTAATGAAAATCATTATTATAATTAGTAACTTTCTTATTTACTTACTACATCTTTACCTTTTTAATTCTTTTCTTTTTTTTAAGATATTTTATTACTATAAGTTTAAAAAAATTATAATATAAAACTATTTAACTTATTTTATAACTATCTATATATCTATTTCCCTTCTTTAGCAATTAAAAACAGCAAAATATCTGCTGCTTTTTCTCCTCTTTCTAGCCTTTCTTACTTTTCTATTCTTTATAAAGTTTAAAAGAGCATCTAAAATATAAATAATATTAAAGAGATCTATAAAAACCTTTTAACTGATATGTATTGCTTTTATAAAAATTAGTTAGTTAAATATAAAATAACTAAATAAGTTAAAAATATATTTAGATTTTTAAGAAGTGAAAACCTTTCTGCTTTAAATTGCTACCTCAATATAAATATTCCTAGCATAATTAATATATTAATTAAAGAGAGCTAATATATCTTTCCTATTCATCTTAAAAACAGTTTTCTTAAAATCATATTTAATATAATTAAACCTATTAAAGCCTTAATTAACCTGCAAAAGCTTATAAACACCTTAAAGCTTAAAGTTACTAAAGACCACTTTACACTTAAATAGATATATAAAAGCAAAAATACTATAAATATAACACTAATTAAGTAATAAAGCAATAGATTTACTAAAGCTAATAATAATTACTAATAATATAAATAGAGTTAAGAAACTTAAAAAAGATATCTTTTTAACCTTTATAACCTTTTAAGTTATTTTTAGAGAAAAGACCCCCTTAAAGCTGAACATATTAAATCAGCCTGCAAGCTTACTATTAGAGATATTAATAAGAAAAGCTATTTAAAGATCTATATAATACTTATGTTTTAAACTAAAGATAGCAATATAAAAGCTAGTAGAAAAAAAGAGAAGTTTTTAGAAAAATAGAACTTTATTATTTTTATTAAGACTTATAAGAGTAATAGTTAGTTTTTAATTATAATTATTAACTAGAGAAGTAGCTTATATCTCTACTTAAACCTTATTTAGAACTTTAAGTTTATTACTAATACTTTTAATACTTCTCAAACTAAATTTTAAAAAACAATAAGACTTATTAAAAATTAATATAAAATCTATAAAACGCTAGCAAAAATATAAGATATTATTAATTATATTACTTTTATTATTTTAAACTTCTAACTTAAATTATTAAATAATATCTAGAAGTATAGCTTCTACTGAACTAACTTTACCTATTATATACTTTATAAAGATAACTACAATCTAAAGATAACTTAATTAAAATATATATTAAATAATAAAATTGCAATAGATAACTATTATAAGCTTCTTTTTAACTATTAAGTCTAGCTTATTATTAATAAGTTTAGCTCTAGAAGAGGTAATAATATTAAGAGACTTTAAACTAAGCCTAATTAAACCTTTAATAAATAAGTTAATATTATAGAAACTATAGCTAGAAATAATAGAAGCTAAAGATCTATTAATACTAACCTAACAAAAAGAGTTAAAAGACTATGCTCAGCTTATCTTAATCAGTCTTTAGTTCTTTAAGATTTAGTAATAATTACTAAAAAAGACCTAATTACCCTCCCTAAAACTTACAACCTAAATAACCTTATAAGATATAGAGACTTTAATCCTTTAATTTATGCAGATAATGCTGAAAGAATAGATTATCCTTTTGAAAAAATAAAAAAAGAGCTTAATCAGTAGGTTAAAATAGAAAACTTTTAAAAGGTAATATACTAAGCTAAAGCTAAGAGATAAAAAGAAAAGCTTAACTTATTTAAGAAAGTTAACAAACTAAACAACTATACCTAAAACTAATTTCTTCTTATATAAAATAATCTAATTAAAGATATTACTTAGCATATAAAGCCTTAAGATTTTTATTTACTTCTAATTATACTAAAAAGATATTTTTTATTTAGTATGCAGCATATTAAAGAGCTATAAAAAGAAGATAATAATGCTATCTATATAGAGCGAGAGATAGCTGCAAACTTAAAGCAAAGCAAAGATATTAGCTTAAAAGCCTTAAAAGCTAAATATAATATTAAGTATATAAAGTAAGGCTAATTAAGTCTTTCTCTTTTTAGTATGCAAAAGACTTAAAAGATATATAGAAGAAAGTAGAGTTTTTAGAATTTTTAGAATTTTTAACATTTTTAACTTAAAGGCAAGAAATTAGATAAGTGTTTTTATAGGCATTAGGTGTTATTATAAGAGAAAATAGCTTATATAAGTAGATAGAAGTTTAGTTAGCTTATAACAAAAAAAAACTAAGCAGATAAATAAGAAATACACTTATTTTTATACTTTTTTTTATTCCTCTTAATAACTTTAGTAATTAATTCTTTAAAACAGCTTATAGGATTTTTTAACTTAACCTATAGCAAAAGTCTATTAAATCCTACCTTTTAGTAATTAAACAAAAATAAATGTTTTTAGGCTTTTCTAGCTTTAGTTAGGCCTGCTTTTCATCTTTTTTATCGTTTTTATTAATCTCTGCTATACCTCTTAGATTATTTAAAACTAAAATAGAGCAGAATTCTATAAGGATAATGCTACTAAACTTCTTCTCAGCAGCCTATTTTCTCCTAAAGGATTGCATAACTAGAGAAATAAAAAGAATAGAAGTTATAGATGAAGTATAACTTAGTTAGGCTTACATTTATATATTTATTTATATATCTCTTTTAGTTATAAAGGAATTAATATATAAGTGCTTAGGAATTTTTCAGGGGATTTTCACTTAAAGTGGAGTGTTTAGTATATCTGATAAGTTTTCTCTCTTACCTTATTGCATTATAACACTATCCTCTTTATAGGACTAATTTATATAGTTATAAAGTCTAACTAAGAGAAAATCTTTAACTTCTTAATTTAGTTATCTTCAATATGCTAAGTTAAATTGTCTAGTGCTATATCTTATATAGCCCCTATCTCTGCAGCTTAAGTAATAAGATGAATAAAGCTCCAGCTTAATTGCGCATATGCGCAGGTGGTTGTTGCTACTTGTGATACTAATCTCTGACGCAAACTTATTTATAACGTGCCTTTTTTCTGCGCGATACTAAGTAGTATGCTCTAATGGGTTCTCGGTGACTTTTCTATATTTCGCGTGGCTAAGCTTCTCATACTATATATAAAAAGAACTAGGCGCACAATCCAGCAGCAATAAAAGTTTTCCTTAAGAGTGTCTCAACTCAGAGAGAATGGAGCCAGTTGCTCCATCCGGCACGTCTCTCTGGCGCTCCGGCGAAGCCATGAGAGTTGGAAAAATGCGGTCTCACCTCTTAATCAGCTAGACACCCAAGAAGACACCAATGCCGGCACATAGATCATAGGCAACTAGAAGGATTCTAACCACAGATTATGTCTTTCCGCCACAATTCACAGCAGTATCAGTCGTCGCCAATCAGGCACAAGAGCATATAACTGATTAAACAGTGAGAGAACTTGATAGCTGAGTATGCAACAGATTACCCCGTGACACGTTCGAGTTGGAGCACCACTTCATTGCGTGGAACCGGGCTTGGGTCATTGCGTGCGTTATTGTAAGGCCACGACGGGACCGAGGTTCCCCCAGGTACAATGAGAATGGATTTCTTGCTAACGAGTTGCAGTCACACAGTATCCTCGCCAGCAAACGTATCATGGGTTGTGACTGACAACAGAGGGAGGCAGTTGCAAGTTTGATGTAGGCAGCCAATGGATAACGGTGAAGATATTTGCTTAGGATGATTGACGCAGTAATAGCTAAGTTAAATAGACGAGCTGAAGCTAAAGAATTGAGATCAAAGAGCATCTCACGTTCTGTTGTAACTCTCGTTGTGGTCTTTATATCTAAAGACTCCAGTCCCATGCAAGGTCAACCTGCATCTTAAGTCAATCTAGAGCAAAGCAATGAGAGATTCTCGCATGCCAGGCTCCTTGAGTTCAAGAAACAGCTCGTTTCCTGTTGAAGAACCATTCATACTTCTTTTTACCTCAGAGTCACCATAATGCGACCGAAAGCAGGCGACGAGGCTTAAAGAGGTTCCAAGCCGAGAATCAATTTCTTTTGAGGACAATTTCAGTCGGGGACAACGGCAAGGAACGACTGAACAACATCAACCACCTCAAGCTGCGGTGAAATATATGATGGGGTCATTTTAATATCTTCGCAGCCTCAGCGTAAGCCATTTCATTGCGTAGCACCATAGCTTGCACACACCCAGAATTCTGCGTTTGTCTCCTCCGAACCGCGGCGTACGTGCCAGATGTCCCCCGGCCGAAGTCTCTAAGGTGTTGGGGAAGATGGACTTAATGTATCTGCACAGCCTCGCGCGCATTCATCTGTCTATTGATCTAGATAAACACTGCGAACGGCCTTGAATACCGAGTGAGCCCGCCGACCTTGATTGGGCGGAAGGGACCCTTACACATCTCGAATAGTTAAGTTGACAGTGTCATTTTCCTGCCTCCGAGCTCGGCCTTCCAGTCTCAAGGAGCGAGAAGTGCTTTTAAGGAGAGGTGATATGGCTAACTCTTCCCTCGTGGTCCTTCCATGGATACGATGAGCCAAGAAACAAACACGAGATGGAGTGCAAATTACTGCATGATGAACAGGTTCACAATAAAGGATGCGGTATTCAAGTTGAGAGACGCGGTCAGTGGGATGCAGAGGAGCAGCAAAAACGGCTTGGATAGTGCTTAAAAAGGAATCTTCGTAGAGTCTGTGTTATATGTCTCGGCGCCTGCACAGATGCCTTATTTGGAGCCATCCATACTGAGTAGTCTTCAGCAAACCTTCAGGTTCCGCCTCTAGTAGATCCTCAAGAATTATCGAAGACAGATTACTGCATGCTGTTATGACGTCCTGAGCGTATCTTCCACTTCTTGCTTCCGTTCGGCAGTCAAAAAGCATAGAAAAGGGTCCATTTCAGAGAACAGCAGCGGCTTCAGTGCCGCTATGCCCCAATTCTCGAATTGATCTCATCTCCAGAGTTGTGATTGCACTGCCAAGGTATTGTTATCAATGATGTGCAACTGGAAGATGATGGCTTTCAAGGATGCGATTAATTCTTCTTGGTCTGGGCTGCCCTCTGCACGTAGCCGGGGCAAAGCCTTTGGCCAGGACCTACCATTGATTTCTTCAACCGATCGAGGCTGGGGAGCTTTAATGCACCATCCTAGACAGCCAGCACTTTGAGGTGATGACTCCCGGCCAAGTATGGTTTCTATCTGAGTAGAGCCTGTCATCGGACTCGGTGAAAGCCCTCAGATGCTCCGCGAGACAATCGGATGCTTGGAGAGGCAGATGATATTCGCCCATTGAACGTAGTGGACGCTTTTGTCTCTTCTGTAATCAAGATCAGTTCATGGCAAGGGCAAAGTGGAACCGCTATGCCGTCGTGCACTCGACATGACGGTGAATGAAACAGCACTGCCGAACACGCGAGGGGCGCCTGGGCTTGAGAGTCAGACTGTTGAAGTCGCCGTCGTCGTGAACAGAAGTGAACATGAGGTAAGTCTCTAGCACCTAACAGACTAGTGAACATGATGAAAGCCTGAGCGCTGATCAGAAAAGAAAACGTAACATATTCCGAACTGTGCTGCGACTCCTGAGAAAACAATATGCGACCTTTTCCGTCCCAGAAATGCGCCGTGGACGAAGAAATCTGAGCCTAAGACCATGCTCGATGCTCTGTAACATAACCACATGCCGTGCAAAAGCGGCACTCCCAAAACATATTGTACGCAACATGGCTGTCATCTACTCCTGACATATCAGCCAGGCCATGCCAGCTGCGGTCTTTCTTCTCTCTTGGAAGACGGCCTTCACTGTTTCTTGCATCGCCAGGGCGCTGTCAAGCTAGACCTTGAGCTGCGTATGTTCTCGTGTCATTATCGTTGATATTTTGCAGGTCCTTCTGGGCGTTGTTGATGTGCGTCTCTGCGACAAGCCTGACGCTCGTGGAAAATTCCTGAGGTAGGGCTTCCATTAACGAGCCAGTCTGGCTTTTAGGCCTGTCAATGTGGCTCTCCAGCGCATAAATTGCCTTTTCGTTGGTTTAGCGACCCTGTTGCATCTTTCGGTGAAGACGATCCATGTCGTTAAATCGTGTGGTAAATTTCGCAACGAAATTTGGGCCGTTGTCCTGCTCCAGCCTGTCTGGTGCCGGCTGCGCGTCCAACGAGTGTTTTTCCAGCTGATTGTCAGACTCGTTTATCTTCGAATGTATGACTCCAACTTTGACAGAACGCAGAGCTTCAAAAACCTCTGGGGCTTGAGAGAGAATGAGCCGGGCTCCTTCTTGCATCTGTGATGCGGACTACAACGTGGCTTGCGACGCGTGTGCGCTTGGTCGTGCTTCCGCGCTCGAGGCTGGACCTTCGCGAGGCAACCCGAACTCTCCGCTGGTTGGGTGGGGCCTTCGATGACCGACAGTGGCAGCAACCTGCTCCATAAAAACGATATCGAGTCCGGCCTCGGCCTCAACTTCTGTGTCCTCCTCAGTGTGGATGTCACTGATGCGGTCGGGGTTGGATGGTGCATCTACTCCACGTGGGGTGCTGAGAGCTTGTCGGTAGCGGGCAGGGTGAATTAGGGCAAAGACGTCGAGGCCGTGGACTAGACGACAAATGGTTTCGATGGCAAAGACGCCGCAATTGATGCCGTCTGCTTGTTCGTGAGATGCCTAGGATGAGGAGGTTATGTCAGTGAAGACTTCGCGAACAATCTACAAAGACTCGGAGGGAACTTATCGTGCCCTGGAAGGCGAGAGGACGAAAGAGATCTACCATCTGGTTCCTAGTAATCATTGCCTGCAAAGGCTGCTGGACCTTTTCGTAGCGTGAGGTTAATCGTAGGGAATCGTAGCAGATCACAGACGCTTCTTGCCGATTGAAGTGGGCGACGGACCAGTGCTGGCTATTGCCAAGCTGGGCTGGGGGATAAACACGAGGTTGTTTGGCTGGTTCAACGCTTTGATCCCGCAGCTGTCTTTTTTTGGGTGTTCCGAAGGGGTAACCGGCTTCAAAAACCCTCCAGCCGTTGGCGAAACTCTCGCTCGGGCAGAGGCACTTGAGGATGTGATGGAAATATTGACTACCTAGTCTGTCGTCATCCGTACGGCCCAGGAGCTTGTCAACTATTTCTCGAGGCGGAGGTGATCGAGAGATGTGTCCTAGATGCTGAGTAGGCGCACGGCTTTCGTAGTCTCCAGCAGTCAAATCGACGTCATGACTGACGGGCTGGAACAATGGCGATACGTCTGATGGAAAGGCTGGACCATTGATATTGTCGAATAGCGAAGGCAAACTCCCAGCTTGGGGGGTTGGGGATGAGGGTACGAGCAGGCTGCTGGGGTCGGACTCAACATCTCCAGCCCGGGCGAAACCGGATGTCTGCTGGCGCCTTGGGCGCTCCGGACTATTATCGGCGGAGAAAGGTTCACCGTCGGTTTCCCAGTCGCTGGCTCCTAAGCTGATAGACCTGCCATCGTGACTGTCTTATGGGGAGATAGAAGGAAACTCTATGTATGGAGGAGCTGCGTATGTTTGCCCTCCTATGGAAGTGTTGGCGGTGGACGGACGAGAGGCCAGTCGGAGGTTGGTCGGAGCAGGCAGGGCGGGGTGGGCAATGGGCCATCCAGAACGACTGACCTTAACGCGTGCTGGCTTTGTGGCCTTGGCCATGATGTAGGCCTGACCACACTTGGCCATATGCCAGACGAGCAAACCGCGGGGTGACGGTGTGGTGTTCGGTTCTGAGTCTTCCCAAATTGACGCTAGGGACAGCATGGTACCTTGGAATGCTTTCGCGATGTGATGAAGGTCGTTGATAATATGCCACGAAAGACTTTGGACGTCTTTGATGGCGGGGTCTCGGTATTTGGGTAGGATAAACTCGTCCTGAGGCCAGGCGGCCCGGAAGTAGTCCAGCCGACGGCCGTGACTAACCTGCGAGGATGATGTCTTGGTGTTATTGGCTATGGCTTCGACCGCGTTGTTTCCGTGGCGCTTGAGTTGAAAAGCACCCAACACGGTGTCGATCCCGCGGTCCTCGCGCTTCCGTTTACGCTCCTGCTATGCGTCCTCGGTTGGGACAGTCACGCGATCTTCAACCCAAGCGCAAGAGACTGTCGGGCTCGGACGTACGTCCAAGGGGTAGCTGCTGAGAGTGGAGCGTAGGTTGTATTTGGTGTACGACATGGACTGGTTGCCGACGGCTGTCGCTTGATTTTCTGTGTGTGTTTTCGGCATTCTCATGGGCGGAGACATGCCGAGGATCGTGCGGAAGTCGCTGAGGCGTCGGTGGTATTGGAGAAAGGATGTCGAAGGAATGGACGTCGTGGAACCTTTGGGGTGACTGAAGCGAGCTGTGGGAGGCGGGGCCTTCTAGTGACGAAAGGTGATTGAAGACGTAAGTTGTGCACAAAATCTGACAGACGTGGATGCAAAGTTGTCGATGCAAGGTTGTCGATGCAAAGTCGGTGACAGCATGGAGGTTGGAAGTGGATGCTTCGTTTCTTAGATGGTGGATGTGAAGGTGGCTTGGGCGGAAGCAGAAGGCAGGAAACAGGGAGAAGGTGCGACATGTGGGGGCGCAACTTCCGACATCCACCGTAGACCCGGCCCCACATCCGGCAGAGGCACGGGCAGTGGCGCACCCGGGGCTTTGCTTCACGTGTTGAGTGCCGCAGTAACTTATTCAGACATCGGTAGCCATCAGCTGCAGTGTTACAATGGCTGTTGCGCAGAGTGTCAGAGGCCAACATATATACGAATCTGCCTTGCGAATTGACCGGTGCATGCCCCCAAGGCCCGTGAAGCGATTTCAGTCCTGTTCCCCAACGTCCCAAAGGTTCTGTGGCGCGCATTCGAGGGGATGGGATTCCTGTACGACAGGCTCCGCGACGAAGCACCCGACTTCAGCTTGGTCACGGAGAAGGGCGTTGAAATCAAGCTTCCATAGCTTCCCCCCTCCCGCCTGAGATTCTTCACCCAGACCAGGTGGTGAGGTAGTGGTTGGAATCCCAGCTAGCAACAGCTAGAGCCACACGGTCAGGTTGAGCGGTGCCCCAAAGGGTAGTGAACGGAATGCCGTTTAAACACGAACCAGTCTGGCGGATTTGCAGCAGAGAGGATCTCCAATCTTGGGAACTCTTCACCTTATCCTGGCCGTGACAAAGGCATATGCATCTCTTGACAGACAATTAATTTACTTGGTAACAGCAGGGCTTGTTGTCCTCAATACTTGTCCGGCTGAGCTGGGTAGTCGTCACATTGCCACGGCGGAACCCGCGAGCTACAGACGTCGATTTGCAGAGATGGATGGGACTAGATCTTACCGGGGGGGGGGGGGGGGGGGGGGGGGGGGCTGTTCGCCTGGTCGATAGGGAATCTCAGACGGTACTGGTTTGCTGGCCCCCTTTTGGCTCTTGTATCCCTAATCACGGAGTGCACCAATCCTTGACCGATGGTGGCCGTCGCTGGTTTCTGAAACATTAGCAAAACTCAGTGTCGCTACATTCAACCGGGTCCGATATGGGGTGGATCCCGACCGGTGCGAGGCCGGGCACCCGCCGGCAATGCCTTCAACCCGCGGTGAGCACTATCTATCACGAACTGGTGTCATGCAGCCGGGCGTCCAGCTCTGCGATCTACAAAAGGGTAGCAGTCGTGGGAGATCACTTCGAACGCCCTGTGCTGAGTTCACTCCCTGTAGTCATTCGCACGCACCTTCAGCAGCCGATATGAAGTCGCATGAGGACCGAATTGCCAATCGGGAGCTACGTCTGTAGCGCGCGGTTTGGTTGCAGACCCAGCAAACATGGGAGCATCATCGGCCCTAACCAGCATGCTCGAAGCGTGCGGCTGCAACCGAGACATGGAAAATCAGGACATCGGTGGAACGGGGATATTTACGGAATCGTGACATCGGCGTCAATCGATCGACTTCATCTGCGGCGTGCAGCGTCCGTGAAATCTTTCCGTTCCCCGAAAAGGGAGAAAACCTTCAATAACCTACCTACCTTCGGTTTCTCGCCTGTCGGTGAATTTTATGGAAACCTCTATAGTGGGGCCTTCTACCCGCTCGTCACACCGCAGAAGTACGGCCATCTCTGTCTGAAGGAACACAGCGGATCTGATGCCGATGAAGGTGCGCATGGGTGATGCCTCGGACTTTCCCACCGCCTCGTCTTTCGAGCCAATCAGGTGAGGTTGTCTGCACGACAACCTCATATCATTGGAGGCAGAGTCACAGCGCCACGTTGCCCACGGACCACAGTTGAATACTGGTGTCCTAAAGCTCTCACCGCCAGCCTCGCAGCAACTGACCCGGCCTTTGGGAATTGATCCAAACATCGATACCTCCAGCAATTGGCCCTACATTGGCTCTCCGCAAGACCCACCTCAGCATCTCCACAGCTCCAGACTGCCGACTCTCTCGTTGTCATATCCTCGATACGCCCTCCAATCGCCTGGACTGCGCCCCTCAACGTGACTTTCTGCATTGTTCCAGACATCTTCGACTTGTGCAGCAAGACTTGTGCAGCAAATAACAGTAGCGGCAGAACCATCGGGCCTGCAAATCGGCAGAAGAACAAAAATTCGACCCGCTAAAGTTGACGTCGGTCTTATCGCTGCCGGGCCGCCCCGTGCTACCTCCAAGCCTAGCCTCTGGAGCTCAAGCATTGCCATCCCTGGCGCCATGGACCTGGAAAACACAAACAGTCTTTGCCACCACTGCCAAGGTCATCCACTCGAAGTTTTTGTCCTTTTGATGAACTCCAGAATATCTGTTTCGCGATCAGATACTCATCCTACCGGGCCCCCGCCGCCACGAGCACCACCGACGGTGTCATGGAGCTCTTTTCTGCCTCGCGGTTAGCAATGGCACGAACAGAAAAGTTAAATCATCCACCCCCTTCGTCTCCAACAGCTCAGCCATTTCAGCTGTCTCAGAAGCCCGTGCCAGCTTCCAACAGACGTAGGTCACAATACCCGTCCCCCTACCACGCCTCCTCATATGGCCCAATACTGACCAACTCGACGCTCTCTAGGAGCTCGCCAGTGCCGGCCGATAGCTCCCTGCCGACTGGATTCTCAACTCACAAGCTGGTTTTGTAGTTCGTGCTACGTCCAAAAAGTGCCTAAAACGACTGGGAAGGTTATCGACGATACCAACAGCAACAGCACCAGCCCTTGGTCTGTCTCGAATAGACACCGTGCGAGGCGGCCGAGGTCACCCATATCCATACAAGCGTGAAACCGTGCGAACGGCTGCTACTGTCGATCAGTGGCGAATGGAGGACGACGGCACGGGCTGCATTGCTGGCCATGGCGACCTCGAAGAAAGGCATCTTAAAATACTTGTGTTACATTGGTGGTGGCGGTTGAGACACTCTACATTGGCGCGGAGGACCTACTATCCCATCGAATGCCACATGACGCCAAAAGATACGTTCCGAGTACAGCCCCAGTTTTACCCCAATTATCGAGTCTACGAATTTTCTCGTTGGTCAAAAAAATCTCTAGCGTGGCTCTGTGTACATTGATTGGCTCTACTCCGCACAAGGGGTCTCTGGCGTCATGTGGCATTTAATGGGATAAGCCAACTATTTGGCTACGTCGATCAGCACGTTACAACCGATGTGAAGAAAGACGACGCAGACATGTCTCTAGATAATCAGGTAAATTATGACTGTGTAGATCAAAAAGCTAGCGCAATCTCCGACTGTTCTTTGAAGCGGTTTCAAGACTTTCTATTCGGAGTTGATTACCTTCTGTCAGATATTTCGACTTAGTTAAAGTCGGCGCTCGGCCAGATTACCTGCTCATTTGAGTACCCCTAACAACGCGACCCTGAGATCTCAGCGAAGGGGCTGATGTGGCTTCTGGAATTGGACAGCAGTATGTCGAATCAGGACTTATCCCCACACCCTTCCGTCGGCGAGGCACTTCGCCGTTGTCTTGTTTTTGAGGGAAGGCATACCAAGCACATATACGTGCCCTTCACTGTTCAGCCAAACCTTTGACGGCTCCCGAGGGGAGTCAATGAAGTATTTACTGCAGTTTGGTCATTGCGCATTGTTCTCGAGGATTGGCTGAAAGACGTTCTCACCGATTTCCAAGTCTCCGAGGCGTATCATCACCCCAGATGCAGCAAGTACTTCGCATGCATGTGTAATAATCAGGTTATCTTGGTATTTGTGTTGCAAGAAGACCATTGGAAGACTTTGGCTGAGTTCTTCACGTATATGGATGGGATTTCTTCGCTAGGCTCTCCCCTGTATTCTTCTACAAGATACGGGGTAACGCTCTCACAGAGGTCTCTTTCTGGTTTGCGGAACTCGGAAATCTTTGGTCCCTTGCGCGACGAATACATCCACGACAAACTGGGAATTACTCATATTGCATATTTTGGGACACACAATTGTCGTCCGAATATTGGACCGCAGAATCAGCATAAGACGGCGATGACAACTTGTTCAAAGATCACAGTGGCTCAGACATTCATCAGCAATTTGCCGATGCGAATCCAAGTAGATCCTTTCATTCTGGACAGGTCTTCTGTGTGTATATTCACTGCCGGATGCAAAATCGTGTCTGATCAATGCCGTTAGGTTGCACACACACTCAGTTGAGACCAACCATGCCAGAGACGCATGTTTCTCAAGCACGAGCAAAACTGAAATGATTCGCACAGTGAACGTCTCTCAGCCCAGGTTCATTGAATGATGCAATTACTTCTATGAAAAGCTAATGGAACAGTCAGACGTTCATGACGATTGGGAGAGACTGGATCGGCATGTTACAGATTGCCTGGTCGTCAAGCGAAGAAGTTAATACCATCTACAGGCTTTGTGACCGAAATACTTAGCCGAAAACTCAAAATACGCACTTCGCTTTTGGGTTACAGCTATTCAGTCGATGCACTTCCGTTGGTATCCGTCTGATTGGCATTACCTTCAGATATATGGGTCTCGCACCTTTTGATCATTTGCAACGGTACAAAGGGCTCAAAACGGCATGAATCTGGCAGACCGGCAAGGCTTGATCTCAGGGATTGCAGGAGAATGCCATGAATCTGCCTCCGGATCCTGATTATGGTTCATATTGCTTCGTCCCAACTCAATGCCACTGGACAAACATAACACTCTCATTCAAGGAAACATGATCTTGTCTAGGCCTTGATTTTGTTTGCATCATTTTCTCCTTCTACCTCATACAATTAAATCCAATTGAGTATCTTGCCATCATCCTCCCGGTACGTATTTCCCTTGTGCTGGTCACTGGTAATGGGTTAAGTGCCGTGGTCGGTCGATGTCGCAAACGCGCCCCCCGCCTGCACACCATACGTAAGACAACACTGAATTAAATTAAAAACAGTTGACTACCATTTCTGATGTCATGTCTCATCGCATAGCTGGATGATGATCCTGCGTAAGATTTGTGAGATAATGAGGGACCTCCCTTGATGTCCATCTACATGACGGCCTGAGCCGTCAGGTCCTTGATCTCCGAGGCTCTTGTGCTTTGCGATGTGAAGCTGTTGACATTGGAGTTGGCCTTGTGCTCGAACTTCGTGGTAGATGATCTGCTTTGCTTCATTGACGTGCCATCCGCTTTACCGAGCCAGTGTACCACAGGGGCTGTTCATTTAGGTCTATTTTTCCATTGTGAATACGTTGGGCTTGTTGAATTGACAACCAAAGGATAGCAATTATGAAAGACTGGAAGAACGACACGCTGTGCAAGTCCAGAGCTACGGGAGTTGAGGGCATGGCCTTCCTCTGGAGCTCTTATTAATCCAATCATTCGTTTCACTGTTTTTATCAACACCAGCAGAGGGCTTCTGTCTTGCCTAAGAAACAGGAACCCTTCTTAATAACCACTATCTACCTCGCTCAACCGGCACAACCTTGACGCAACACCTCTGAAATTCAAATTGGACATATGCCAATGCATCCTTTTCCCCTTACCACTTCCCAGGCATCCAGCGCAGCTCGCTCGTAAGCTCATCACGATAAATATTCAATTCCTTCAATAGTTTCTGCGCCTTGACTTATGCAAATGTGTGGATATATGTGTGAGCATTTCCCAAAAGACGCCCATGCCTCTATCCTCTCCATGAAGATGCAGTCGTGTTCATAGAAAACCAAGTAATACGTGAAAAACAAGCAAAATAGCTTCCAGACCTAAAATCAGACCTCCCCACGGCAATCTTCCATCCCCTTCTACCTGGCATTCATGTCTACCTGTATCCCAAAGCGTGTGCGACCTGCTTTTGAGTTGCATCTTGCTGGATGCTATGCCCAAGCAGATCTTCAACGAAGTCTGCGTTGTGCCTGAATGCATAGAAGAATGACAGCAAAAGCAGCCCCAGCTCCAAAAAGGGACACAGACAAGACGGCTGGTTGCTGGGAGTAGCGCGCAGCCCAAAACACCAAGAAACCAGTAACCAATGGAATATAGATCGAACGGAAGAACCATGATCCCGCTCCACTATTCACCACAATAGTCGTGGGTGTGTCGATGAATGCACCATGCAACTGGCTTCTGACAAATACGGTGAGGTCCTCGACCATCGTCTTCAAATCTGACACCCAGAATGGATTTTCACCCAGAATGAATGCGTCCAAATGGTGAAAATAGCGGAAATAGCGCACATGAATTAGCCAATCATCCACTTGGCTGAAATTGTGAATGAGCAGTCTGACGATATCACAACGAATGCGCTCCCAAGCCATTCGGAGCTTCTCAGCGGGCAAGGCGTATGGCAACTCAATGAAGTGGCGGACATCCTCGAGGCCATCAAGGATAGTGCGAAGAAACTCTTCTTTTTCTGAATTTAGATTACTGTGAGCATATCCCACAGAAGACAGGGCTTCAAGCGTGATGCCAACACGTACCTTCGGTGGTTCTCCACATCTTCGTTTGCGTATACGTGTGGCGCATCTTCAAAAGCGTTTGCGTATCCATCAGATGCATCTTGAAAAGCGGTGATTCAATGGCCGGGGCAATTGTACGTGTCAGAGGCAGAGACGGACAACTCTTGTAGGTTGCACCTGCCTTAATAAGGCTTGAATTGCTGTGAGTGAAGCCTCAAGCTGTTGACCGGGGATCTGGAGGAGCCTTGGTGGAACGATAGTGAAGGGGAAAGGACTGCAGATGATAAAATGAAGGAAGTACTTATAGATTTGTACTTGCAGGTGAAGCAGCTCCTAGAGTCATTGTGAGTACTTTGACTGGTGTTTCAATGGGTGGTTGGTTCTGTGTTGATTCCCATGTTTGAGAGAGTCTTTGTCAAGATCATCTTCTGAGAGCAAGAGGATCCAAAGTGTTCCTCAAATGCGTGGGATCTGTACCTTTGCTGCTGGTAGATGTATACACCTAGATTGCAACTAGTGAAGGCTCGCTGGTCAAATACGACTTCCGATATAGCAATCCTTTGTGACAGCCTACCTGATGTCTTCGTTACGTACCATCAAGAGCGCCAACTCCCTGGCTGGCATCTGTCGTAAAAGACCTATTATTTCAGAATAGGGGAGAGAAGACCTTCTTTTTTGGGCAACTGCATTCAGCTGCAGTCTTGGTAAAAAGAGGGATCTGCCTGAGACGGTCTACTCATAAGGCCTGTGACTTGTTATGTTATTTTTCTTGATTGCTCGTCGAGAAGGTTACAGGTGTGACCCAGAATGCATGCTTGAGTTCCGCCATTCCCAGAGTGAGTCAGTTGTGCCGGATTGATGTCCAATGATTACTGCGACAAGGGTCGAGATTCGTTGACTGGTTGTAGCGACAAGACATAGACCGATGAAGAGGTAAAAGAGCTGGTGCGAAGAGGACCGCTTCAAATGTGGCAGATCTCAAACAAGACATACGGTATGGGAGAGACACCTCCTGACCCCGGGAATTTGCCGTATGTCTCAGTGGGTACCCGTCCATTTCAAGCCCTGAGAGAGCTACATGTAATTTTCATTGGATGGTTGAGGCGAGCGGCGTTGACACAAAGAGCGGCGTTGCCACAAAGAGCGGCGTTGCCACAAAGAGCGGCGTTGCCACAAAGAGTTTTCCTGAAATCTGTATCACAGTTCCAAGACACTAGGCTATGGAGGGTCCTAGCGACGCATGAGGTGCCATTAGGAACGGATTAAGGTAAAACTTAGTTTCATGGTACATGGTAGATGATGAATGATGACGGAGTGCGAAAGGCGCCGCAGATGAAACCCGTCTGAATGCCTCCGCATTGGCAATCCCTCCACCACTGTGGCAAAGAAGGCGTGGTGTCATTTTTGACGTCCCAAATATGTGAGGAAGATAAGTGACAGCTCAAACGTCTATTCCTAACAAACACGCCAGTTCCCAAGCTGTATGCAGAGTGTTGTGATTGGCTGACCCCTGGTTGGCCTTGATCTGGGTTTCTCGTCTGCATGCAAGGGGTCATCACTAGTGCCCGCATCGTCAAGCAATGCCCATTTCTCTGGGATGTCCCATGCCGGACGTCTCAAACAGACGTTGGACAGGGTTCTACGTGATTGCATAGGCCCGGGGCCAAGTGCACGCCTGCGCGCCAGTCCAGGGCATGTTACAACACGATTTAGTTAATCGCTACCTGCGATGAACTAATCTACCTACTAGTGTTAGGGCAATCGAATTATTCAATGCCAATGTCTCGTTCTAATTGTACTTCTTCTCCCAACTCTTCTGTCATCGGCCATCATAGAAGATGCATGGTTCCCCCCGAAGCCTTTGTAAGATTTGATTTGACGAAGAGCTGATTCGACGAAGAGCTCCCCTCGTCTTCGCTGAGATTCACGTCGTACATAATTATGCACTCGGATGCAAGCAAGACATTCTGGAAACTTCTCTCAGGTCGATATACACGCGCTCAGATTGCGTAGCCCCTGTCAAAAACAACCAAGCCGAACATCGCCAAGACACCATCTGCAGCCTTCGCATCGCCCCGAACCTTTGCTCGTGGTCCGCCTTCTCTCTGCTTGAACATTGGCTGTAGCATTGTCAACCCCTTCAGCACAACGAGTCCACTGGATCCACAGCTACTAAAACGTTCGCCGTCCCGAGCACATCGTGACCTGTCCGTCTCACCAGACTAAAGCCCGAGATGGGACACTACAGCTCAGGACATCACGCTCTTCTCTGTGCCATGATCTACCTTTTCATTTCTATCTTCAATTAGAATAACATTAATTTTATGGAACGCTCAAATCGTATTATCCGCCGTTCCTCTATGAACCTTGTTTCACAGGGCGGACACGCCCTGGAGACTAACATCAGGCAACGAGCAAGAAGGAGTACATTGTTTGATAGCCACCCAGGTAAGAAAAATCAAGAGCTTGCCCCAACGGGTGCCCACAAAGTACTGCGCACGTCAAAATGGCAGCGCAGCTTCAACTGCCGCACTTCTTGAAGGAGAACTCGGCGCCCTGTCACACTATGTCCGGCACCGAGTGGGGCCGTGCACGGGTGTGGCACGGCTTGGTGACGCCGGAGGCGGGCACCGTGGGACGTTGGACAGGACCACCTACCGGGCCAGAGACTGTCACACCAATGAGGACCACTGAAGGTCGTGACATGTATGTCCCTCAGGCACAGTACATGCTAGTCATTGCTGGTGATTAAGTCGTCTGTTCTCAGGCAGGTTCGTGTCCTGGCGCTGTCCATGTCCTGACAGGTTTGTGTTCAGGTAGTTTCATGTCCTGGCAGATTTATGTCCTGGTAGCTTTGGCATTGGGAAGGCTCGGCTTTGCGCCGATGGTTTTGGGCAGGTTCCTTTGTTAGTATATTCATCTTTCGGCAGGCCCTTCGTCACTGTCAGGCTTGTCGTCATTCTTGGCAGGTGCACCGGCATCACAACCGACAGATTCATCCACAGACAGGTCCGTCTTTAGGCAGGTCTGTCATCCGGTAGGTCGTGTCTTGACTTGATGACCTGGCTGGCGGACGCGACTAAGCGAAAGCTCTGTGCACCAGCTCGCAGGGAACGTCTCCGCACTGTAGGAATTCGCGCGTCACCTGTTAATAAGTCTGTCGCGCAACCTCGTGGTCGGAGGGTCCACGCCGCTCTCCAGCATCTGGTCACGTCTACAACTAAGCAGCTGTGTTTTCCATCGCTTTTAGGTCAGGGATGCAGCCCGAAGGGTCAAAACCTGCTGGATGGATGTGGCCGACCGATTAATTCTCCATGTGAGGACAGACTTTGGGTGTCAGCGGTGGCTCGATCTCCGTCAGCGCTGCCACCATCTTGACTTGACGCGTGTCGGAAGGCAAAGGGTTAGGAAGCAACTTCCACCACGGGCGAAGTAGAAAACGGAAGTTGTGCTGAGGACCTGGATGGGCACCTTACGTAAGTTGTCGTGCAGACATCTTACGTAAGGTACCTCACACCAGCCACGCCACGCCCGGTATCAGTCTTGGCTTTTGCAGTGTCCAGGCCATGGCGGTGACCTACCTGGCGAATCAAGTGCGGCACGGCATCCTCATTGGGGAATAGTTCCTCACCCACATCCACAGCCATGACTCGGCAAACTTCACACCTTCAGCACACCTTCGTCACACCTTTGTGACTCGCGCAGCCCACTCAAAATGCATCTAGCGTCCAGTGCGTCAAACACGCCCAACCAGGTCTAACGGAGCTCCAATTATACCAGCAATGCGTACGACAAGGTGCGCATCTTGCGACTGCCTTGGAGATGAGTTCACGTCAATCCCTCCGCGCGAGAATCTCCCCTGCTCGCCCCGTCTGCTCCTCCTCTTCGTCTTCCTCTCCTTGGGCTAAACTAATTGACTTGTTAGTGTTAGGCGTTTTCCCCTCCCTTCTTCTGCCAGTCCTAAGCTGTCTTTCTTTGTCGCTCGTATTCTGTCGCTCGCTTTTCTCCCCGTGTCGCATCCACCGCAGGATATCCAGTGTCACGAGGCTGGGCGGCTAGCGCATCGACTGCGAGCCGGACATTCAGTCCCAGCTGTCTCAGCTGCAACAAATCACAATTATCTACCCCAATCCCAACATCGAACGCACAGACATGCCCGACATCTGCCACACTCTGAAGATAATGCGGTGGCGCCATGCGCTCGCTCTACAACAGGCCCGGAGTGCCAACGATGAGGTAGCTAGACCAGACGCAGCCAATTTCCGGGACTGGGCCTCCTTCTTCGAGGTGCAGATGTATGTACAGGAGCTCGCCTTCGTCGTCTACGCTGACAAGGTCCGGCTGCACCATGACGCCTCGCGCACCCCGGGTCTCTTCCACGGACCTGCCCCTCCGAAGCTCAGTTCCCTTGGCCGTCGATCCCCAAGCCTCCGGGGTTGCTGGGCTTGCCGACTCTTACATACCACTTGCACGCCGCTGAGTTGTCCCTGGCCGACCGGACTTACCACCCGCTGCATCCCAAGCGCGCCCGCTACAACCCAGCCTCGGACTCCGATTCGAGCTTGAGGTTGAGCTTGAGCCCGAGGCCGGTCGCCAAGCCCCAGCACCTTCGGAGAGCAACTTCCTTTCTGCGAACGACGCCTCCGGCGCCGTCATGGACGACAGTCACTTCCGGCCGCGCGGCACCCCGATGCCAGGCCTTGGGCAGGCGATCGGCCACGAATGGGCTTTGGCTGATGGAGAGACAGCTGGCGGGGCGCTACGAATCGAGGCAGACGGAGACTTCATGCCGCTCTGGGCTAGCATGGCCACATCGGCAATCGCGCTACCGCATCCCAACGGTGAATGGGGCCATAGATATCACCTAGACATGGTCGGCGGCAGATCACTTATTAGACGCTCGGGACTGGGAAGTTACCTAGCCATGCTGTGCTGCTGCTGTTGTAAATCCTACCCCCCCCCCACCGGGACCAATTTGCAGATGTCAGCATAGACTGTGATGTGGCCGCATATTTACACGCTCCCGACAACGCTTTCCATACCCACCTTTGCATGTGACGAGTGTTCGGAGGAGGCATGGGAAAGGGAGTGTTTGGCTGCTGCGCGATGTGGCAGAAGAGAGTTGCATTACAGTATGGGTCGCGGTACTGCCAGCGTTTCCGCTTTGCTTTCGCTTTTGCTGATTTTTCCGCGTTTGCTTGGTGTGTTCTTGCCTGTGATGTGGGTGCGATGTTTCCATCCCTTCTTTTCGTTTTTTCTATTCCTTCTGCTTCCAAACCGAATAAACACAAAAAGAAAGTAAGACCGTTTGGTGGCAACAACCGTTCCAAGTGCGCCTTCTGCCACACGAAGCAAGTGATGAATACCTACGCCAGCCGACCTACCTACCTGCCCAAACAGCTGCCAACAAACCACAACCGTGCAACCGATATTCTCACAGACCTTGTCTGCTCCAATTGACGCACCGCCTCGAAGAACTTTCAACACCTGTGCCGCAGCGGACAAAGCTCTATTCCGAGCCTCCTCCAAGATGAGCGAATCCTCCTCCACTTTCACCGACTTCCGACAATCATCCCGCCCCGAGAAGATGGCATTCGATGCCGCAGGATGCCCAACGCAGCCGTGCCTCGAGCGCAGCGTCGGCGGAAATCATGACCCCCCGACCGACGACGCACCAGTCGCACAGGAATCTCAAGATTCGGTTTTGGGGCAACGGATTGAGTCGCAATACGCCTGCCATGGCCCCAGCTGCCTCCGAAAATCCTCCATATCTTCCCGTCCAGACCATGGGACCACTGAGCCTACCTGGGGCATTGCAGCCCACCCCAAGCGCACGAATGTACACCACCCACAGTAATCCGAGGTGGGCATACTAGAGCTGCCGTGCAGCGTCGAGTCCAAGAACCCTGTCCCGCGCCGACGGTTGCAAGCCCCATGCCGAAGTTCTCACCGAGCCCACAAAACGACGCTTCCAGACGTGATCTGATCTGCTCCCTTTGCGTTAGCCTGGTGGAGGCGGAGAAAATTACGCGCCACTGGTTGAGCAACGGTGTAGGAGATGACAAGTTCGAGAGGGATCTGCAGGATTTGGGTTTTCATGCCCGGATTGTCAAGGTTGAAGCTGTTGGCGATTAGATTGGAGGTTAAGACGAATACCGCATTGGGAGGGACAGTTTCTTGTCGGAGACGAATCAAATACGGGGAGAAGCAGGGAGGTATCGACGGGGAACGTAAATGGCACGCATCACGACATTGCAAAGCACGGTTGCCCACTTGGCTGGCCGGGGAAATATCCAGAGTCTAGAGAAGGGGTTGGTGTGATATCAGCCAAACACGTTGCAACTGCAGGCCAGACATCGCGAGGGAGTGCAATCCTGTCCTGGTAGAGGGGCTCTGGGGCTTTGTCGGCATACTTGGCCGGAATATAGACCTCATGCTGTCCATTCCCAACCTTACTAGCCTGCCTAAGATGTCCAATTAATACCGCAGCAACGGGATAAGCTCGAGAGCTGATCCGCACTTCCCCCATCTAACAAGAGACTTGTCCCACAATCACGAAGCAACCCCTCGGAAATGCTGTTGACAACGGAAATGACACAAGGGGAGCTAATCAACTTGGGATGCTGAAAGAAAAATGTTCTTCCCGCAATTGGAGCGTCTGACATGGCGTTTAAAGGGCGGGCCAAGTTGGCGATGATGCCTGTCTGGAGTTGAGGGTGGGTCTGGGTCTGGGTCTGGCGAGGGTGCGGAGACTCATGGGCGTTCGTCCACGATGCACAATGAAAAAGCCGCGCATGAGGATGCACGTCGCGAGAAGAAAACTGCGGAGGGCCAGGGCGGGGTGCACGCAAGGCAAAATTGGCCATCATCTGAGGTATGGTAGGTAGAATCAACCTAAGAATGCTGAATGATACGCAGTGAAGACTTTTTACAGGATTCCCCCACCGCACGATTCCCCAAAGGTAGCGCACGATTTTCCCTAGCGCACGATTTCCCCGCCTCAATCAGTGCGCTTGCCACTGAAGCCGGGCTGGGGACAAAACTGACAGCACTGCCCCCGGACCCCTTGCTACCTAATCCAGCGCCAGCTGTCGCAAAGGTATGTCTTCCACACAGGTGACGGGACCCAGCGCACAGACTTCGACCCACGTGGGGTCAGGGGTCCGCACCTTCCCCCGCGAAATCCCCCCCACCGCCGATGGAAACAGCCCAGGTGCTCCCAAAGTTGAGGGCAGCTCCAGCGCAGGTTCGCTGTTAAGTGCACGTGACTAACACATGTGTTAGTTACTAACATATGTGTTCCATGGCAGGACCCGCTGTACTGTAGTTACCGTAGCATAACCGTCGTGGAGGGGTAACGTTAGCTAGAAAGATAGGGTTGCGCGACGGTTGTTTCTGGGCTAACGTTAGTCTGTGTGCAACGATAGTGACTAAGCAGCCTCTAATTGGCAGGGCAAAAGTTCGGCCCCATATTAATGGTTGGGTGACAAGTCCCGGATTTTCTCGAAGTTATCGCCAAAAATCACTATACAGCGGCAGCACTTTTTTCAACTCGAACCCTGGTCCTCTAGTATATAGATACTGACACGCTTTACTGCTGAGCCACTTACTGCTCAATTGATTTACAGAAGCTAATGGCGCTGAACCTCAATATCAACTGCCTGGAAGCCTGTGGGGCTTTGGTGGGGCCAGAAGCGCTGGGCTTGTGCGGCCAATCAGCGGCCTCACATCCGGCTGCTAACGTTAAGAATTTCGCTACCGTTGTACAACGGTAGCACTACGGTAACTGGCTTCCAGCGATTCCCGCTATGGTTAGCTATTAACCTACTATACTACCTGCTGCCGGACCTGAGATTGGTCAGGTTATTGCCTCGCACTTCGGCCGTGTTGCGATTGCCTCCCAGAGCTGCGAGACAGTGAGATTCACGCCGGGAATGCGCACTGCGCTGCATGGGCCACCAAACAGCCTCCTGCCTTCATCGCTACCTTACCTGCCCCGGCCGAAGGAATATCTGTGTTGCAAGCAACCGGCTCCCTCCACTTTTCTTCCTTCCTCAAAGCAGTAAGGCAGTCTGCTCATCCGCGCCAGCTCGTCGCCCACACGCTACACCAACAACGTAGAACGCATAATTGTAGCCAACAAGGCAAGCTTCATTCCATTCCCCTCCCAGTCCATGTCGTCGCTCATGTGCACACTGCGACAAAGGCCCCGGAACTCGTCAATCTACACGCTCCACGATGAAGACGATTATGTTGGTGTCGGCCTCTCCCCCGCGAGAGATGGATGGAACGATCCGGGCCTGCTTGGAAGTTGCCGTCCGACTTTCCTCCGATGACGTTTTTGTGGAAGCCGATCGCATCAAAAAATACCGCCTAGAACCCACGGCCTTCTCCGTCCTTCTCAGATGCCTCGAGACCGACCCTCGCGTTTCCTTCCAACGACTCCATCTCAAGTACGACCGGCAGGCGCGCCTCGTGTCCTTTGAGATGCCACAGAGCCCCCTCGACCCCATTGTCGCCCACCTCTTCGACAATATCGCCTCAAGCGCTGCCAGTGAAATCATCCCCAAAGTCGAGCAATTCCGCAGCTGCTTTGTAGCGCTCCCACCGCCGCACTGGCAGCCAGGCTCTTGTGAATACGGCAGCGTCAGGCGCTACACCGATAACGTCTGGTACGCAGACGTCAAAAACAGCACCGACTTTCCGACCATCGTTTCCACCATCTCCTCCACACAATCGTCCAACTTTGAGGAGCTGCGGAAGAAGTGCACTGAATTCATCTCGCTCTCCGAAATTCACGTTGGCGCCATCGTCGCGATGAAGACTCAGCTTGATCGTAAAGAGCCGAGAAGAAAGGACCCAGGAAACTCAGCGGAACGCCCGCTCTACGAGTGCAAGATTGCCCTTAATGGTGCAATCGGATGTGTGCCAGGAGCCAAAAACCAGGACTTTTAACCCCCGCCGCCACTGTCTCAGAGGCCTCGTCGTACTGCTGTAACTAGCGATCAAGGCGTTAATTCACCGCCTTCTTGATGCATCGTTTTGCTGCAAATAGATCATTAGTATGAGGTCTTCATCAGTATTAAATTCTTTGCAGAAGAAGGCGAGGGATGGGAGGTTTGTTAACTCCTATATCTTCTTTTGCAGTTAGACAGTAATAGCAATAATAGCTATTGCGACAATAATCCTAAGCACTCCTTTCAACAACAAAAAAGGTGATAGTATTTAAGACAATGCAAGGATCCCTGATGCTAGAGAGGATGCAGAGATGCCTTTGCTGCTGCTATATCGACACTACGCCCTCTGCTCTTCATTAACAGCGAGAGTTATTTAGTCCTATGAAGCCCTGCAGCTATTCCTCATCCTAACCTAGGAACAGATTAATAAGGGGAACTTGCCTAATAATTGAAGCCTGTATGTCAACTGCGCAATAGGTAATAT
This sequence comes from Colletotrichum horii, assembly GCA_027406005.1. Lineage (NCBI taxonomy): Eukaryota > Fungi > Ascomycota > Sordariomycetes > Glomerellales > Glomerellaceae > Colletotrichum > Colletotrichum horii. The sequence continues at coordinate 61,621 of JANVYB010000015.1, read as the reverse complement.
CCTGCTGCAGATGCAGGCAGAGTTCCTAAAGCTGCTAGGATATATCTAGAAGACCTTTATTAATAAGTTTAAGTTGTTATTATATAAGTAGCATAAGGTTAAAAGCCTCCTCTGCTTAAGTGTTAAGTATAATAATAAGTCTAATATAATATATATATCAGAAGATTGCTAGCAAGACTTTATCACTAAAAACCTTTACCTGCAGGCTATCAGAAAGAAAGGCTTCTTATTTATCAATAAGTGCAGAGTCTTATAGCCTAACTAAGTGTTAATAAGCTAGTTTATTGTTAAGGTAAGTAATGCTAATGCTATTAAGATTACTTCTAACAATAAGGATAAGGCAGAAGAGGTTAGAGTAGCTCTTAGCAAGCCCTCTTAACACTAGAAGAAGAAGCAGTCAAACTTTAATAACTTTAGGGATAATCTTATAGCAAATGCTGCTACACCTACTATAGCCTCATCAGCAGAACTAGTTTGACGCTGCTTAATGAGGCAGGGTGAGGAGAGAAGTTATCAGTTTGACAAATTTAGCAGGCATATTAAGCAAAGGATTAATTAACTTAGAGAGGCAATCTCTACCTCTCGCAAAGTAGGGTTAGGCAATGTTAACGCAGCAAGTTGTGATTTTCAGGCGTTATTTAGGCATTATGTTAGGGCTGGCGCAGCGTTGCATATTGCTTAATACTTTAGAGCCTATATGTTAGAAGTGGTTGCTTAGTTAAATATTAAGTTGATTAATGAGAAGGAGGCTTTTTTAGCTAAACTACAGTTAAATAAGCTTAATATTATACTTAACAACTGATTGTTGATTTATTTACTAGTGTTTACTAGTTATTAAATAATATACAATTTTTTTCTATAATTATTAGCCTTTTTTGCTAAGTTAACTATATCAAAAAAAGAGCTCTTTTTCTCTCTACCTCTAGCGTTAACTCTAATATTAAAGTTAATATTAACGTTAACAACCCACCTTGCTAGCTAACCTCACGCTATATAACCACTTTAATTGCATTATTATTATCGCTACACCTGCTATTATTATTATCCCTCCTTTAAGCCTGCCTCACCTTAAAAGCTTCTTATGCTTAGATTGCTATATTATACTGCACTGCCTTGCCAGCCCTCATACTAACCACCTTATTTGCCTGCCTTTTTGCTATTTCTAACGCCTAATCCTACATAAAGTTAAGAGGTATATTATCTTGCTATTTAAGAGCAATAAAGTTATAAACTGCAGTTACTATATATATTATTCTAATTTAATCTTTATAGGAGTATTTTGCTGAGCAGTTCTTAAGCAGAAGCTACTACTTTTTTATATCGCTAAAGAGGTTTTCAATTCTCACTCTTCTGCTAGCATAAAGTATATTATATGCCTCTTTTGCTGACATCATATTAATATATGCCCTCATTTCAGCCTAGTGATACTTCTTGCTGAGGAAGAGCATTAAGATGCTCTTCTTGCAAATAAATCTAACATCTCTAAGGTAGTACTTGTTAGCACAGATATATAGGGAGAAAGAGAAGTAGTAAAAGAGCCGTGATAATATAAGTAAATATCCGGTAAAATATTATGATTTAAAGTGATTTTGACGGTTTGTTGCATAATCTGATGAATATTCAGATAGAGGAGAAAATGTAGATATCGATAGATATATATATTGATATGTATATATTTTTTGAGCTAGAAGGCTAGAAGAAGTAGGGGAAAAGGTAGGTATATATAGATCGATTTCTCTTAGGTACGTATATACGTATTATAGCTATTTTTAGCGTCTCAGTAAGCGCATAAGTCGCTTAGTAACGTGATTACTAAGGATTAGTAATCCTTAGTAAGCAAACAATCCGCTATAGCAATATTATAACCTTAGAGTGAAAGTCTAATATTCCTTTAGAAGTATATTGATCCTTAACCTTATATAGGGTCCGTGCGTATAACCTATATATCATTATACGCCGAATGAAATAAGGAATTCAGAAATAATATTTATAAATTCATATCTCTCAAGTGCATAGAGTTATTACACTTTAAAGATATAATATTTAATTAAATATTTATTCTTTTCTTCCTTATATATATATATAGGTATAAGTATAATATATTCTATAGTACTAACCTGCCAGCAGGTTGAATAATTAACTATACGCCTGCTGCATTAACGCTATATCATTTATAGATCCTTCTACGCCTGCTAATATATATATAAATATTCTATCAAATCAGATCATATAAAGTATATTTTGCTGCAGCTAGCCTTTGCAACTAATAAACCTCTTTTTTATCTGCACAGGCATATAAGCAGGCAAAAAAGTCCTATCTATTGCTTTAATACAGCCTATAAAGCAGCTATATTTATCCTTCAGCTTAATTTAAGGTGATATATATAAGGCGTCTAGCTGCTTAACAACCTCATTATAGAGGGCAATAAGGCTGGTAAGTATTTGCTGATATATCTCTGAGATAGTGCTTTATGCTACCTAAAATTTATTTAAAGTTATATGCTGATACGCCTTTTAGCCTAGTATATATAAGCTGATTATCAGCTTATATTTAAAGCTTTAATACTAAGTATCTTTAATAAAGTTATAATGTTATAGCTAAGCTATAATATTTATAAAGTTCTTCTTTAAGATGCAGAATATCTAGTAGAAGTTATTGCAGTCACTATATAGCAATAAGACAGCATATTTAAATATCTACTCTATGCTACTAAGGTGTTAAATTACCTAAAGGCTAAGCTTATTAATAATATTATTAATTAAAGCTATAACAGCTACAGCTATAGCTGCAGCAGTAATATTAATAATAATAATAAGTTATTAAGAAGTGTTCATTTTGATGCTTAGAATATAACTAATATAGAACAGAGATATATGAAGTCTACCCTAGCATTTGAATCCTAGTGCTAGCCCTGCTTTTTGACATGCCAGACCAGACAGCAGAATCCCTTAAGAGTACACCAGCTATTCCTAAAGCATACTGTCTCATTTAGGGTCTCACAGAGTGACTTTTCATAAAGCCAGGCTGGTGCTAGCATGAGGGAGGCATCATCGGATTCAGCAAAGTGCCCCGAAAAGCCGATAATTAGGGAAATTATACATGCTTACATCATCGAAAAACCCTGGTTTTTGGCTCCTGGCACACATCCGATTGCACCATAATGTCTGGGTTGTGGGAAAACCACAGCTGACCCGTGCGTTGGATTCGACGCCCGACACCGTGCCCGACGAAAGCATCTCTCGGCGCCCGTGGCACTTCGCCAAGTACATAGTGGGGGAGAGGTACGTCGCTTTGCACCGCCCAGCAAGTCCCGCGGACCAGTACTCCTCCGGCTAACCGCTCCCCACTGGGGCTCCAGACCTGACTACATCCGGATTCATTTCAACGATATCGAAGAGATACTCAAGACAGCCATTCGAACGGCCGACCGAGTCCCAACTCTCTGAGTTAGGCCCTTTGCGAGGACACCAACAGCTCTCGACCGGAATATTCCCAGATCGCCCGACGCCAGCGGATTACTTGGGATGGTCCACGACAAGATTGTCTGGGAGAATGAATACAATGTTTGGGCTCTCTGCAAGATGATGGCAATGAAGACTTGGAGTGCCAGACGCCCTCAAAGAGTGGAGTAACTAGCAGGGGTTGGCCTTCACAGGTACTGAGTCGCTACCAGGCTGTCGATGCCATGAAGCGGACTTGCTGCCGGTGGGGCTTGTGCCGTCTCAAGTTCAGCTCTCAAACCGCTTGCCGCGAAAGTAGAAGACTGACAGTCGGTTATGTATGTACATGTGCAGCCTAAGGCAACAGCAAAAAATTTAAAATATACAACACCGGGCATTCGCCGGTCGTCACCGACCCGACTACTACTCCAGCCCTCACTGGCTTATCTATGGGAGCGCGGACGGGATCCCGAGTTCTCCAGTGGGTATGGTCGTATGTGAAGATTTGGTCAAGAAAGGCTGTCTATATCTGCTAGGCTTGGCTCACATCGCACACCAACATACCCAAGCTACCTTCTTTCTTCCAGTCTCCGGCCTGTGCCTTCCTACCAAAGCGCCTCAATTTGCACGTTTGTCGTCGAAAACCACGGCCTTTGACGCGTCATATTCGCCTCCGCGGCTATCGTCCTTTAATGCTCTGCAGGGTAGCCCCCCTCTTGCAACGGGAGATTTGGCGCCTGGGACCGAGGCTTGTCTTACGTTGGGATGTCTTGGGTGTGGGTGCCGTTTGGTACTCTCGAAGGCGGTGAAAAACGGCCATCGCTAGTCTTGAACATGTCTTCTTCAGGGATGCTTCGTTGCTGTCTAATATCGTCGGTTGAGAACTTATGACTAAGTCACTTAGGTTGTCTGGCATCTCATCACCCCAGAGCTGACAGTTGCGCGCCTTGCGTCAAGCCGTCGGCCCTGTGCGGTCCGCCGCCCAAAGAATATCGTGCTATTATCTGTGCGCCTATCAAGGGTGCTGTAGCAGGCGTGCTCGCAACGATGTCGTGTTCGTACATCGCGCCACTGGTCAAGATGCAGCACGTAGACGTTCATAGTGAGCTTGCAGGCTGCGTCCGTCACGATGTCGCCGTCAGGAACTGGTTTGGTGGGCCTTGTCATCCACGCTGAGGCGCGCGTCTGGAGGGGTGCCGTGGGGTTTCATGGGAGGGGAGCTAGGGTAGCCTTGACGCTTCAAGTTGCTGATCCGCACCACATGTAGTGTTATTTCGGGATGCAATGCGAGCAGAAAACAATATCATCGCCGTCAGTATTATCCATCAGCGCAATGTCACTGCAAAAAATGCCAACTCCAGCAAGGTTTGAATGCCGACTTTGGTGCCCATGCGTCCACCGCCTCCGCTTCTACTACGGCGCTGCTAACAGAATGATACGGTCCAGCCCCAGAAGCGCTTCTACTTCGGCGAATGAAGCAGGATGTGTAAACAGCGAGGGCTCGTTGGACGTCAAGGGGAAAAAACCTTCTTCATAGCTGGCTGGCTCAATTGTCCCATCTACGCTTCGGGCAAGGGTTAGGATTGCCTTCCGGACATAGGAAATACCGTTCTCCGCATGCCAGTGATACTGGTAGCTGCAGCTAGATGAAGGGCTTTTTTGTACACCTGAAAGCTGAGGGTACCTGATTTCTGTTAGTTCGTAATGACAATGGCCCTCGGGGTTTTTCGATATTGAGGGTGTGGAGAATCATAGACTTCGTCGATCCCCGAGAAATGGCGCATCCTCAACTTTGTAGTTTGATGGATTTCTTGCGGCGTGTTTTCTGGACGGGCCTCCGTGTTGAAAGCGAAGTGGTTGTCGTCCGGGTCGTACGTCTCATCAAATCACCAAATGTGAGAACTACACATTATTGGGGGCGATGACTGAGTTGCGGTCTGGCAAATTAAATAAAGCCGTCCAGACTCAGTATGACGCACCACAGGGAAGCCGCCTACATGAAAGAATGGGTAGTGGATATGATGGATCATGTGTAGTTTAGAGAACACCGATGCCAAGAAGAATCAACAGACAGCTGTGTGTTGTCTTGGGCGGCGTACCTTTCACCAAATTGTTCCCTTTATTGCTCAACAAGAACTTCTAAATGCCCCAGGTGACGGTAAAGGTTTAATAGCCTGTGAACTAGCGCATCAACAGTTGTGATGCTAATTAAGTTGTTTCTGGGAATCAAGACGGTCAGATCACGACCTAGGCCTGTCAATAGCCGGCATTCTACGAGGTCGATGGTCTGGAAAATTATTCTTCCTCAAAACGATGTCACATTCATTTCATCCCGTCCACCAGCATGTCAGGTGCAACCGTTGCCAACACCATCGTCAAACTACGAATTCCTTTCGTAAGTCGAGTCCTCTTCCTGGTTTGCATCACATCCCAAACTCAAAAGGGCCATCGAGAAACAGAAACTCATACCCTCTGATTATCTTTGCGGCGGTGAGATACTCAGATGGTTCCTGAGTGGGGGAACACAGCCGCCAGCAGAAGGCAAAAGGGTCTGGTGAGGTGAAGTGAAAAATTGTGTGGGAGGCACGCCGAGAGCAAATCTTCCGGTTTGAGAATGTGTTCAATAGGCTGAGTGATCCTGATGCTGTCGCCCTCCAGCCTCATCATTCAGCGTTGTACTCTTTCAGGGGATCCGACCACTGATCAGCAAACATGCATGACTGGGAAATGCGGCCCAGATACGTCGTGCTATCAACGCACAATTGTGAGTTCCAATTCACATCAATCTACCTTTGCGGATACGACTTATTTCGGTGCACTTGAGGATGGTTCTCATCTGCTCTCAGCGTCAAAAAGGGAGCCCCCCTCCCCACTCCATTAGTGTTCACCGCCACCGTACCCTGCTGCGACGAGCATTTGGACAAGCCCACGGACTGCCAAAGCATATCCTACCAAGACTTCTTGCATACTCGCTGATGAACGGGAGCACGCGCGGTGTGGAGATGGGTGACTTGTGGGAGAATGCTGGGTTGTAGCAAAGGAAGGTTGCTGGTTATTCCCCTGGGGGATCTTTCACCTTGTGTGCCGGGTTTCCAATAGCTATCCGACACCGCTGGATGCTTCGAGTTCGATCTCACTGATGGTCGGCATGGTTTGACTCTTCAATTCCAGGAAGAAGGTCTGTTTGAGGACATGAATGTCTTCTTTTCGGTTGGAAGATGTGCTCGCCACCATGCCTTTACGGCAACCTCATGTCCTCCGAAGCAGCTTGTATCCACTCATTTATCCGCTGCCCAGGCCCGCGGCATATATCAGATCAATTACTCCCAGTTTACGAAGATGATCACGTTGACTTCTGTGCTCGGAAGAATCATACGAGAGGTCCCAAAACAAGAACATCCTCACCACAGGCATTGGTCTGCTTACATTGTGATTCAACACATTATTCTCTGAGGTGCAGGAATTGCAAGTGTTCGGGCCGGAGGCGTAGGAAAGGCTGGCTTGATCCGTTCCCGAACGTCCCAGAAATGGGTGGGACCTTTTCATTGACCATCTAAATGGGCGAAAGAAAGAGAGAAAAGAAACTCCCTGGCCAAAGCTCCTCGGCAGCCTTAAATGATGGTGACGGCGTTGTTTAATCGCCGGCACGTCCATGTTTTAGGTGAAGGGCGCCCGCGTCAACCTGAATATATGCAATCTGAATATGCACGTTGTAGGGGAGCTTGAGGAGTTAATGTGTTCGCCTCCCGACTGACAGTAACCATCATAGGACCTCTTGAAGCATTTGAGATACTGCGGGCTTACTTCTTTCACATGATACCATGTTGATCAAGTGACTCTACGTGAAAATGCAGAATTGACTTGGAACCTTTCTCTGGAATTCAGCCGGAATAAAGCTTGAATTAATGGGTGTCGTATTTCTTGTTTTTCTCAGATGCTTTGCAGATGTGCTCGAATGTCTGGTACTCGTGAATATGGCTTTGTGTTTTCGCCATGCTCTTTGGGGAAAGGGTTTCTTACACCTTTTATGTTGACGGATGCTGCAAAGCTTCCCGACCGCACTGTCCCTGGAGGCTTCGGGATGATGCCTCCCGTACCTGTCTATGTCTCGTCCCGAGCACAAAGCCTCAGCAGACAGAGAAATATAAGCAACTTCTCGTCATCTTGGAGTAGGCTAGTTGGATAGTAAGTCCCGACCCTTGAGCAGCTAGCCGCGAGTGGGGTTGCTCACATGGCTGCTGAATGTCCGAAATGGTATCATATGTGATGCTGGTCTTGAATAGATCGGGACTGAGTGAAGGGCCAGCGCTTTGGACGTCAACACAAAGACGGCGAGTTCGTAGATTGTCAAGGGTTGAATCTCTGAGAGCTGAGAAGTCTCATCGCAGGTGTTGCGGACTCTATTAGAAATTGATTCTGGACATGAATCCAGATGGCTTGGAGAGGAAGCATAGCACCAACTACTGTCTCCCTTGAAGAAAAAGAGGTATTGTTGCTTACATGCGTTCACTGTCTATCTAAGGTCAAATGTGGCAGACGTAGAGAAGACTTGATGTAATGCTAAAATGTTTGGGATGAAGCGTTAGTTTGCATGCTGTGAGACTGTAGGTAGTCAATCAATGCAATTATGGCCGTACCCAGCTGTGTGATTTTGAACGAATCGGTCAATGAGTTACTAATATTGCATATGCTCCGGGGGCTTCGTATGAGCTATAGTACCACAGCTACTACCATAATGTCTTCCAGGTTTGCTTGCCACCTGCCTTAATTAATCAGACCACCAGCGAGTTGAGCCGGCACATCAATTTCATTCTGTCTGTAAATTACAAGCATTCGAACGGGCGTCTCCGTGTAATCATGGTCTCATCCCATCCGGCTAATATCTGGCTAAGACGTGGCAGTTTGTTTGTTGACGACAGCGGTCGCCATCAGATGCCGGTCAAATCATTCACCGTCAAGAAGATCGCCGTGGTATTGAGTATAAACATTCAGCGGATATGCAAAGCCTGCAGGTTGAGGAACGGCTTTTGGATCCAAGACGAGCAAATCTCTTGAGTGCACCCACGATGTCTGCTTGAAGTGTTCGGAGGAGACACGGCGTGTCTCTGACAGTAGATACCTCACTTGCCTACTGGAGACGGTGATAGTCGATAGCAAGTGTTGCGATTCAAGCTCCTCGATGATATTGTTGCAGTCGGTCGAATCAACCCCAGCGGTGCTGAAGTTACAGAGCTCTGCTTTATCTCGCTGGCCTTCTGAGCATTATTGATGACAACTCAGTATCCAGACAGATCCTCGGACTTTTGCTCCGAAAACGCTACGCAAACCCAGGTTTGAGTTTTTGGCCGTCTGCGACATGTCGTGTCCTCTAAATTCTCCGTGCTTCCAGAAAGATGAGCCATGGTGTTGAGCCAGAGTGCTGCGCTGGTCGGAAGGCAGTTGTGATAAGTGACGCAGTAGGAGAGGTGTTCTTCAGTCACCCGACAGAACTTCATCACGTTCTATTTTTCCATGCTAAGATCGTTGTAGCTGCCGTCGGGACTTGCTTCGTTGAGGGAACACCATGATGGTTAGTATTTATGGGTTTGATTGGGTCAGTATGGGAATTAGAAATTGGATGGAAATCTTGACTGGAAGCTTATGCATTTCGTCATTGGAGATCCTTTAAAGCCAATGATGATGCGACTTATGTCAGAATGATTGGTTTTTTTTCTTCGCTTTCAGATTCTGTATCCGAAGCTTAGAGGTTTATGGCAGAAGGCCTGGAAGAGTACAGCTGGGTGACGAAAGCCATCCATAGTGATTCAGAACTAGCACCGCAGCAGGGAAAAGCAACAATATTCGCCACAATGTGGGAGGTTCAAGGTGAGGTCGGGTGAGGTGATTGAAAATGCACGACAACGTCAAGATGATTCAGGCATTCCTCACCGCTGGATGTACGTTTCATGTTATTCCGAAGCTTTTGGTCTGAAAGATCTTGTTTGACATATTGCAGTGACGCTCTGGACGCCCCTGCGCACTTATGTGTAAACGATGATGTGCGTTGACTCAGCTTTAAGCCACACTGAATCGCAGGTTGGTGAATTTGCGAGGCTGAGGCATTGGTACTGAAAAGACAAATGAGTTGGACTTATGAACCAAAGTCCCCACGGCGTTTGAATACATGATGATGTGCTGTAGTCTGCCCACTGGGAGTCGGTACAACGCACCTATCGCCAGAACATGTCCAATACGCATGTCATGATGCTCGCAATCGGCGGGGAGAAAGCATCGGCGATAGGGTCCAGGTGATGGAAGGTTGTGACTTCATGGCGATTTCAATTGCCCATGGGGACGCAAGCAGGCCGCAAAGCTTGAACCCCATCCAAAGGGAGTATGGCGTTTATTTTAATGAGAAGAAAGGTCTATCTAGTCATTCGTCCGTCACACATGCTGAGCCACTACACATGCTCGAACGCACCACACTACCCTGGGGCGTCCAAACATCCACTCGGAACACAGGCGACTGCCTCGCAACGCCAGGATATATTCAAAATCGTAGGTCAGGGAGTGTCACCCCATGAAAATAGGTTGCTCGTGCTTTTTTCTTTTGCAATATTGAAAAGGAACAGGAAGACTACTCCTGTTAAAGTTACACCTCACACCTCACGGTCCTATAGACAACACTTGTTCTCGGGGTGGTTTGAGTCTCAACTTCGAACATGGCTGCATTTAACACTGTTGCTTCGCGTTATGGACGCACATCCCTCTTGACAATCACTACGTAGGTCCTAAGTATTCACGCAGGTTACATAACAGTATCAGATGCTGTCAGATTATTAGGTGTGTATTGAGCAAAACGAGTGTTGGGGGGGCCTCTAGAGGCGCGCCCTTAGGGGTGCGCGAGAGCGGTAGCGTGCGGCAGAAGCGCTAATTTGACACACCCCCCTAGATTGGCCTGTGAGGGCTAATCTACTATAATTACTATATATGCTAGAAAGGCTTAAAAAACGGATAAAAACAAAGTATTTAATAACTTAGCAAAACGCTAGTTAAACTACTATTTACAGCTTTTTATTAGCTTATTAATCTCTTAAGTAGTTAGCTTCTATAGCTTTGTTTACTCTTATTAAACCTCTGAATAGGTAGAAAGAGTAGTATTATTTATAAGGTCTTTAGAAGTATTTCTATATTCTTTTTAAGTCTTCTTTTAAGATTATAGCTTTATAAGTAAGAAGCTAATACTCTATAAATAGTATTAATACTCTTTTTAGTATTATATATAAAGTAGTTATTAATAAGTTTTTCTTTAATAGCTATTATTTCTATAGATAGTAAGTTTTATAAATAGTTAGCAAAATAGCTTAAAAGCTTTTACTTTATATAGTTTTATAGTATTTATAATTCAAGTTAGTATTCTTTCTCTTTTAGTAGATCTTTTTAATAATTTATAATATATCTTATTAGCTTAATAAGCTACTAATAAGATAAAAGCACTTATTAAAACTATAGTAATATATATTATACACTTTATAATGCTCTATTTATTTTAAAAATAATAGTAGTAATAATAGCTTTTTATTTATAGTATGCTTTTAGTTTTATAGAAAAGCTATATAGATAATTAGAATTACTTTATAGAAATTAATAATAACTTCTTATAAATTAATAGTAGTAGCTATATTATGTTTCTATATTTTGTTAGCAATTAATTAAGTATTTAGAAAGCTATAAAAGATTATTATAAAAAGCTAATAAAACTATATATCTTTTCAAAATAAATAGATATTAAAGATATATAAGTTTTTAAAATAAATAGCTTTAAAGCTTATAAGAAATTTAATTATAATAGTAGTATAGCTTAATTAGATAGATATTATTTTATAAAGCTTCTTATATTCCTTAATAAATATAACCTTTTAGTAAGCTAAAAAGAGTGTAATATAGGTTTATAATAGTTTAAATTACTATATAAAAAGGTTTTAAAATATATAATATATAGCAAAATAAATAAAACTAAATATAGCTATAATAAGCTTATATATCTCTTTAAGCTTATTAGTAATATAGTTCTACTTAGTAATATTAATAGTATAATTAGTATATAATTATATATATATCTTAAAGCTATTAGTAAAGAGATTATAAAAGCTATTAGCAGCTATACTAATATTAATATACTTTAGAAATAGTATTAGAGAGAGCACTTTAAGCTTTATAAATATAAAAAGAAAAGCCTTAAGTATCTTATTATTTATAGTAAGTATTAAGTTAATATATTACTATATATTAAAACTGCATGCTTTTATCTTAATCCTTTAAAACTAATAAAGTTACTTAAAAAGCTTACTTAATAAAGTATTAGCAGCTATAGCAGCTATATTAACAGCAGTAAGAATAATTATAGCTGCTATTATAAGATTTAAAAAAGGCGTTAAAAAAGGTATTAAAAGGGGTAGTAGGTAAGCATTAAACGATAACGCATATAAGACTCTTAATTATTAGATTATTAAGTGTATATTAAGCAAAATAAGCGTTAGGGGAGCCCCTAGAGGCGCACCCTTAGGGGCGCGCGAGAGCAGTAGCATGCAGCAGAAGCGCCAATTTGACAGATGCGAATTCCAGCATTGCCCTTCTGCGCCCGGCGATACAGCCAGTTCACCAACTACGTTGCTGTATTCAACTCGTGTACCAACAGCTGACATAAAGGCATTGTCTAGGAATTTCAGAAATTCCGACTCTGCATGGGTTGAACGGCGGCGAAATGCTGGTCGTTTCGGTACATCACCGAAATGGTTGCTGTTGCGGCAGAGTGTTTCCATATCAGCAGCCGGACCACCAGAGTGGATCGGATCTGCTTCTGACCGCAGGTGCTGATGTCCCACATTGGCTGGGCCGAAAACCTGGCAGAAGTCCGGAGGTGCGGGTCTGAAAATCGGCAGGTGGTGAAAATCGGCAGGTAGTGAAAATCGGCAGGTAGTGAAAATTAGTAGGTAGTGAAAATCGGCAGGTGGTAAAAATCGGCAGGTGGTGAAAATCGGTAGGTGGTGAAAATCGGTAGGTAGTGAAAATCGGCAGGTAGTAAAAATTGGTAGGTAGTGAAAATCGGTAGGTGGTGAAAATCGGCTGGTGGTGAAAATCGGCAGGTGGTAAAAATCGGCAGGTGGTGAAATCGGCAGTTGCTCAGAATCAGCAGCTTGTCAGCGCACTGTGAGAGGAAAGAAGCACGTACCTTAGGCTCTTGCCCACCAAGGGCTGGCTCTGTTTTAGCCGTTAGTTTCCACTCATTTGACTCAGTGGCACCTGCCCGCTATTGCACCAGACTGGTGCCACCAGTAACATCACCACCATCGCCACTCATCCAAAACACATCGAACAAACTGCCCAAACTTACGACACCTAAGCTGATGAGAAGATATTGTGATAAAAGCTACATAAATGAACAGTCTTGATTTCTTGCGTGGAGGGTTTCCCAGGCAGTGACGTTTCTTGCCTGGGCGACATCAGTGGTGTGCCCAAAATCAAGGGCTGACCGTCGCTTGGTTCTTCCTTGAGAAACCTAGTTTGCATGTCTGTCTTGAGGAAAAGGCGTGCGGGCGAAGATCTGCTACTACTTGCGCCCACATGCTACGAAAGCTTTCTCAACTGCAGGAGACGTGACCATTGCCCGCAGCATGACAGAAGCAAGCTCGCGAGGGGACATGTCTGACACTTGCACCTGGGGCCGCACCATCAGTTGAGGGCATTCGCAGAACGCGGAGAGGTATTTTCGCGCAGCTTGGGAAGTTGAACCTTCCGATCGACCTCACCTCGATCTGCTCCATTGGATGCATCCTCCGCCGGGCAAGTGGGCGGGTGAATGGCGGTGACTAAGGTATCTCTGCACAGCGCACCATGTGGCAGTGACTCCGCTTCCCGACACTAACTGCACGCGGGAAGGAGGATGCGGAGTAAGGTTCTTGCACGAAATCACTTCCGCACGACTTCCCCCTACCTTGTTTAGCGCACGATTTCCCCGCCTAAATTGGTGCGCTTGCCACTCGCACAAGTACGACCCGTCCTGCATTGCGAGAGGTTCCTGGGGCCTTCCTCTAACCAACTCTCTCATACTAAAATCTCCCACTGTTGTGAGGGCTTTCTGAGATGTGGCACCTTCCGTGAAACGTTTCTTTCAAATCTTCAGCCCGCGAAGCACCCTCGCCCCGCCGACCGACACATAACGGGTGACAACCTCTACCGAAACTGCTTTCCGACCTTGGATTGCAGTTGATCCAACCGAGAAGAAGCACGTCCCACGACGCTTTTTCCTTCCGCCGGATTCGCTGCATCGCTGCGTCGGCGCCCTTCAAAACCTCCCACTGTCCCCACCAGCTTCTCCTCTCAACCACCAACTTCGCCGTCGACATTGCCAACCATGCCAGAAACACTCGGCGCGTCGCACGCACCCCGCGATGCTCTGCTCGTGCTCCAAGTCCCATCTGCCCCTCACATGCAACAGACAGAGACACATCGCGCTGGAATGGTTCGGAATATTTCGGCTACATGTCCGTGATTCTCGTTGATCCCTTGATCCCTTGGGTGATGGTGACCCCTCCTCAGTACTGATCGCGGCCATCCTGCCGCCTGCTCAATGAAACCTGCGTTCCACGGCGTGGGCGTAGAACAAAGCAAGGAACCTCGCTTGCTCGATTGTTATCATACAACTGTTTGGGACCGATGCACTGCCGATGCTTGTTTTTCACGAATGGAAGCTGGCACTAGCATCTTCACTCAAACTTCCGATCCGGCCCATGCGACTGTCCACCTTGAGGTACTGCCTGTTTTCTCCCGGCAACGCTGAAGGTGGTATATTTGGTAGATAGCAGGGACAGACCAGCCGAAGTTGACAGTGCAGGGAAAGAAGCATGCTTCCAACGGCATGAACCCTACCTACCTACCTAGGTACTCCCCGCACCATAGATACCTGCTGAGCACGGAAGGGGTTCAGTGCGTATCTATTAGGTACCTTGGTTCAACATGCGCGCCAACAGCCCAGGTGAACTTGACCCTTCATCCCCGTAATGCAGGAAGCTGCCACGCTAGTGGGGGCTTTTGAAGTGAGTTTCCGAAAGCTCCCACTGTAGTGGGAGCTTTTGGGAGGAGTGGACTTTTGGAAGGTAGTGAGAGATTTTGCGCACTGTGGAAGCTTTTGGAAGGCAGTTGCCAGTGGAAGGTTTCTGAGTGGGAGCTTTCTGGAAGGAGTGGGAGCTTTTGGCAGGAGAGCGTTCGGATGGAGATCCCATTTTCGCAACTGGCAACCAACGTTGACCAAACAACCCTAGAGGCCTCTGCCGACAACCCACCAGAGTCCATCACGTTTCTCGATTATTGCTTCGTTCTCCGTTATCAGAAAGCTGACTGCAATCCTGCCATTTGCCAAATGGCACGACACTGTCCGCCGGGCTCGATCGTGGTATACAAACATGCCCACTTCTACGCTGCCGTTTACGCTTTTTGCAACAGGATCTGGTGCCGCGCAACGCGTCAAGGCAAGACAAGCGATACCGGAGCGCCGCCCTGCAAGACGTCCGGGATGCTTGAGTCGCCCTTCAAAGGCCGCGTGGATCAGCCGACTGGAGACACCCGATTGAGCAGTCATGCCCAGCGCATGTTGAACGAGTTGCGTGAGGAGGCTGCCGCTCGACACACGATGCCATCCATACCCGTCCATGCGTTAGAGTTATGTCTTTCTGTCATCATTTTCGTCGCCATCGTCGCCGTCGTCGTCCTTCTCGTTCAACCATTCGATATAACAACCAGGATTAAATCGCTCTTGGGACATCCGTGGATACGTGGATACACATGTTGGGCTTCACGGGCGGCATCACAAGTCTTGGGGAGAATTCCGGTTGGATAGTACTGTGATGGACCCCAGCAAGTACGGGTTCATCAGGTACAATATGAGTGCCCTTGCGAAGACGGCCGAGCTGAAATGCCGGATTGTGAGTCCGGGCCGGTTCGAGAGGGTCAAGTCTATCTTGCGAGGTGGAAAGGATGCCTTCGACCAGGTCAAGAGTACCGTACTTCGCCCTGCAGCTAAAGGCACTCCGTGTGTCTCGCGAAGTCGCGTCTTGCAATCGGTACTCAACTTCCGGACGATGTGCTTCACAAGTTGGGCTACGCGCGCCACCACCTCCCTCCATGACATAGAATCGCCGCTGAACTTCAAAAACTTGCGAATACCTACGACTTCCGTTGGAAGATCGAGTTTATCAACAACGCTGTGAAGGGGTGAACCACAAACGGATGGTTGGGTAACAATGCGAGGTTGCGCGACCCGAGACATATCAACGCGCAAACTGTATTCGTGGCTCTTTTGATTATGAATAAGCGACAAATGTTGAGCCAAGGCAGAGTTTTTGAACTACAATCATTGAAATCTTGTTGTCGAAAGTTTCGCTCTCGCTGTGGCCGACGACAACAGTCGAACACCGATAGAAGTGACCGAAGACAAACAGAATAAATTTTGTTCGCAACAGCACAGAATCTATGTGTCCTGGTTAATTGACGGCACTCTGGGCGATGGTGTCAAGCCAATGGTGGAATACGGGCAAGGGATAGGGAATTCACTGAATCGCTGGCCGGGACAAGTGCGGAGATGGGGTCAAGCAAAGAGAGGTAGTCCCTATAGAATTGAGGAACAGGGGATTGTGGATGACTGGCACACGGTCGGCGTCAGAGTCTGGCTGAGAGGGGCGGCTTCAAGGTTTGGGGGGCGGAGAGGAATCGACCTGGAGGCTGGAGGACAATCGCGGTATTGCCCCATAAGCATTTGTTCTTCTATGATGAGACACGATTGTAACCAAAAAGGACATCTCCAAGAAACTTCGGGCCTTGCTGAAGGCCAACTTTACTGATATTCATGGCCCAGTGCACTCCTTTGTGTAAGAAGTCGTGGCTGTCTAGTTCCGTACTGCCTCACATTTACCCATTTCCTTCCAGTATCCAAAAGGAATACTAACTTCGAGGTTGGCTGTGCTCGAGTAATTCCATCAATCGTATTATGAAATGGAAAAACGATTGTGACACCCAGTGATTATTCTCAAAGTGCCGAGTCTTGATTTGGTGGGGACCAGCGACGCTGGAGGGACGACATAAATAAGTTTACACAAGACAGGGCCTGTGGCGAGAATGCCGGCTTTGAGTGCCCTGGGAAAGTCTTTATAAAGCCCAATCAAGTGTGATAACTGTCAAACCCAAGCCAATGATACTGTCCTTCCAAATTTGAAACACGAGCTGAACAGTGTGGTGGCTTCGGGGCTGGGATTAGCTTTTATGTTGACTACGCAACTGCCCTAAGAATGTACCGGACTCTTTTGCCGTAGGTGGTCACCTCTAGCTTGCCTTATCTGTTGTGTATGCATATCCGTATCGGGCTTGTGTTACCGCCGTTGACGGGTGGCATGTGAAGAAGTGAAGAATGATTACATGCCGTTGACGGTCCGGGGGAATGGCGGCCTGCGTCGAGTATTTCAGAAGTCTGTTCGCCAGGGCTCTCTCTAAATTGATTCGTGCTTCTGTTCCTGCAACAAAGGGTTGTGTTTTGCTGAATTCAAATTGCGTGCTGACTGGAACGTCGTCTAGGGCCGAGACCCGGCATGAACGTGGGGATCAACTCTGCGAGTGCCTTGGTGCTCATCTTTTCCTCGTTGGCTGTCATTGTCGCTGTCCCGCGGTACCGTTGGTGTATCTTGGTGTATGAGCATTTGTGATGTCGCCTCAATGGGACAGGCGGCGTAGGCATGGTGTGCTGATGAGGAGTACGGCCCCGGGGAGTAGATGGGTGCCTGCGTTGGCTGCGCTGAGAACGTCCTCATAATAAAACCCTTATCATTTTGTTCGGCCTTTTTATCCCCAGGGCAATGATGGCTCCTTGGCCCTTTGGTATCTAAGTTCAGAACGCTTGCTGGGTGAAGCGAAAGTGTCGGACAGGGACCATCTTCAATATCAGCTACCCACTTGAGGAATCGCCTGTCCGCCGTTGGTAGCCACCGTTCATATCCTATGGTATCTCTTGTAAAAACGCAATCATACCTCCATATATTGGCTGGCATGATTATCCCGCGGCATGATGCTGATGGTGTCGAGAAGTACCTGATTTGGCACTATGAAGATTATTTGAGCGGCTCTTGTAGAATTAACTCAGGCGGCCAATGTCACTGTTCCTCTTCGTCCATCCCGCGCCTATGTAGGAACCCTTTACTCGATGGTACTATTGACGACGTTGCAGCTACCCTCGCAAAACCCTCTTGTGCGTTACTTCACTACTGTCTTCTGTCACTGTTTTCCGCCTGTTATTCCACAATATTCAGGGTCTCAATCGCCTTGAGATATATTGCCGGTGAAATTTGGGTGCAGAGGGGCCTGCTGAGTAGGCGTATTTATGGTATTTGCTTTATGATGTTAGTAGCTTCTACAACCAATAGAAAAGGTCAGCTTATGGATGAAAAGAGATTTACGGGGGCAATGAATACATGCCCTTCTTCTCGCCGTCGTGTTCGAGGATGCATCCTGGTCCTGCTTGTTGGCTGTGTGTGTATAGCTTCTTTGGGAGACATCTGCTACTTATCCCTACTGGCCTCCAGCTTTACTGTGGATACTCAGTTAGACTACTCAGCACCTTCTACTTTGATATGACCTCTGAAATTGAAGGAAGGCGTTAGTATTAGTGATGAAACTTTCAAGTTCCGTTTCGTGGGGTTGGATTGGGCGGGAAGGTAGGCAGCACCTCACATGAAGAGGAGGTTCCATGAGGCAGTTGTAGTCATCAATTACCAGGCCAAATCGAACAACCACGTGAAAGCGAATAGTCAAAATTCCATGTTCCAAAGTAATGGCTTTGAGCAGAAAATGAGCCCTCGGAAATGGCTGAAGCCGTTGAGATTTGTTGTTCAATACAGAGAGAACATATTGGGACGCAGTTCATATCCACGTGTCTGAGCTAGAAGATCAATATTTTTCATCATTATGGCTCCAGTCCATAAGATGACGCTGGGGGCCCGTCCCCTTGATCTTTGCCTTTAACGTCTGGTGGTGTTTTCTCATAAGCCAGGATGACTTCAGACTCATTCTAACCTTGGGGTCTCCTGGCAGATGAACCTTTCTTAACTTCCCAATTGGCGGCGAAAATTGCTCTTGAGGATTTGAGAACCCGTCTACTCAACGCTCCCAGCCAGGATCTGAATGCGGTATGAGACAGATTGGCCAGATTCGATGGCGAATGCGAACGTCGCTACTACGTAGCGAGCTTTCAGATTCGTATTAATATCAAATGTCCATCCTGAATACGTGTTATTAGCACATGGGCTCACAGAATATCTGGAATTCAACATCAATATATTTTTGGATTGATCTGCTTCATCCTGGGCAGCGTTGGTGAACGAGACTGCAAAAGCACAGCATGCACGGCATCAATTTTCAAGCTGGCACATAATTCAAAGTGGACGAAGATGTCATTTCAAACTCCCTACTGCGTGATCTCTCCGTGTGTCACTGAAGATCACGGACAATCGGTCGCTGAAATGCGACCAACTACTCTCGCCTCTTGGGAGAGTTCATTTTTGGCGGCCATTGAATATCAATTCGAGGCTAGATCGGATCTTGGACAGTGACAAAAGTCGACCAAGAATGCATGTATATGATGTCACGTTGCCGTGCACGTCTGACTGGGCAATAGACTGCCGGACTGAGCAAGGCCGGTCGAACCGACCAAGACTATCTACCCGAGTACAAGAAAGTCCAGGCAGTAGTCAGCAGTATTGTGAGTCATGAAGGGGAGGACATTCTTCGTGGAAATCAGCTGAAAGGTGTTCTGAGTTTGCTGAGACCCGAACGAATGCCGTGTTGCGTGGTTGTAGCCCCGAGTTCCACCATCGGCAGCAGCTCGACAAGCGACATTTCTTATGGTTCTGAAGCAAGGTAAAAGGCCTATCAGACGCTTGGGTTAGTGCATGGAATTGCATGTTCGCAACATCAGGGTCACATAGCAGGAGGATCGAACCTTGGCCGTTGGGCTTTTGTAATTGACGAGCAGTACTTTGCGGTGAGAATGAAGCATCACGATTTGAGACTCACGGGCTTTATATTGAAGCAAGTTGAAACATGATGTGATGAGCTTGAAATAATGAACTATGGATAGAAACCTTTTTGGTGATCCCATCTCGAGCCATATGCTCTTTGAATAATCAACAATTCTGTCGCAGGGTCTACACCGAGAACACATTGGTGCAAACGCCAAGCACTGATGCGTGTGGCACATTGTGATTCTTCTGGGACTGACGGCAGATTGATGGCAGAGTGGGTAATTTCGGTGATCAAAGTCGTCCCCGAAAATGTAATGTTGACATCGGCCGGAAGTGCAGGCATTTCAAAATTGTTGTTACTAGCTTGTTTCCAGTAGTGTTTATTAATATATGCCCTCGAAACGGTTTCTATGGCGCCTGGCTTGAGCTCAGGAACACTGCCATTTTGCTCTTCCCTGAAACCGCACGCCGCATGCCAATCCTGCACATCGTGGCCTGCGGCTTTGCCATTTTTGTTCCCAGTGGCCTCCGGCCCTACGTCAGATTTCACGGAGAAGGGTGGGTGTTCGCTTAGCCGCTGCGGAGGCTTCCTAGTAGACTGCTTAGTGTACAGCAAGAAATGTACCAAGACAGATGTTCCAATCTGGTGCTTGGAATAGCTGCCTTGAAATCAACGGCCGGGCTCAGTCAGTAAAGTGGCAAGTGCTGCTGCTCTATGCGCACCTTTATAGCTGCATGCGATATCCTCCTTACATCTTCTTGGAGAAAGACTGATTTGACTAAAGGAGACAAGCGACGTGGTAATAAGGCCTCTCCCTGATGCCTAGGCCTCGTAAGCCTGTTGACGCTTGGAAACGCCCCCTTCGGCGTGGAAGACCAGCTGAGAGGTGGACCACGATCAATTGGATCGTTATTCATATCCTCCCCTGGGCGTCACTGCTGAATGTACTCTGATATCACCCGACGCATGCATTATGCATGAAGAAAGACCCAGTAGGCTACCAGCCGCCTCACCAAATCGAGCTACTCTCGAGCTACCACAAAGCTATGCACTCAAGTCAAGATGTTTAGTACTCAGGACAGCACAGACATACGGTATATTTCCGGTCAGCTGGACCAAGAGCCTTCGTTGTGGTAACACCATCTGCCATGACACAGTTGCATCGACAGTGGTTGAGCTGGCGGGGTATATCGCAGGTGCAGCACGGCCATTCTCAAAACGAAAAATCACATCCCTCACAGATACTTTGCAGATGTCCATCGCGCTTCGGTACTTTTGTCTTCTTGACATGCTCGTAATCGACGGCGTAGCCTCTTGTCTGGGAAGGGGGATGAGAAGCCAATGGACAAGGAAGTTTATTCAAAAGTTCCCTCGGGTCATTGTGACATTGTTCTAGCTTTCTGTCGTCACTATTTAAGTGGCAAAGCAGGCAAGACTGAGGTTTGAGAACAGTTGACTGATACGGTGCGGCTATTATCCACACCGCACCCTCGGCTGAGCGCATGCCCTGTTTGCGCATGTGTCGGGGCGGACGGGAAAGTGTAAGATTCAGCGGATGGGAGAGCCATCGCGACTTGAGCGAGTGTCGTCAGGGCTTGCGGGACCAGCACATGGGAACCGACGATGGATCGAAGGAGAAAGACTTCAGCATCCACCGCGAGCTTGACCAAATGGTGAAGAAGGTCGTCGGACAAGAACGCATTACAGGGAGATATTTTGGTCAATATCAGCAAGAATAGGAACGGTGGATGGCTACGAAGACAGCGCCGAACATCTTGCTTGGTATGACAGGGATTACTTGGTCACTATCTCCCACAAAGTGTTCAACTTATACACACCCAATTGTGCGAATTTCACCAGTGAGATCGGCGTCTGATGACAGAAAAATACCCGGGAACCAGTATATCCCTACCTTCTACCAGCTCTACAGCACTCCTCAACTGTTCTTCCTGCGAGGGAGGTGAAAGTGCTTTACTGAGACAACGTGCGCATCTGGGGAGCAGCGCGCAGGGGGCCTGTTGTTGTGGCTCCTGGAAGTTGGCTCCCTTCAGCAAAGGTTCGAGGGGGTTGAAACTGGAGGATACTTAATGAAATCAGACTCTGCAAAGCTATCTCCCAGATATATGTCCTGACTGATGAACTGCAAAATGCGCGCCAGACATGAGCCAGGCTTATCGTTGCCAAAGGTTACTCACTGTTTGCTTCCATTGCGGCTGAATCTGTAGCGGATGCGAAATCAGACGGGAAAGCGATGGACAAAAGCCTGCTCCCGGAGACCAGCGCACGATCACAGGCATTGAACGGATCGCAAGCATCAAATCAAGGTCTGATCTGTTGACTTGGTGCAATCCTTGCTGATAATGGTTTCGTTCAGGCTTTTCAGTGGTCCCCTTGTAAGTGGCAGCGATTTAATGGGTATTTGGTCAGAACCGTCGGTGAGATGATTCCAACCCTCTAACTACATACTTCCAAATGTTTATCACACAGCTATGGTTTGTAGATGCTCTCTTTTGTCAACAGATGAACATCACACCATATTAAAATAGTTCTGACAGAAGACAGATATGGATTCAACGCCATTAACAACATGCAAGCCTGATCATGACTCATGCTTACTCACTCATGTAGTGAAAGCCCATCGGCGACATCATCTCTGGAGATGAACAGAACCCCAATGAGACATCAACCTCCTTGCTGCGTGGGCAAACCCGAAATAAAGATGGTGGTGCAGGGGAGCGGCCCACCCCTTGATATTTGTCTCCTTCAAGTCATCGGTATGGGGTCATTGAGCTCTAAGAACGCCACGCATGGCTATATGTAAAGCGTGCTTTCAACCTCGTTGATGAATTTGGTCTGGTTGAGGACCCAATTGACCCTGTCCCACAGGCATGATGGTTTGTGTACGCCTCAGCTTGCGACATGTGTGCCGTTGATGGAGGATTCCTTAAAGGGCAAGCTCTTTGCGCAATCTGAACAATCGCTCAAGCCCGACAGTAACCTGAACAAGAAAGACTCCTTGTACCCCGCCACAGAGCGTCAAAGCGGAGGTCACCCGCCGGATGTGTTCTATCACGGTCTAGGGCTGCGTTGAAAATACCTACGGCCCAGGGTTGAAGAAATGTCAAGGTTTCCAAACCCTAGCAAACTCCAAAGTCCCGACTTTACAAGTCTACTTGATCGCCGCACTGGCAGTCAAGACTCCCCAGAAGGAGATATATTACATGATTACAGGGTGTATAGCCCAGCAGCCGAGTGGAGACTTTCAGACTGGAAAAGGAGTTGGTCTGTCCAACTTCACACCCAGCAGTGAACAACCTTGCCCCTCTGGGTTAATTCATTTACCCAGAATAACATCTTCAAGTGAAACGATGGACGCGTCTGTAATCGTTATCAGGCAAGCAAGTCCCAACATTGGGACTTACTACATGTGCTCTACTCTTGTTAACATGCAAGTGTACGTCCTTATTCATAAAAGGCCAGTCATCCCTGTTTGTGGGGTTTCCCGAGTAACGCCTCTGATATACGACGTCGGTTCCTTCTCGGGGATGGAACGGGTAGATCGAACAAAAGTCCTCGCAGCTCTTCGCCAAGCCTTTCGCAATCATTCAGATATAAACAATTGGGGGACCCTTTGATGAGGTTTCAGTGGCCAGAAACATGCTCCAGGAAAGGTACTCAGAATACCTTTGAAGCCACAATCGGCATAGTCGCGTACTGTGACTGTCTTTTCGACGTAGACTTGGGTTGATGTGTGAGCCGTTAGAGAAGACTACTTGATCTGACATGTCTAGTATAGAGACACTTTGCGTGGTGGTCGTCACGTTGAGAGAGAAAAGGGTGCGTGTTGTACATGTAGCTTTACTCAATTTCAGCCATGAGAGTTGATTGCCTAACCTCTTCAAACCAAGCTTTGTGAGCATTTGCATGGGAGTATAGAACAGAGAATAATGACTGAAGGATGTCTTTTATGATGCGGGTTTCATTGATGACTATTGCGATAACCGACCTTGAAATGTTTCCTTTGAAGTTAGTGATGCGTAAAATTACTTGACATCTTGATCAAAAGGAGATACGCATTGAGTTGGATAGATCTGATCATTATTCCTTGAGTACATACTGCACCATGAAGTCCTATTCCTTCTTTTCATGGAGACCTCTGGTGTTTCTGGGTACCACTTGCCGAGAGACGTGATTAAAATGATTCCACGGTCTTGCCGTTCCACTCTCCGATCAAGGGCGATTGGAGGCTGCAAGTCGATATTCCACGGATCTTAAACCTGGCACCTAGCAGAACAAGCTCTATATAGCATCCCGTGAGCATGAGAATAACCTTTGCCTGAATTCTCAAGTCGCAGCAACTGCACGGTGAATACGTTAGGCTGGAGTTCGGCAGACCCAGCCCCGATTCTCAACTGGGCGTTCTACATGGAGTCGAAAGTAGCATCTATATCGCCCTCCTTGTGGAGGTCTGTCTGGAATTGATTGCAGCATTTGATGTTGGATAACTTACCTGTAAGATTAACAATGTTAGTGGTTATCTTCACCTAACTCTCAGCAGACACTTCATCTTTTGGGGGCACAGCTTGCTGTCTTCATCTCGCTTCATCTTTCTGTGGAGAGAGGCCCCTTGCGGAGCTCGTTTGTTTGTTCTCCCCTAAAGGTATACAAGGGAACAAAGACCCAACGGACGATGCCATTCCGGTAACCTTAACCGGGACTGATTAACCCACAGTCTGACCCTGTTGTCCCGACGGCCACTAAGAACGAAGTACTCGTAGTTGAAAGTCGAATTACATCTGTGCGCAACAACCTGGCATGTTGCTGCCCGTTGTGTAACTCATTGTACGCGGAAACCCTCTAGTGCGAGTTATCGCCTGTGTGAAGTCCTGCTGATCTGCTCCTCGAGCACCAGCATGATGTGCCAGCCGAGGGAGCTGAGATTATGGGTGTCGCTGACACTCCCGAACTTCCGACCTCTTGCTATTTGGTGGAGTCTCACAGTCGGGTTCCAAAATGGTGTCGGTGTCCGAGAATAGGTCTTTCAACGTCATGGGGGGGTTGGGGGGGGGGGCTTTTCAGATCTAGCTTGAAAGCGCTCTCCTCGTAGCACGTATTCTGCCAAACGATTTGCTTCTGCCGCTGGATGTCGTGGATGGACTGGGAGTTGGGGATCGTTCACTCGTAGTTGCGACCAACACACGTGCCATGCATGCCGAACTTGTCGCCATTCTCGTGGCAATTGGGGCTGCAAAGGTCTTTCGTTCCGTTTTGCTATCGGCAGAACTAGGTAACACTATCGTTGTTGCAGCAGAGGGCAGTTCTTCTTGCACCCACTGTCATGAAACGTGGTGGACTTTATCTGGAGGCACGTGTATGGACTCCCTTTTTCAATAATCCGTTGTAGTCGCGCGCGATGCCGTTGCCACAGTCCCACTCGCCGAGTTGTTTATTACCGTTTTGGATCTTGTAGCAGTAGTCCGCTTCGCGCCCAAAGCAGCCGTTGATTCTCTCCTTTCCATTAATGCAGTACTAGCTGGTGATGATGCGCTCTTCATCACCATCGCGGCAAGTCGTAAGCCGCCTGGAAGGTCATGTGCACTTCAGCGGCAGGTTTCTGGCTCTGTATACGGTGTAAAACAAGTTGCTTGTGGGGTGCTTAATCGTGTTTTTATTCCGTAGAGCGCGACAAACGGTGATAATTCTCTTCCTTTTAGTCGGAAATCTGTTCTTACTACCTCAAATCTGTGAGCAGGAATGCTCTACAGTGCGATACAGCATGACGGTGCTTACCTGAACAGCTATCTTGCAAGCTTAACAGTCTCCATCAGACCCATCTGCTCCAGGTCAAATCTTGTTCTTCAACTCATTCAATTCTTCAGTGTTTGAGACAGTGGCCAACCTATCGACAATCACATGTTATGATCGACCGACCAGGTGAAGAGAGCTTTCAAGGTTTTCGCAACACCGCTGTCAGCAACCGACTTCAAAAACGATCCGAGAATAATTCTTGACGATTCATCCCAAGTCGTCGACACATCTAACTTCTTCCCGAGAGGGGTTCTGGGTGTCATATGACACCCATTGATCGCCCCGATGCCTTCGAAAACGTCGCCAGAGATTCAAGTTCGGAACAGTTTCAGACGTTTACACGCACCTTAAGTACATGATCTTCTCTTTTCCATTACAGACAGGAACTAGGCTGGTGTTTTCTGAGGTGGAGTCTATGACTGTGGAACACGTGTGTACCCCTGTTCCATGTCGGGGTTTGTGGTCTTTCCTACCTTGCTCACAGATATATGAGCCTCAAGACAGACGAAAGTAGAATTTACCGAGCACCACTCCGCCGATTGAGGGTCTGCAATGGGACACCCTGGATAATCACAGTCTGGATATTCAAACTTGCGAGTTTGGCCGTATAAGGCAAGACCATATTTGACCTCACTAATTGGCACGGCCTTTCTTTTCAAGACATCGATACCCTTTTCTGTATGAGTGAGATTGGCATGAGCGTACAGCTATGCCCCGACCCAGTCAGGGCCCTGGTTCTAACTTCTGTGACTGAAATCAGTGGATTTCAACTACGGTGGGCAGGCTGCTCGTTGATAAGACAAATCCAGCACGAAGAGTGCAGACTACATACACACGGTATTCAAGCCCATCACGTTGGCCCACTCAGCATGCGGCTTGACGGCACCAATGTGAAACGCGTGTCCCAGTAAGAGGTCGGCGCTGGGAAGGAGATGCCCGTTTTCTTAAACTTTGCCCTAAGTCTTTTTTCCATGCTCTGGGGCCGTGTGCACGTTGTGCAAGACGGAAGTCGGCCCCGGGCCCGAAGGCCCGAACCCCGTCTTTACGAGAGGGACCGGCCACATTACTTTGTAGCCACCTACGTCCGGCGCTCGCAGCCAGATTAATCAAACCACTTCACGCACATTGGAATCAATCAAAGGATAGAAGAAGCAGACACATCAAAGCCCCACTGAGCCCTCAAGAGAATCGCCGACATTGATCAACCAGATCTCATCGAAGCCATGGAACTTTGCTATGAATTGAAGCAGCTGGTTAACGAACATTGTTCGCTCGAGTGCCTTGTGGGCAATGTGGCCGAAGCCTGGGTGGGTTTTGATATCGTTGTCGCTGGACGTTCAACTGCCCCTAGGAAGCTATAGCTTGAGACCAGGGGCCCGGCTATGAAGGTTTGTGACGTTATGAGAACAAACGAGGGGGCGCTAAGTATAGCATGAATTTCATAAGTGGCGGGCTTTGTGAAAATTTGAATGCTACGTGAGTCGTAGAATAGAAGCAGATGTGGTTCATATTTCTCTGCGAGCACCGTCTCAAAGTCGCTGAGACCGAATTCGGTAGGGTCGCAATCGGAAACACAATCAAGCCTGCGGTGATCTTCCTCTTATCCAGAACACAATTTCGTTCGTCAGAGCTTGGGAAATGTTGTTGAATCATGCCGCATACCAAGCCACTGGGGCGATGGGGGATTAACCCAATGTCAACGGTGTGGACGCATATTCAATTCATTGTGAGACGCGATTTTCCCAGCACAGCATTCTGTAGGATTCTGCACGGGGGAGCGTGTAGTTTGACGTTCAGAAAGAAGGCGCCCAAGAATAGAAATACGAGAGTCAGGGTTGGGCATGAGCAAATCGTGCAGGGAATAATAAGGCAAATGTCACAGTCCACAAGGAATGCAGTCCGAATCAATCAAGATGAGCAAGCCGTTGATGAAGAAGTTCACATGATTTAGGGCGCGCAAAATATCTCCTAATAAAGTTCGTTAAAGACAGAAAGTTAGTACTTCAAACATGTGCGGTCAGCCTCATGAATTCGACCGCAACAAGAATGCCACTGACGACGGGAATTCCTCAGATGGAATCCGTTGAGTTACTCCCTAATTTTCGTGGCTCGTGGTGTCGTTGGCTGACTCATCAAGCCGGCCCATGAAGCGATGTCGCCGCATTGTCGGTATTCGGAGGGTGAAAAGATTGGCTGGGAACCCGATGCCACGTAGCCCGGCTGATAGAACACCATGATGGGTTTGAGACTTGGACCTCTGCATACGTGCCGTCGGTGTGACTGGTCGTCAAGTTTTTGAACAGGCGAGAGACACTTTAATTCATCACTGAGAATGGAACCCATGCGCGGGACGTCACATTGGTCAGGGAATTTCCTAGATTGGTTCGGGAAAAGGGAATGAGTTGCTCATTCGCTAGTAGCCATTCATTATCGATGAAATAAGCGAGTATTGAAGCAATGGGTTGATTGCGATGCCGTTCTTTTGGAAGTAGATGCGGTATTCTACGACACTGGTGCTGCATTGAGCTCATTACGCATTGTTCGCTTGTAATACTGATCTCAAGATGTACCAGCATGGAGCTGCCAGCGCGTGCAAAATCAGCAGGTATAGCGATCGTGAAGTATGGTCAAATTTAGTCTCTTTCAAGTTTCAAGAGCGTTATGAGACCTACCGAGCTGTTTGTCTTCAGGGATGGGCTCATGTACTGCGAATTATGTAGCCTCGGTATCTGTTCCGCTCGCAGTCTCATGTTCTCTTAAATAGTCAGGCCGAAGTTGCAACGCTGCGATTCTCACCACCCTTCACATTTAATCCAGGCTCGATGAAAAAATGACCAAAGACTATTTTGCCAACTCTGTTGATAACTTTCTTGATCAAGCTGAAGGCAACGTCGACGATTTATGATGTCAACCCAACGTCAACATATCTAAGCTCAACATCTGAATCTACAGTAGCAACTAGGTTCGTCGCATGTGGCCACACTTGCCTGAGCATTAACGCAAGTCGTGGTAGAAGTCCTACTCACCTATTGGACACGAACTACCTTTCGGCGTTTTGTTTCAACTTGGCTAGTCCTACAACGCTTCTTTATTTCCAGACAGCAAGACGTATGAGGTGGTGACAGATGACAAGCGCCGGGATGTTGCGTTGAAGCACACAATCACCTGGATGCGGGTCGGGATCTGGAAAGTTGAGTGCGGTGACGTTTGTGGATGCATTGATAACCTTGAGTTCAAAGTTCATAAGTCTTAACTCATGTGTCCTCGTGGACCATCTGTCCCTGGCATCTGTTCGCCGCGGAGGAGGTCAACTGCATCATTCAAAATAAACCCCCATCCCCCATAAGTCTCAAACAAGCACAACGTTCCTCCAGAACTAGCCAATATTACTTGCGATACACAACGACTGCAACGTTTGAACTCGCAGTGAACAATGCGCAGAACTTTGTTTCCTAACTTAGGCGCGCCGAATTCACTCGTCACGAGAGCGTTGTCTAAATATCCGGTGCCAGCGTGAATGATATGAACAGATGAGACCAATACCTCGCGATCACCTCCCGCCTCGAAAGCAGGTGCGAGGTCCAAGGCGGATATCACTACTGCGCTTCGCCTGAAGAGTGGCAATGGCCGGATATGACTAACTTCTGCGTCTGCAAGACCATCGCTGAGCCCATGAGCGCTTACACGTAACTTGTGATTGAGTTGCTTCCTGAAGAAAGCGGGACGCTTCGCGAGGATATGCATCATTTGCCTTTCGGCGATCGTGGCGTTTCTCAATCCGGCTGAAGTCGTCGTCCGCGCCCTTTCAAGCTGGGTGGCCCTCTTGTACCAGAGGTGTAGTAGTCTATTGCGAAGGATTGGACCTCAATGTGCTTGGTATGAATCTGAACTTCTCACTCCATATCATCGTGGCCATGATGTAAGGATTGTCATGGTTCGTAAAGTAACACCCAGGGCTTGTCTTCGGCATTGAACGGAGAGAACTGAACGCAGAGAAAACTGAACGCAGAGAGAGACTGCCATTTCCAGCCTTGCAACAAAGAATAGTTGAACATATGCCCATATGGAATCTGTCCTCATCCAGTTTGACGCCATGATGCCCTTTTCTCGCTCCTGGAGGCTAAAAGTATTAGGAACCAGTATAAGTTTGTTCAATGTGATATAATTAGGAATACGTGTCAATAAGAGTAAAATAATGCACCGAGTGGCACTGGAGAGATCCATGCTCACAACTTCTAGGAACCATTGCGGATGTTCATTATTGAACTTGCTTGAGTAACTTCATCTACCAGCCATTTCTGCTGTAGGAATCAACCTGGAATTGTCCTAGTCCTGAAGAATTGAGGGCTGTTTCTCGGGCATATTGGCCGAGACCTCCAGCTTCAACCGTTTAAAGACATCAGACGTCTCGTTCCCCAGCCTGAGATCTCGTATCACCTTTCTTGGAGGCCTAGCTTGAACTTACGAATGTTTGCTATTTCTAAACATCTCAAGTACGAAACTTCAGTCTCTTCGGGTTTGCCCCCTCCGCCGTCACCTTCCATTGGAGGACGTGGCACTCGTGAGACCAGAAAATGCTTTTGAAGCGCATGGCCCCGTACTGCTTGCCCGGCTCATGGTGGGCGACTGCTTACGGCGTCTCTGTTATGGTGACGACATCTCTTTAGCATGCTTCAGCTATATACAATGAGTTCACTGGAAATACTGTGTATTCGGGTATATTGCCCTAAGATTTCTTTGTCTGCTCGAGCTTTGATTGATTTGTTGTAATAGGATCCAGCCAGCTCGCGGGCGTCAACATGATGTGGCGTGAGTTTCCCTGATTAAAGCTTTTGAGGAACAAATTCTACTTAGTGTGTTTGAACCGATTGACCTTTTGATTGTCTGTTATTCTCTTCCGACGATCCAGCAAAGTCCACACCCAAATTATACCCTAAATCTTCCAGGATGGCGTCTGAACCCACATCATTGAGAGTTGTTCCGACGTCGTGTGTACGACAGAACATACAAGTCGAGAGATCAAAATCGCAACCTACATTTACGCAAAATATGCTTAGCTTCTCAACCTTGATCGACCATGCATTAGTGTGATTGCTTGACAAGATGATGGGCTCTGAGAATCGAGATGACAGCGAGCGCAGCCTGACCTTCCTCAGAATAGGACTTTATCTTGCTAGCTTCGTTCAAACATTGCCGCTGTCCCTGACATAAGTGCCACACTTAAACGCGTAATTAAGGTCGACTGGGGTGTCCCATTTGGCGCAGGATACCATAGGGACTGGCAAGAATGGAAGGAAAAGAAATACACAAGGAGTGATCCAAGTGGCGTTGCTGGACGGTCCGACCGTCTGAAGGAAAAGCTGGCGTTGTTTTCTTACGCCAACGCTCGTCCTGCCTGATCCAGTATCATTCCATACAAGATTTCATCCCGGGCTGATCAGGCAACTGATTCCGGATCAACTATCTCAATGAAAACAGTAGTTGAAGAAAGCAGTGAAGTCAATACATAGAGATGAGCCTTTATTCCCTCAGATGGTTTTGCTTCATTGAAAACTATTCAAATTGAGAGATCTACATGTCAACACCCGTATACTTACCAACCAGTAGTATTTTCACTTTCTAGTGGCGTTTTATTTCACCTCCAAGTGAACTGGGCTTCCAAAATACTCATAGCGCCATTCTGACGGTCCCTCCGGAGAGGGATATGGCATCAAACAGAGAGCAAAGTCTGGGGGACAATCTACGTCAGAGCGGTGCAACAAATAACAATGAACATGGTTTACTTCCATTGTAATTCAATGGGCGTACTGAACTAAAATAACTATGAGTTTGTCTCCCCTCCGTTCCAATCCTTCGGAGCGAAAGTAGAAAAATCAGCAATTGCTGAGAATCAGCAGTTGGTCTGTGTATCAACCATTTGACCATTCAAGACACCACGACTCTCACTTTCCCTCTCGCTCTCACTCTTCCCTTCACTCCCACGCTCACTTATACCTTCAACTTCACCTCATGCTCACAGTGAGAAGTTATTATAAAACCTATAGGTATAGTGACTACCGCGTGAGTGTCCTTCATCTTTGATCGTACGACTCTTCAGTGAGCAATGCGCAGGGCGTGAACTCTAAGTCAATACATGATCAGATGCAGATAGTGCCCTTCGGTGACCGCGTCACATATACCCCTTGCACGACAGCAGGGCAAGTGAAATGTGCTTGTCGTAAACTAACTATAACGTACGTATGGCATCTGTGTGAATAAAACGGCTTGATTCTTTCTAAATCAGTATCTGATGCGAGGGGTCTTTTAAGGAACAGAGACTGACGCGCCAGAATATTGTCAGCCTGGATAAATAGGTTAGAAGTAGGTCACCTTGCACCTTCCTCTAGGTATAAGGCTGCTTTAGATACTTAAGGTTATCACAACATACCTCTCTAGGCTTAAAAGAGCTTATAAACTCTAATCCTATATAACTACTATTTTATATTTTTATATATACACTTTAGATCTATAAATAGATATAAAAAGAAGTAATTAATAAAAAAAACTGATAAAAGAGATAATTTTATAGTTTTATTATTAAATTATATAAAAGAAGTAGGTTTTTCCCTTTATATACCTTCTATTATAGTTAATATTATAAGTGCTAAAGTAGTAACTAATATTACCTCTTTGCTTAGTAGAAATAGAGGCTTCTTATTAGCCTAAAATAAACAGTTAAAGCAGCTATTAAAGCAGCAGTACAGCAGTAATAATAATATCTTATATATTATCTCTACCTTTTAATTTTCTTTCTCTATTACTATCACTATAATTATATATATTGCCTACCTTATTTCTATATATATATATATACTTATGCTGCAATTATAACACCTTTTATTTACTTATAATCTTATTTTTAATACTAATTATATTATTTAGATACCTCTTAAGAAGATTAAGGCTAAGCGTGCAGCTAGTATAGCTAAAGTGAGAGCTGCTCTTATCAGTAAGAAGTATAAGAAGAGAGAGAGGCAAGAGGAAGAAGGTAGTAGCACTTCTTTAGCACCTGCCCTAAAGCTTAAAAGCCTTAAGCCTAAGAGTAAGTCGCCTTATTATCTGTTTCTATTATTTTTAAGTCTTCTTTTTGTTATAAAGTGTTATAAAGTTTTCACTTCACTTTATTACTTCTATAACTTAGTTACTAACTTAAGTTATTTTATAAAGCTGAAGACTAATAAGCTTATTAAAGGTAACTAGCTTATAGGAGGTAAAAAAGCTAAAGAGAGGTATAATTTAAAGCTTGCTACTCTTATTTCTTTATCTTCTCATAAGCTGCAGTAAGACTGCAAATAATATATATTTAAGATCTTTATTTCTTATTAACTTATTACTTTATTTATTAACTCTAAAGTAAAAGTAAAAGCCTTAAAAGCTAAATGTTAAGAAGAAGAGCAGCTGTTATTGCTAAGTAACACTATATACTTACTATGCTTATATAGCGCTATTTTAAGCATATTGCTTAGTATATATATGCTTAGTTTAGAGCAAAAGGGCAAATATGCTCTCTATAAAGAGAAAAGAAAAGTATATATCTTCACACTAGCCTTTATTTCTAGACTAAAGCTTTAATTCCTTAGCAGTATATAAAATAATTTTACAGATAATATATATTCTAATATGCAACTCTTTGCTTTGCTAACTGTTTACTAACTTATATATTATAGGTTTTTACTTATTAGAAAACTACACTCTATAAAGCTTTTAATGCTTATAATAAGGCTTAAAAGAAGGCTAAAGTTAAAAGTGAAAGTAGTAGCAAAATAGCTGCTAATCTTATAGCTTTTCTTCTTATACTAGCTATTACTTTAAAAGTTAAAGTTATTATAGAAAACATATTAGTCTCTAGTGATTTATATATTAGTCTGCCTTCTGAGGTAATTACTGCTAGCCTTTAAGCAGCTAGTATTTGCTATACTATTAACAGCTTTATTAGCAAACACCTCTCTGAGGAATTGCTGCTTATATATTAGATCCTAATAAATAAATATGCAACTGCTTTCTTTAAATAGAAATAAAGTATAGCGTTGCTTCACTATATACTCTATAAGGTGTAAGTGTTTTAAGCTCTTAAGAGGGCTATATGCTTTCTAGCTATTAAGCTATTTTTAATTAAAAATACTTAGCTTATAAGCTTTACTTACTGCTTAATTTTTCCTTTTTGCTTTATATTATTGCTTATAATATATCTTAGAGGTTTAGAAATGCTTTAAACTGTTCAAACTTTATGCAGAAAAAAGTTTTTATAAAACTATTAGCTAATATCTTATTAGTTAGAAGATATATAACTTAAAATAATTACTTAGTATATTCTTAGTGAAGCTATATATTCTAAATATCTATATAGCAAAGGTAAGTTAAAATATACTTCTTTTTGCTTATTATAAGTTATATTATTTGCTGATTATTGCAATAGATCTTCTATATATCTCTTAAGCTAAGTTTGAGATTTCTAAAAAGCTGCTTAAAAGCTATAGTTTTCTTTGCAATATGCTTTAAGCTTAAAAGCTTTGCTTTTATTATTAATATAGTTACTATACTTTAACATACAGCTTTCTATTAGATTAAGCCTCTAAAGAGAGATATTATAAAACCTTAAGATAACCTTTATATCTCTTTGTTATCAGCAAAAGATATATTGCTTGCAATTAGTAATACTTAAGCTATATCACCTCTTAAGATGCTAAAGCAAATTGCAAGGTATTAAATATAGTATAAATATCAGATTACTTAGTTTGCAACTTAATAGTGTTTTAAAGATAGGTTTGTTAGGAATTATAATAATAAGGCATAAGTAAATATAACGTCTAGTTATATTATAATTATAGTATAGAGGATTAATTTAATCTTCTCTTAATATAAGAAGACTTACTATAAGTTCGCTTCTCTATTAAACTTCTTAAGCAAAATAAGCAAGAGAGGTGTAATTAGTACTTTAGAGTTAGCAAAATCAAACTTCTTTATAATTTATTTAATATACTAATTATATAAAAAGTAGATATTTCATGTTATTTAATTATAAGTAATTCTAATTCTTAAGTACTATTCAGCTAATCTTTAGTCTTTCAGCTTATACTTCTCTTTAATCCTTTCTATAACCTTTTCAGCTTCCTTTATATAGTCTTTATAATATAAAATGAAAATATTATTAATATAGAAAAATATAAAGACTTTCTTATTATAAATCTGGAAGAGATATAGATCTTCACTTATTAAATGCAATCTGAGATAAAAAAGGGAGCTTAAAAACTCTTTATACTAGAGTAGAGATATATTATAAAGTTTATATAGAGCGTATTAAAGTTTAATAACCTTTCTATCTTCTTTAAAGCTGTCTAGCAAGTAATAAATAATAGGGAGGTTATTTAGCCTATATATAGCATTTAAAAACGCATTAATAATATTAAATTAATGAATTTTAAAGTTAAATTATGCTATAAAAGCTATTATAACTTTAAAAGTTTTTAAAGCAAGAGTTGCAATATATATCTGTTCTAAAGGATGCTTTTTTTAGAGGTTACCTCAGATATAAATTCTAGCCTTACAGCAGTTAAAATATCTATATTAATCTAGTTTATATATAAACACTTACTTAAGAGATATCAGCTTATTTTTAGCCTTTATATTATCTATAACTTTTCAGACTTCTATTTCTTTAAGTTTATTAATTTCAATATTACACACTTTAATAAAGCATAAGCAAAGCAGTTTTAATATTTATTAAACATCTCTCTAGGTTCCAAGTAACTTAATAAGCTAGTTAATATAGATTTTTCTGCTTAATACTATAGAAACGCATTTAAGCTTTACTTAATAAATAGAAGTAAAGATAAAGCAATAGAGCAAATAGTAACCTTAGTCTACTTCTTTAATTGCTTTCTGCTGTTCTAATATATATATTTCAAAGAAAGTATATTAGTTTTATTCTATATATAGGAATATAAAGTGTGTTCTAAAGCAAAGTAATTGCTTTAGCTTTATGATTTTAAGTTAGCTTAAGTTAGTGCAGTTATATACCTACTCTAACTCCTCTTCTGCAGCGCTCTCTTCTTTAATTTCTAAGTATAGCTATACTAGCTGAATAAGAGAGTTGCTTTGCAAAAGTGGTTATATATTATTATCCTCTATATTTAGATTATATAAAGAAAGAGCATTAGTTTAAATATAAATCTTATCTAAAATTATATCTTCAGTAGGAGTTATATTCCTATTAGCATTTTAAGTCTCTTCTATTGCTTTATTTTTATAGATAAAAGTTAATAATAGCATAGAATTTATTATTTTATGTATATTAGTAAGGTTTATATTTAACTTAAGGGTTAGCAGCTATCTTCTTTGCTTATTATTAACTAGTTAAGGTTCTCTTAATA
This sequence comes from Colletotrichum horii, assembly GCA_027406005.1. Taxonomy (NCBI): domain Eukaryota; kingdom Fungi; phylum Ascomycota; class Sordariomycetes; order Glomerellales; family Glomerellaceae; genus Colletotrichum; species Colletotrichum horii. Next base: position 25,922 of record JANVYB010000015.1, on the reverse strand, counting down.
AGAAAAAGTATAATAACAATACTTTATTATCTATTATTAATATAATTTCAGCTTTATTTTATACTTCTAAAAGCTATAGCTTAAAGGGCGCTAGAGATGCTAGTTTTTATATCTTATCAGCAATTATATAGGCTTCTTTACTTTAGATTGCTAACTTTATATTATCTTTTAAGTAAAATATCTTCTTATTAAATATTATATTTTGCATAATAATAACTTCTTAAAGTGAGAATATTTAGACTTTATAGAGGTTATATAAGTTTGCTATATACCTTATTAGATATCTAATATGCCTTTATATTATAACTTTAAAGTTATATTTATTTTTATTTGCTTTATATTCTTTCTTAAAGAGGTATACTCTACAGCTATATATATAGACCTCTCCTTATTATAGATAAAAATTAACTAAGAGGTTTGCTTTATAAGCAAGTTTATAGCACTTAATATAGTCTTTTAACTAGTCTTCTTCAACTTAGATTAATAAAAGCTAGCTGCAGCATTAGTAAGAGCTTATATTATAGAGAAATGCTACAGCTTATACTGCTTTAACCTATAGTATAAATAGAAGACCTACTGCCTTAATTATTGCAATAGCCTTTATAATCAGTTTTTAATCTGCTTGCTTTACACTTTTATTTAGCTCTTTAGTATATAAAAATGCTTATTTGATTTCAATTTCTATATCTAACACTTAGATCTAAAATTCTAATATTCTATTTATTGCAATTATAGCATACTTACTGTTTTATCTGATCTTATATAATATAAAGCTATATTATCTCTATATTTAGCATTTAAATATTTAAATAGCAATAAAGACTAACTGTTAGGTTTTATTTATATATAGGAATATAAAAAGTTAACCTATATATTTATCTTTAATAATAAGTAGTTATTTATTTATATTGAAACTTATTAGATAGTTGAATAGATCTTATAAGATTCTATAGAAGGGTTATATTGCTCTTTATTCTAAGGTATATCGCAATATTACTTGCTTTATATATATAGTTATATAATATTAGCATTTAAGGTGTGATATTTCTTAGATCTTCACTTCTTAAGCGTTGAGAACTAGTTTCTTAAGTGCTTTAGGTCTTAGATATTTAGAGCAAAGGTACTATATTTCTACAGTATTAATATAAGTTTATATAAGCTCTTAAGAGCGTCGCTTTATATAAGTTATTATAAGAGTAAATAGATTTATAATTAAAGTATTACTAAAAAGAATATATTTAGGATATAAATATAAGAAATAAGGTTAGTATTCTATAAAAGTAATATTACTCTTTTTTAAAAGCTTCTTTACTTTTATACTATTTTTATAATCTCTTATATAAAGGATAGTATTATAACTTAAATATTAAATGCTTATCTTTTACAGCAAGTATTCTAAGATAATATTAATATAGAAGTTATCTATAAGTGCAACATTATAAAGCATTAAGTCTTAAAGCCTATTTGCTCTGTTTAATATATTATAAAAGATCCTTATACCTCTTGCTATAATAAAATATAAGGTTGCATCTGCTTTAACTCACCTCTTCACTTTATAAATAACTAAGCCTTTCTTAAAGAGAAAGATATTATTCACTAAGTAGAAAGCGCTGCAGTTATCTAATACTATACTACTAGAAAGAACTTTTAGACCTTAAGTGCAAATTATATAAACCTTATTAGGTTTAGGTTCTAACGTAAGGGCCCTTGCTTCTTCTGTTGTAATTGCAGCAATAATATCTTCAGTAATAGTATAGGCTACTATATTAGCTGAGAGGTTTATCTTAGAAGTAGAGGTATTAAGCAATCCTTTTATTCTATTTAAGTTATTCTTAAGCAGTTCTTTTTTATTCTAATTCTTGCTATTACTAAGCTTAGAGAAGCTAGAGTTCCTTATAATAAGCTATCTTTAGCAGGCTATCTTAGCATAAAGCTTAAAGTACTTTAGCTTATTAATTCTAATATAAATCTATATAGCTTCTTTAGAGCTTATATAAAACCTTTTGCTTATAAAAGCAAACTTAAGGCAATTATATATAAATAAAGTCTACTTATAGCTTTTTCTATATGTATAATATATTACTAACTTGCTTTATGAAGGCTTTTCTAAAGTAAAGTTACTAGAGATTATAGTATTAAAACATCTTACTAGTGTTATAAAGACTCTATTAGAGCAACCCCTTAATTAGGTTTCTATTATATCTTTATAAAAGAAGTCTTTAAATATATTAATATACTAACTTATACTTTAGATTTTAGCACTAGAATATTCTTATTTAATAATATTAATAAGCTTTAGATTAGCTTAAAATAAAGTAAAGCAGCATTAAATTGCTTAGAAAAAGGTTTTTAATATAAAAGTTCTTTATACTTCTAGCAGCTTATACTGAGAAGCTTTAAAAAGTGCGCTTTAGAAGTTTTTAATTTAAGTGTTAAGATTAATAGTAAAAGCTGCTTAATCTAAAACTATAATATATTTTTTGCAAATTATAATAAAGTTGCTTAAGTTGCTTAAAATATAATATTGCTTTAGAATATAAATTAAGGTGTAAAAGGTGTAGTCTCTTTTCTCTAAGAGCTCTGCTTAAGCAGAAGTGAAGATCTCTTCTGAAATAGTATTTTTAACTTATTTATCTAAAGCTTTATATGCTTATTCTTTATGCATATGCTTTGCTTTGCAAGCAGCATATATAGTAAGGTGTGAAGTATAAAGCTTAAAGATGCTTATAGATCTCTTAGTGAGAAAAATAGATATAATTAGCATTAATAGTAGCAAGTTATTAGTAGCTTCTTTAAATTCCTCCTCTTTAAGGTTTCTATTTTTAGTTATATTACTTTTAATAAGTGCTTTTTATATATTTAAAACAGTAAGAGCATATAAAGCAATAACTTTATTATAAGCTTTTTGCTCTGCTTTATAGCGCTTATATTGCTTCTTATTTTCCTTTTAAATCTAGTTATTAAGCAAAAATATATTTTTAACTTCACTTAGATTAAATAAAGCACTAAAGATATTATTTAAGTTAATATATTTCTAGATATCTTTAGTTTTTACTTCTACCTAAAAGATAATATATTAAGCTGAAAAGTTATAATAAGAAGTAAGCTTATAGGAAATACTAAGATTAATAGTTGCTATTATATTAGAAATATACTATAAGTTAAAAATAAATATAAAAATAGAGCTTAAAAGTTAAAATATAATATAATAGATATAAAATAAATTAAATAAAGTTATAATTTGCTTTATAGATAGTAGTTTAGAAATATAATATAAGCTAAGCTTATAACTATTATAAACTAACTATAATATATATATAGCATCTATATAAATAAAACAGCTTGATTTTTTCTAAATCAGTATCTGATGTGAGAGGTCTTTTAAGGAACAGAGACTAACGCGCCAGAATATTGTCGGCCTAGATAAGTAGGTTGGAAGTAGGTCACCTCGCACCTTCCTCTGGGCGCAAGGCTGCCTCGGATACTTGAGGTTATCACGACAGTGCTCAAATACAAGTTCGTCTACTTACCGGGCGGGCTGAAGAACGGCATTCAGAAAACCGAGCCCGGGTTCTGACTTCACTGACGCGCCACCAACACATCCGATTTGTCGGGCATGAACATAATACCACAAGCTGCTTGATTGAAATAAGTTAGGACTTTCAATATCCCAGTGTGCGTGGAGAGCGTTATGTTGTTAGGTATTTGTGCAGGAAATCAGAGAATTCGCAAGATGATAGCCTCAATTGTTTACTCATCACTGCTCTTCAAACCCAGAACTCTCACAAAGTGCACATAGCCATTGTAACGTCACTGCAGATGAGCTCTGAAGAGATGTGCGACGTGGAAAGCGGTGTGATAGATACGCATGTTGGCTTTGGGTCAGACTTCGGAGATTCGTCTGGTCTGGTCCGATTCGGCCCCACCCCGGACTCTGAGGTGGTCTCGGCTCTGGGTGGGGATTCCAGGCCGCGCACAGGCTTCTGTGACGCAATGATGCGAATCCATAAAACCCCGCCACGGCACCTCTCCGGTCATTAATATGTGTCTGAATTGAAATCCGTGCATAGTGCGACCTCGTCGCAATTATCTTACCGGGCGGGAAGTGCATCTTAGCAAGAGCTCTGTCGCGTGCTGGAGACCTTGCTAGAGCTAACCCTGGAGCGCCTTAAACTCCCAAAGGTTGTCCGACAAATGGCAGCGGAAGGTTGTCTGACCAGTGGGAGAGGTTGTCTGGTAGACAACCTCGAAGGTGGATCCTGGTGTGGATGGGAGGTTGTCTGACCAATGAGAGAGGTTGTCTGGCAGACAACCTCAAAGGTGGATCCTGGTGTGGATGAGGAAGGTATGCCTTGCACACCGCCCGTCCTCTTTCTTTTTTCCTTTTTTTTCCGTTTGGCCCCACGGTGCCCTCTGAGTTGCGCACTGACCAGCTGCCGATTACACCAGCTGGCAAGCAAACTTGGCCTTGCAGCCCGTAACCGGTGTGCGCCATGATAGCGCACCTGTACGGCACCACGAAGCTTGTCGCTGCAACCTTGACGGCCTTGAATCTCGATGAAGAGAATTCCTATTGAATGCTATGAAGGCTTTTGGCGTGAGGTCGTTGCCCCAGTGGTTGCAACGGTACTGTTGCCACTGCACTGGAACTTGCCCCATTGTCCGAGGAGCCAGGCGTGGCCAGAGGCACGGGCCGTGCCGGGCGCCACAGGGGTCCTCGGGGCCGTGTCCCTGGTCTGATCTCCTTCTTCTTGCTGTCAGTTGTTTCGTATTCGTATTCGTAGATGGTTCGCGTTGATGACGCGTGGATGCTTTCACGTTGCTACAAACAATACTTGCCATTTTCACCCGTTATCTGAATGTTCCGCCACCTTTTTTGTCCTATACCTACATTCCCGGTTGCGACTGTGTTTTCACGTCGTTTGATTCTCCCGTCTCGCTGGCTTGCATGCCCGCTCTGCTTGGACCGTCACGTACCGACCTTAGGCACACGTGCCATGGGACAGCTCATTCCAACATCCGGGTGGATCAACCAGTAACCTTTCTAGAGTATGAATTTCGCACAGAATTTGGGGTTTGCTGCTTCAGACGCACTCACCCAGCTAGATTACCTAGGATGCTGAGCCACTACGCCACATCCCGATGGGGTTCTGGTACTGGAATTTCAAAACCAAGACCCCACATCCTGAATCAGTGGCCAATCACGGCAGTGTCCTGTCCCCACTTCTTCGAGGTTGTCTGCCAGACAACCTCTCCTATTGGCCAGACAACCTACAACGCCTTTGTTCAGTCGCAATCCCAAAAACTTTCGGATGCCCCCTGAATTTAGCGTACGTCCCAAAGCGACTCACACTCTGTCTGGACTTCCTATATCCCGCTTCTCGCCCACTGGCCGGCAAGTCCGAATCGTAAAAAGTGCCAGGCAAAATCCTAACTTCTTGCTCTTGAGGCTCTTTTCCCCACAGACAGTACCCATAATTCCATCTGCAGACCTGATCGCAGTAGGGTGCGGCGGCAGCCAGCACGCCGCAGCACACTGACGCAGAGCCTCTGCTGGGTCGAGGTCTGTGCATTCCTGTCGACATTTTGGATGACCCACGGGTTAGTTTATGTTCAGAAAATGGAAAGGCTTTGCCCATCCCATCAATTGCACGTGAGTCCGACACGATAGAAATGACACATTTCGATCATCTTCGGCATTGAAAAGCAAGAAAGCGACTGCTTTCTCGTTTGATATCGTCTCCTCCTCTAACAAGTCACGCAGCTCAGCTGTGTATTTCTTCTAGCCTCAGTCTTTAGGTCCCCGGTCATCCGGGTTATCTCAGTGTGTTTGATGTCGCCCGTGACTTCACACCGAGGAGCGGCCATGACATCAAGGCGGTGTGCAGGTCATCCCTACCCAGTTTTGTTCTCACGTCATCAAATATTCAATTGGCCAGTTGGAACCGCTGCTGGCATTGCGAGCTGGCGACACTGTGCACCATCCCCAACGAGGAGGCGTCTGAAAAATTACCGTGATCAATGCCGAGGACTCGGTAGAGTTGTGGATGCCGAATACCTATCAGGTGTCGGTAGAGATTCAGAAGTCCTTCGTGTTCGGCATCGGCAACGTAGTTCCTGGCAAAGGGCGACTTTGCTTGGAGATGGTGTGGCTGGCTGCATCATTTTTCCACTGCTAACCGCTCTTCATGGTGTCGAAGAAGCCGTGGAGTACCGGGATCACATCGAACAGAAAGGTGACAGTCAGAATCCGAGATGCCGCGAAGAGAATACCAGCGGCAAGCAACCCCAAAAACCCTACTGCCAAGGCATATCCGACGACGCGGGTGGGGCAGGACCGGTCAAGATCACAACCAAATCAGCGTGGAAGATCACCACATCACAAACCCGAGGACGCCTGCATACCTACGCTGAGGGTCGTGCGTCACCATCACTTTAGTAATCTTGTTCCGGCTGTCACGTCATAGGTATCGCTCGAAGTCGCTGGTATCAGACTGTTCGTGATTGGCAACCGGGACCGCAAGGCCAGCGACTGGCGAAAAGTATGATGATGAATCTCGCGCCGGCGTTCGGATGCACGCGGCAACCAACAACCTCGCAGACTTCATTGCCGCAGACGAGTGTGACAAGCGGACGCCGCGTGGCTTTCAGTTCAACCGAAGTTGTCGCACTTGAAAATAGAGTGCGTCCTGCCGAAGGTGGATCATCTTCGACGCCGGTGGTCCGGGGTGGGGGACCTAGAACGTCAGTTTGCTGGAGAAACAGAAGTGCAACCGAGATCCACGCAGGCCCAAGAAAGGTCGGCGTTGCTGGAGAACCGGTGCATCACCTGGACTCCAGTATGTTCGCCCTCAGCTTCTGCAGGCGACTGCGCATCCGCAAACAGACCGCTGATCCTGAACTTTGCCAAATTGGGCCGATGTGTCCTTGGTTTTGGTTGGCGATTGAAATGTGAAGTCGCTGTCACGGGTAAGGCGGAGTCGCCGCCAACACCGTGTGTGAACTTCGTTCTGGTGGTGGAGGGCAGCCTGCTATCGGCCGGTGCTGGTGCTGTTGTGGGTGAGGTCGGCCCTTCCACTTGCGTGAGGTGTTGATGGAAAGGTCGCCTTCGTACTTTCAGCAAAGATGGCACTTGGCATGACGCACTAATGGAATAGGCTAGGTACCTACCTTCCTCAAACTGCAGACTGGATGTACGTACCTTGATAACAGGCAAGTGAGACTCCAGGCTGCTCCCGGGCCTAGCTACCTGGAGAGATCTGCTTTTTCCAAGAAGCAACACCTGGACGGCAAGGCTCCAAACCTCTGCGGCACAAATTGCACGGCAGGCCAATTCGTCCCGTTCCTTTCATCGTACAAATAGATGGGAGTGGTACCCGCCCATTCCAGAATTTCTTTTGATCCCCATGCAACACCGCTCTCTCCACCGCCCATGACCTCGCCGTGGTCTCCATCGATGCCATGACCAAGACATCCGTTGTTAAAAGTTTTGATTATTCGCATTCGCTCCCCCGTTACCCGCAAAGACTGGCGGCTAAAGACGTCCGACACATCGAGCGAAACAAAACCAGACGATATTAAAGAGCCAGTCAGCATGCCCTCTCTCATAGGCCGCCGATGCCGATCCTGCCGTAGGCCACAGGCCATATCCTCTCCTACCTGATGCACGCCAGCCAGACCGAGACCATGGGCACCATCCTTCTCCACAACGCGAAGGAGATGATGGACTTTAACAAGGGCGAGGAATCCCAACTTGAGGCCTCCATCAAGACGCCAAACGGCGTTGGCATCAGCTTGGACTTCAAAGCTTTCAAGACCATCATTCCTGTGTCTTTGGCGAAAAGCAAAGGAAGATTGCGGCAATGGAGAAGAAGAGTGCCGGCCAGAAAAAACAGGAGTTCTCCGGCAACTGGTGCCACCCAATTGACGTCTGCAATGTCTTCCCACCCGAAGGATCACATAACCTGGAGAGTACGCGTGCAAGTTTCCATCTCGGCGTGGCCTGACTAATGTGACTTCAGGTATGCAATTCGGTTTGATTACTCCCCAAAGCAGCTGTTTGAAGCCTTTGACTCTGGTAAAATGGATGCTCCCGACTGGCGCTACTGCCACCTTCAATGGTAGAGGAAGCTGGACCACGTTGCTGTTTGAACACACTCTTGCACGCCTTGGATCGACTCGTCTCGCGTCGTAGGTCTTGCCTACTCTAATTGACACCCCCCGACAAATGCGTCGGTTTGCATGGCACAAATGCAGCAGGAGAAGGCTCTCCAAAGAGAGTCTTTCGATAACTACGACCTCGCCCCACCAGAAATGCCATCAGCATCACGAACAGGCTGCGGCGGCTGTGGCCTCAAGCTAGCCGTTTTGCGACTGACGATTCTTCTTTGTATTGTCGACGGCCGCCGACGTTTTGACCATAGCCACCACCGGCCGTAGCGACAACTGCATCCCGTCAATTCTCGTGTTCCACCCCACGCCGGCCGGTGTTCATGACTCCCATGAAAGGGAAGACTCTTCCACGGCAAGAAATTGAGGAGTACGAACTCGCCCCGCCACAGCCGCCTGCTCAAATAGGCAAGTTTCACACGAGTCAAGTGCACTGTTTTTCTTGGGAGACGACCTCGCACATACGGCTTTCAACAGAAATGGCGTCACAACCGGGTTTTCCAACGTTCGTCGCTGCGTTGCTCATGATTCCCAAATTTTACAGGATCCCACATCAGTGGTCGGCTGGGAGTGGACATTCGGATCATCCAATACCGTGCTGGACCTGCCAACGAAGACCGGCTGTGGAACCATGCGGCACATTTTTCCTTCCCACAATGCATGTGACCGGAAGCATTCGAATGAATGTTCACCCTTCTGCATGAACTTATGTCAGAGACGAAGACTATGGGATTGGGCGCATCGTTGGCCTTAAGCCTGCTAGGGGTGAAAAGAAAAGGCATGAAGGTCTGGTCGGGGGGGAAGGGCTCAGGCGACAATAAAGATGCCATAGCAATCGAGGGGAAACCTTCAGCAACACAATCTCCCTAGGCAAATATGCATTGTCGCTGTTGTTGAGAGTTTTGGTTTCCATCATGATTCGTGATTGCTTGCCATCACTGTTGTTGCTTTCGTCGTCCTGCCTGTCGTCTTCCTTGTCCTCAACTCATACCCCGGTAGCTCCCACCCTGCCAACAATCTACGGCTTCGAGCAACATTCCAAGGATCGCAGAGTTTAGTTCCCATGCTGGGGACGAATCAAGGTCAAGAAGAATTCAGCGTGGAGCAAGTGAATAGTTCAATTGCTGAAGCGACGGTGCTGTCTACCTTTCTTCCCCATCCACTACCATCGCAAAGAATAACTACTCCAGCATCGCCCATCGCTGACACATGCTTCCCAGAGCATGGCTCTTCCCCATCTGCCTCCCAAAAGACATTCGACGCATACCAGGCTTGATTCACCATGTAGCCCATCAACGACCTCTTCGGCATCAGCCTCTGGTGTTGTTGCTGTAGGGCTCTGAACTTTTGCAGTCCGTGTTGGAATCTTGGTCTGGAGTTGAAGCAGGCTGGAGTCGGAGAGAGCATCCCGTGAAGGCTCGGAGGACTCTTCGTGTTGACGGATCATCGTCTTGCCATGTTCACAGGCATCAAAGAAGACTGCATCTGTTGTCAGTTAGGTAGATACTCATGGGTCTGAGGGAAGAGTGAAAGGGTAAGGTAGCACCATTTTCCTTCTTGCAGGCAAATAGGCTCTTGCCCTTGCCTTTGGCCGCTGGCCGTTGGCTTGCCATCATCGAAAAACGTGCCCTCCTTGAAGTGTCTCTACTCCTCGAACAATCGGCCCGCATACCGGTCGATATGCCTGTCGGGTGGGCTTTCAAGCGGAGGCATGTCGCGTGGGAGATGATGAAGTCAGCCTGGTTTGGGTTTCTGAATTACTTTTCAAGAAAGAAGATTGAAGCGATAGTGGTCGAGAGGAGCGAAGGTTGTTCGTGTCAATGGATGAACACTGGGAGATGTTGGATGGGCGAAGGGAGGAAGCGTTGGAGTAGTTGCAATTGAGAAGATAAAACAAGAAGGAAAGGTGGGCTGCAAAGGCGGGAGGGAAGAGAGAGAAAGAGGAGTCATCGAGGAAGTGGAAGTAGCGTTTAGGCAAAAGCATGGCACAGGTAAAAAGGATCTGACAAGAGAGGGCAGGAAGACCTCCAAACGCAAATAGAAGGGTCTGGTGTGGAAAGAAGTTTCTAGCCAAGGTAGCCACCTCCATTACCTGCCACATATGATGTCGCAGCATCTCGGAGGAATTCACTTCACTTGTTGAAACAACAGGAACTGTGGAATTTCCTGCCAGCGACTACAATCGACCAACTTGAATCGTTTAATGAGTCCAGAAAGTTTCGCCGTGCCAGCGACTGGGAGCGAAATGAACTGCGGCCACTCATGCAGTGGGATTCCCGTTAGCTGTTGGTTCATCACGGGCGTTAATCTCGTTGCAAACGCAGCGACTCCATGCCATGTTCCACGTCAAAAGGCGTCCATGGTGATCTTGCCTTGTTTGGGACGCCATACCGGACGTGGCAACCGTGATGTTTCTCCGTGAAGAGGCAGTCGGCGACATGGGAAAGTGCCTAACACCCACGTCCAAGTGAGGGAGTTGCCGTCTTGATAAAACATGAACGGCAAGAGCCACGGGCCATCTCTCACCACTGCCATTGCTTCCCGTCCTTCTTTCCCGATCAACAACAAGATCGACAATCACCCAACAACATCCCGCCTGGTGGTGGCTCTTTCTCATAACTCCGTTTGGCCACCATGGCACGTGCACAATCGAATCTCGGAATCTGGCATCCCGCCCGCCTCGCGTCGTTACTCGCGTCGTCAACTGCCTGTAAACTTGCTGAATATAAGTGGCACAGTTGACTGCTCGAGGACCAGAGACAAAAAGTCCTTCACATCCCATCTCTGCTTTGGAACAAACTGTTCCACCATTTTCAGTTCGCTGTCCGTATCATCTCCAGCAACAACCTCCCAGACACAATGTCGCCCCCAGCTCCCATCAGCAGCACTGTGCCCGGTGTTGCTCAGTTGGTCATGAACGCGGCGAATCGCACGCGGAACGAATTACTACGGCAAGCAATTCACCCATCGGCACTCCCCACATCCATAGCTGACTCCCTTCCTATCTTTCAGTGCCCAAAGACTCGTCGTTTCCCTCAGCCCCCGCGCTCGAGACCTCGAGACGACGGCCGAACGATTGGCCCGGCGCAACCAGCATCTCGAGACGGAAGTGGCAAACCTGACTCAGCGCATCCAAGAGCTCGAAGCGGAGCAAGCGAGCCAGAATCAAGGAGATGGTCAGTTTCTCCACAATCAACCCGAGAACTATGGGCTCATGTCTTTCGGTCTTTGCAGAATCAACTCGGAGCGAGACCGCGCCTACGACCGAGACCATCGACGAAACGCTAGATCTGGTCGCCTCCGAATTGCGTCGAAGCCTCTGCCCGTCCATCACAGCGACCAAACGCGATGGAGACAGCAAGGGCATCACAGGGGATGAGCCAAAGGTCAAGAAAAGGAGGCACTCGAACACAAGCTGTGTCAATGAGTCGGTGGAAGAAGGTGATTTCTCTTCCGCAACTTGAAAAAGTCCGGCAAATCGGAAATTACCTGATAGTCCGTGAGACGGAACGCATTTGGGATGGATACCAGCGACGTGGCTCGAGAAGGCGGACAACTTCACCATGCATTCGACCACACTTGGCGGCTTCCCACCATTGGCAGGGGGCATATCACAGGTCTGGTCATCTATCCGGCAGGCTGTATGGGTCGTGCTTGCTAGGATCCTGGGTTCCTGAAGATGGTGTGCATTCATACCATTTTGTTCCAGTGACGACAAGGATCTCGCGTGGTAGAACCTCGACGTCCATTCGAGAAAACAATGAACTCTGCTTCTAGACGGTTGCAATAGGTGATGAATGGGCTGGTGTGAACGACGAAAATATGGAAATTGTCCCCTCATCTGGTTGCGAAAGCCAGCCGAACCCAGACTGCTCGTCCTACTATAATGCAACCATGTCTCCTTGAGGTCGCCTTCGCACATCATCCAACCCCCATCATATCAAATATCTCTTTCCTCTCTCTTTCCTCTGGACACTGTCGCAAACTATTTCCACGAGACCTGCCTGCGCCACTCGATCGTCTCGCAGACTGACCGACCCGGCGCCGGCCCCGAACTGGCACGCTGCTCGCACGTCCTCGTTGACGCCGGACCTGACCTCGTTGGGGCGGAACTCCAGCAACTCGCGAAGCCTGAGTGGCTAGGCTGTACGCTGAATAACCCAGACAGGCCCGGCAGGTGGCGTTGGCTAACCAAGTCGCCCTGATGATGACCACCGTCAGATTGGATGCGGGATAACCGTGGGGAAGTCAACGACTGTAACTGCCCGTCAGCTAGCGGTAACGGACGGACTAGCTTGATTATGAAACACTTGACTGCGGCGATGCATCACAAAATGATGCAGTCGCCTGAAGCCGCCGACGAAAGGCAGCGCCATCTCCCTGGCTGTGCTGTCCGAATAGTGGGGGGACATCCATGCGTTGTTCGACCGGATTCGCATCGGGTGGGCAACCGCGCTGCGAGAACGTGCTGAAGATCCACCTTATGTCGCCGTTGTCCCTCGTGACCGAGTTAATGAGTTTAACAACCAGAGCTTCCTCTCGGTCGGGCTCATAATTAAGCCCTTTACTGACGGCCTTGCGGGTATGTTCCTTGGGTTACGACTTATCTACCAAGCAGAGCCGAGGGGTCGAGAAAATCAAGGCCAGCGCGACCGCAAGCGCGAATGTCAATATGACATGGCTGTACGGAGAGTTCGCAACACCGGTCTTAAGACTGGAAATGGTAGGCGAATCAGAGTTGAAGAAAACGGATTGGTTGATAACGACGGTTGTAACTGCTGCTCTGTGGTGTGCTTGGTGATCTGCACGATGATCCCGACATAACCGCGGCCGAGGAACAACGGAGGGCGAAGTCCTTCAGGCTACGTAGTCGCCGGATAATACTCTTGAGTGGTTGGAACATTGATTGTGCGCTTCTATTTGATATTTACTGATGATCAGAGGCATTGTACAGCATGGGCATGGGCCGATGTGGCCTCATAAGATCCATTAGTGATGTTTTGATCAATCCCAACTTCCGAATGTACATCCGTGCGGGAGTGAGGACGCTCTAGATGAACAAGCTGAAAAGTTCGGCCAATCTTCACTACCTGAGTTACTCATGGGGTATGCGCCAAGTTATGCTTCCTAGCGCGTCATATGAAGCTCCCAGAGCCATCAAGCACAAGAAGAGATCGTGAATGAAGATGCATTCAACTAAAACATGATCATGATACCAGACTTTCAGCATTTTATGAGGAAGGTGGCTGAATAGATATGAAAAAAGCTTTTTGGGCAGCTTTAATTTCAGGAGAATTAAATCGTGAAACGAGACATTTCCCTGAACCACGAATGGATCAGACTGGGATGGATTGAAAGAACCATTGGGATCTTGGGGACTCTAAGCAACTGCGCTTGGAAATATAATGGATCAGCCGGAATGTGGCTGAAGTCCTCAAATGCGACCTATCCACAGATCCGCCAGTGTGCCAAGTCTGGTCGCTCAACCGAACAAAAACTTGGCTGTGCCTTCCGATAGGTCCAGCCAACTTAGTCTAAGATTGTGCATAGAGACGGCTATCCAGGTGAAGGCGACGTAGCAGGCTTCATGGATGAAAGGCGATGGAGTTCCTCACTGCATGGCGTGGTCAGACCGTGACATTCTTGAAAGTGCGGACTGGCAAGGGGAAAAAGTCCAGACCTGCAGGAAAGATCCATGGCTCTGACATTCACCACCAATGCGGCACTTTGCGGCACTGAACGAAGTCGTCTTAGAGGCTTCCTCAACTTTAACCAGCGACTTGGCTGTTGTTTAATGCAATCTGGGCAACCAGAGGATAGCTGGGCAAAACTTCAAACATGGGAGAAGTTAAGTAATCATCATGTCCTTGCGGCTGGCGGACGTGACGAGGTAGCTTTGGCTGCAATGAGCTTGCTGATATGGGCTGCCAGCCCGATCTATTGCGTGAATTGCCACTGCTCATGACAGGCATACCTGTGGGCAGGCTTATTCACGACCAGCAGGAGCTAGACGCCAGTGCCCGCGTCGATGTCACTGTCGCCTTCAGCATAGTTAATGCTTGGATTCGAACTGATTCGCAATGATTTGCTGTTGTGGCGTCTGCTCGATGGAATGACTCATTAACTTGCAATACCCTCCGGGTTCAACTCACAATAACAGAAGGGTTAAGACTTGGGAATACGGCAATTGTGAGCCGAGCTCGAAGATACAACACATCTAGCCAAGTTTAAAAACTTGGATGGGCTTGTTCGCTTGGCGGATGTGAGATTGGATGCTTGCGATGAGGGCTGAGATGTTGATGCAACGGCTTCATGCGCGTCCGGCCGGCGCAATCCGGGAGCAAAGTGTTCGAGGTAAGGCCGCAAGCAGATTATGGTTTTGCCAGAGGACTGTGATCTTGTAGTCGGCGTGCACCCGTCCCTCGGTCAAAACCCCCTTCAAGCGACCACGAGATGCAGTTGCAACGGCTCTTTGATCTTGATTCAGCGCGGCAACTCATGTTAACATGCTTCCCGGTGGCTGTGCGCCTTCTTCGCTAATAAAAAAGAGACCCAAAGAAAAAAAAGGGAAAGCCAACTATCGAGAGTGGATGGGCTGCTGTGCAGAGCGACAACTAGACGCCCCTCCATTTGCCTCAACCACCACATCACATAACGTCTATCAAAGCGGACCTCCTCAGAGGCATCACTTTTTGGAAGTGGAATCCTGCAGACTACATGACCACAGCACCCCACAGGCTCAAGCCAACGGCGAACATGCTACCTGAGCATTCCAACTATGCCGTCCCTAACTCGAACCCTCTGCCCTAAAATATCATAGAACTCATAAATGACCTTCTTCTTCCCCCCGGTAAGCTGTTCAATACAGACATGTTCTACTATTGTCCTTGTCTTCTTCCACGGTAGCTCTATAGCCGCTGTCGGCAAATCGCCATTTCCGAACGAAATATAGGCTGCGGACAGCCGTCTTCGGGACGCGTCTTTTACTGACCATGAGAGTGATTCAGCAGAGCAGTTTTCATCTTTGTCTCCATGACTAGTCAGTACTTAGCAGCAGACTCTGGAAGACCCAGATTTTAGCACCGCGCAAGTAGGCACATAATGGACCTCGAAAGTGTAAAAGTAAACCCGCAAACTTCGCGAAAAAGTGTTTTCAGTGCATTCCAACGCCTTTGAACGGTATGAAGGCAGAGATTCTGCAATAAAACCGAACAGTTCGCATGAAAGGTCGCAAAAAATGTAACAGAATGAGGGTTTCGCGGTGGCATGGTGTCTGTCTTTCGACCTGTGCCAAGTGAATCCGGGGGTCGTCATGCAACGAGAGCTTTGACTGACGAGCTCTACTGAAATTGGCCAAATATGACGAGTCAAAGATACCTGCTGAGATCATATTTTCGGCTTCTGGAGTCGTCACGTTTATTCACCATTGGAAGTAGACATCCATGTGAAGTTCAGGTTGGCAGAATTCAAATGAAAGAAGGGAATGAATGACTTCTCATCTGTAGGCGCATTTAAGCACGAATGCTAGAGAATGGGCATTCCCTGCCAGCAGATGCCCAGATTAATTGGGTGAGTACGACATCAGAGTAATAACAGAACAATCTCATGTTAGATCCATAGCTTTTGCAGAGACTTGCTATTGCTGCAGTAACAAGTTTCACATATGCCAGGTCTCATAATCGTGGCAAAGCATTCCCATCTGAAACTTGTAGACATCTCAGTGGTACCGTAATAATCCGACATCTGACCTTCTGGACTTTCGCTCCAACGCTGTGTCATCACATCGTCATATTCTTTAATTTGCCCTCAATCTTCTCCTCCAGTCCCTTAGCAACACCACTCAGAACATCCAGGGCATTAGACTTCGAAGGTCCAGCTTTGTGGAAGACTCCTTGCATACGAGCAACCAACCTTCGGACCTCTCTCTCAGTGGAGACGATGGTTTTGTCGTTCGCCTCGCAGACTTGGGTGGCTTTCCAGGTTTGGGAACCCATTGAAAGACTTGGGTTAGGTGATTGCCATCGCGGGAATTTGGGAGTTGGGGAGGGTGACGCGGCTGGCGAAGGGGTCGGACTCTCAGGAATCTTATGCACGTTACAGTAAGCAGTGTTACGTCTGCGTAGTGGCTGAATTCGAAGAGAGATGCATTGGTAAACAAACACTATGTTAATCTTGAGGACCTCGCGTTTTGAAATGCGAAGTGAATGGGCCAAAAGATTGACAACGTACCCGGATCCTGCCTGACGGAGCGACACTACAAGGCACATCTGTGGGCGTGGTGTATTGCTTGTGCGCAGAACCACTGGATATCGGAGGCCCTTGTGCGCCCGAATTCGGAGCTGAAGCGCTCTTGAAAAGGCCGAACCGTCGCCGCTTCCTCGGCTTGGGCAGACCAGCGGTATCCGTGGTCGTCAAGAACGCAGCCAGCTCATCTTCTGACGAGAGGGCCTCGAGAAGAGAGGAGGATCGGCCAGGGAGTCTCAAGATGTTGGACATCTGCGAAGAGATGATAAGATTGGGTTTGGTGTAGAACGCTTCGGTTGAAGTGGGCCGAGGAAGGGGGTTGAAGGCTTGGGTTCATTGAGATTGGGGACACGAGTTGTGAGTGGAGATTGAAGGCGGCTTCGTTCCTATGATTGAGCACAACTCGGCAGAATGGAGCCGAGTGAAGAGGATACAAGGAAATTCCGGGGATTGCTCCTTCCTCAACCTTCTTCCTTGACTTTTGGCGCCCTGATGATGGCGGTTCATAAAACCCACAATGAAAGCAATCTAGTATCATGAGAAAACGACAATGGCATTACTAAAGTAGTTTCTTCTCAGTATACTTGTCCCACAAGGCGGATGCTGTAACAGTTTATTTCAAGCAGAGACCTCTTCCAGTGTTTTCTAACCGAGTTTGATCCAACCTACGCCAACTCGCTTTAAACTCGAAGGGCTTAAGCCGCACTGCGTGTGGTCTGCGACGTCCCAGCCTCCCTGAGCTCGTAGTTGGGGAACGGGTCCGGGTCACCCGGGTTGGCGTTGTTCTGCACGCGCTTCACGAGCGACTGCGAGTAGAACTTGCTGCCGGCGTGGCTGCCATCAACAGCGTCGGTTATGTTGAGCCAGTACCCCTGCTCGGGAGTCCGTGTGCCCGTGAATGAGAAGCCGTACCCGGCCGCCTCGTCATCGCACGTGCCCGAGAAAACGGAGGCAATGTAGCCATCGTGCCAGTTGCTGCCGCTGCTGGTGGAGCACTGAGCCTCGTGAGCGACGGCGCCGTCGGGGCTGACGATCACGATGCCGAAGTTGTAGGTCGTCATGGACGACTTAGGGCCGGAGCCGGCGTAGAAGTCGGTGATTTCATACTGAGAGGAGGCTTGGCGTGCGATGGGGTTGGCGGAGGCGAGGGCGGCGAGGGCCAGGATGGAGATGGTGAGCTTCATTGTGTAAATGTGTGGGTGTATTGATGTGATGGATTTATGGCTGTAATTTAGTGTACCGTGCTGGGATGGGATGGCCGGAGCAGGTGAGGCGGTCGACTTTTATACACTGAGATCTGGGATGGTTTCTAGCGATCCCGTATCGTTGGAGACGTGCGTGCAAATCAATGATGCCCGCCCGACCATGTCGTATCCTGTGCCCCCGTGTCATCGCCTCCATGGTAACTAAGTCGGGCGGACGTTGTGACAGTGTCGTATGCTTATGGTCACATCACTCGCAGGTGTCCCGCTGTCTCAAAGGCTGGGGGCAATCTGAAGCGCGTCCGGGGCCGCGGACGAGACCCACAGGCCGGTCGGAGGCGGCACAGAAAAACGGTGTATCGAGTCGTCGGTAGATACGGGTGAGATCAGCAATACGAGTACCTAGGGCACAAGAAAGTGTGACGCCACGAAACTGTGCCGCGGAGGATCTGATTCATGCCCTAATTTTGCTTACGGTTACGGACTTGGCTGTTGGCAGAGACGGTGATTGGTCCCGCAGATCCCGTCTGACTGAGACAGTTGCCCGATCTCGATAACTAAAATTCCTGTTTGCCATTTTGCGCAAATTGAAGTCGCTTGAACGGTCGACATGTATTCCGTTGCAAAGAGGCTACCATGATTGGTAGATACGATGTCACTGTTTATAAAGTAACTCTTCGATGATGGGAACAAGCTTGCCACCGCTCTTTGCGCCCGGTGGTGCGTCTACTGTCCTAAGGATTTGCGACTTTTCCTGAGACAGAAAACCTGAAGAAATATGGCAACATAGTTACCCGCTGAAGCTCCCACCTAGCGCTCTTCAGCCACGAAACGTTGCTAAGCTGGTGGCATATGCCGCCTATATATAGCACGGAGACCTCAGAAATGCCCCGAGCAACACCACGACTGGGCTGAGGGTAGGAACTGTCTATCTATCATAGGGTTCCCCAACTTAGAGACAACGTTACGGCTGGGCCCACGTATCACTTACCGCTAAGAGCCCCCCGAGGCCTACTTGCTGAAGCGATTGACAGGCAGGCCGTCGCAATTCCCGACAAATACGGGAACCATCACTAACACAAAATCAATCTACAATATGACAAAGGCTGCACGGTTACAAATCCCCCGAATCCCGGCCAGATTCATCGTCGGAAAGTCAAATCAGAAGATAAAGAGTCCAACCTGCCTCCTAGGACTATGATCCATCAGTCATCGTCAGAGATAGCTGCTGGCGTGGTTTGTTAATGGAAGCCAGGGCGACGTAAATTCATGGTCTTCATCCCGTGAAACCTATTTCGGTAGTCAGAACACACTGATGCTTCCTGGTGTCGAACCGCTGTCACTTGGTGGAAAATACTGTATCAAATTACTGTCTGGCACTTGCTTCCCTGCCTAACCCCGAACCTCTGAGGATTCTTTCAGATGTTCAGCGCAGGCTCAGTCACTGCTGCCTCCGTTGTAACAGTCGCTCATTAAGTCTGATAGAAACAAAACAAAAAGCTTCCGCCTCCTCAACATTAAAGTCAAAGTTATAGGTGATGAGAACCTCACCCGTACAGCCGACTCTTGAAATTTCTTTCCTAACCACAGTCACTAATCTAAACAGCCAAACCCAAGAGGACCTCTCACTTGCTGGTTATCTGCGATCACAGTCCAAGAAACTTAACAAAATGTTACCCTATCAGGGTTGGAAACGGTCTCAAGTCATTGGTTTGGTCCAAAGTCGAAGCCCCATCTCTCATCGTAGCCGGAAGCCTCTCCTTCATGGCCTTTGAAGCTCCCGCGAGGCACGTTTATTCAGGGCTTCAGTTCAGATGGCTATTAGTGTCTGGTGATTAAATCTACCCGTTCGACGCCAAACTCTCCGCGGTGAGGTGCGTTTAGGTACCAAATCCTCGCGGGCTCAACGATGGGTTTTGTGTCTTGCCTGTGATTTGGATATGGAGATTGGTAGAAATACTGAGTTGAGATTCCCTTGAGCCATGCCGCTCTACTTCAGTTCTGCTGCGTGTCATTCTGCGTTCCCGCTGCACCGGCGTCAGTATACTTCAATTGATTTTCAGCCAAGGCCAACTATTCTCGCGACTGGCGTCTTAGCCTTGCGAATGCCTTTAAGCCTAAAAGGCTTGCTGCCGTTCTTTATTGCTGAGATGTTTGAAGGCGCTGTTTGTGCAAATGCTGTTGCAATAGGTACAGGCTTCATGGCTGTCTCATTCCCGAAATAGGAGAAGCTTCCTCTTTAGGCCGTAAGAGACTCTTTCAGAACACGGTGCTACCGGTCAGGGTGGAGGCACTGCATGAAGATACTGAGTTGGCAGCATTGAGTCCTACCCAAGACTTTGAAACATGCATAAGCCGTGGCACAAATTGTCGCCAGTGGACGGGGTATTGAAAGTGGCTACCTCTGTGATAATAAAAAGGTAAAAAGTGATTTTTAGGAGGACACCATGTGGACTACATGAAGTGCAGTGGCCTCATCGTCAGATTGCAGGGCAGAAGGCCGAAAAGTCAAAACGGCGGCTTTCTCGTCACGGGCAGACACATTAACGTTCATCTGCATTTGCTGTCACGATTAGCCCGTGCTATGCTTTAGACTCTTGATCAAGAAATTCTTTTTCCTTGCAAGCTGATAACATGAAATCTCGTTGGAAGACAATGTGTGGATTTCATTGAAATGGAGCGATCAAGGACTCGTGTGAGTCCCACACTTGTGGACTTCCATTGGTGGAGGAGACGGAATGCCCACTTATCGAGCAGAGAGCCTGCCGAAAATTAGCCGGTGGCTGGGGTTCACTGCCTAGGCACGTGAGATAGCAGTGGCGGGTGAATGGCCCGTGTGGCTCACCTGAAAAGGGCTAGCGCCACCATCAGTATTTCAGCCTCAGGCCTCCGCTAATAGCAAGCCGCGAATAACGGATCGTCTGAAATGACTCGACTCGGCTGCTCCAAGCATCACCCATCTTGTTGAGGCCATCCACCAACGCTCACATCCATCATCTCGTCGCGTCGCCGCCATGGTAGCCGGTACCACGAACCACGCTGCCTCGGCTGCACTCACGAGGGATGAGTTTATCGACTCGCGCAACATTCAGGACAGCCAGATTAACGCCGAGTTGTCCTCTATCCGGCAAGTCCTCAGCGACAACACCCACGAACTCAAAGTCGACATCCACAACCTTGCGGAGGACATTACTAATGTCCACGCGGAGCTCAAGAACGACATCTTTCACATACACGCGACGCTCACGGACGATATTAGTAATGTCCGCACGGAGCTGAAGGACGATATCAACAGTGTCCGTACAGAGCTCAAGGAAGAGATCAATAACGTGCGCACGGAGCTGAAGGACGATATCAACAGTGTCCGTACAGAGCTCAAGGAAGAGATCAATAACGTGCGCACGGAGTTGAAGGACGATTTCAACAACCTTCGTACGGAGGTGAAGCACGATATCAATGGCCTCCGCACAGAGCTGAAAAGCGACATCGATCTCCTCCGTGCCGAATTCGAACGCGGGAAAGCATTCAACCACAATAGCAGGCTTCGAAACCCAACGTTTCGCATCGAACCCCTCGCCGCAATCCATCCCGACGGCCCTGTCCTACCCGACAAGCGCCTCTTCCCTAAAGACGCCAGGGCATTCTACAGTCTTCGAGTGCCCAACTCCACAAGACGAATGGAAACCCTCGCTTACCTCGTCAAATTCTACGACATCCCATTCCGCGCCTGGCACGCGAACAATGACGACGATTATGACTACGAGGGCTACGATAGCGACGCCGACGAAGAGAGCGACGATGGTTCAAAGCCTGCCGAGCAGCCCGAGCTTTCCCTCGAAGAAGCTGTCCTCACATACCCCAAACGTGCCGTCGAGGACCTTGAAACCATTCTTGGCTTGAACGAGGAAAATTTCATCAACTTCCGGGCGCACGCTCGACAATTGAAGCTGGAGTCCCTGGTTGCCAAACGGCCTGCGCAGAACGAGCAACGGGCGCAACCGGCACCCGCAAAGCGCGCCTACGCGTCGCTTTTCGATCAAAAGGAGTCAATGCGGCCGTCAAGGCCAATCGAACAGAACTCAGCAGACTGGGAAAAACTGCTCAAGGAGGGACAGGAGAAGGATGCCAGCGAAAAGAGCGAAGAGACCCGGATTCTTTGGGATGATGGATCGTTCAGGAGGAGGAACCAGGAGAAGATGCGAAGCCTGGCTGAGCGCGGAGCTCGGTCCAGCGAAGGAAGTCCAACAAATGCGGACACCCTCTCTCGAGAGGGCAGATCGCCACGTCCACAGACACCGATCTGAAGAGACCAATCGTGCTTCACGCTGTCAGATTGAACGACCATCAGACCTGCACGAACAGCACTGGCCCCAAGCCTCTCCGATCACTTTATGGAATGCGGGAGCCTAGGGCATTCGCCTTTGTGTGGCTTTAGCATTGATCTTGACAGATCACGCACGCTCCAGTGACACGGGGATCATGCTACATTCGTCCATCAGACTAGAGGCTCATCATGACCTTCGTCCATGGTCATTTGACACTATATCACACATGGCCGTTTTTTGCGCTGAGGTAGGACTCTCTGTCTCTGCAGTCAATCCAACATGACTGACGTTCATCAGGCTTCGCCGCAGCCAAGCTCATCATGATGATCAACCACCCCCCAAACGCGTTCGCCGTCGCCAAAACCATGCGGGCGTATCTCCTCATGTATCTCCTCAATCAATAACGGGCTTCATTGCCCATCGAGTTGTGCCAGACTTCGGCCCCGGACTCCCGGAGAGCCGAGTCGATGTCCATGATCAAGTGCACACCTCGACGAATTCCGGGCGCAGCCGGCTTTACAACAGGCCTTTCAGCAAGACGTCAACCTTGCACATACTAGCACCAAATACCCATTGCTGCTCCGCGCACTGCAGCAACCAGGACTCGCGCTTTGCCGCCCTTTAGCCCAGGTCACTCTCCACCAAACCAATCGTCCAAGGCGCGCTTTTGAATTTGGGAGAGGGTCTACGCCAGCAGTGCGACCAATATGGTTCTATCCTTTTTTGCAATTGGTGGATTAAGGAAAGGTGCTCGCATAGTATTTCCCGAATGGTGCCTGCGAAATGGGTGAATTTTATGTCGTCTATGTGTTAGGGGGCTGCGCCGTAACTTCAGCACTACATTGGGGATTCCAGCAATGCATGACTCTCCCGAGGCGCACCTGGATGGAGATTGCAGGAGCTGCACAGGCATGCGGGGCTAGAGAATGCGATCGCCGATTGAGAGCGGACTAGGGGAAAAAATAATGTGGTCCTATATTGGAACGTTGAGATGGTGAAATTTGCCAACACGTTGAATCTAAACTTCTTATGGAGCTGCGGCGTAGTGGTTGTAAGGGTGGTGATCTAATATCACGTCCACGATGGCTTCTACTTGAAGCTATTAGAAACCACTACTAGAGATTAAGTAGGTCCATTCAAACAGGGGGTAGAAGCTATTATTTACAGCAGTAAAGAAGCTATTAAGATTTCTAGCAGTGAAATATATAAAAGTAGGATATAATTACAACTAGAATTAAGGCGATTATAAAACTCTAGTTTTAAGGATTATATTAAGTGATATAAGTCTAAGATAGGCGAAGAGGTTTCTAAGTGTTTTTTATGATATTATTCTAATCCCTATATTAACTCAAATATTCAGTTGCGCGGACAAGTTTCAACTTCCCAGGTCGCTTTTCAAAGCGTCAAGTTTACGCATCACAGCTCTGTCCATTATACGAAAACATACGACTGAAATGGGACGGGATCAATGACCTCCCATACTCCCTTCACGGCCCTCAGAACCTTCAGCTTAAGCGCCATCATCCTGTCAACCACATCCTCGGGGACATGTCTCAGCTCGAATTCCGGAATCTCTTCATAGGGAGACCTCGCAGGCCCCCCGAGAATGAGCCTCCGGAGCCTGACAAACTCTGCTCGGATCCATCTCGCCTCCTCCTCGTCAACCTCCATTCCCTGCCCTTCAACAACCCAGCAGACGGACATTGCGCGCTCATCAGTTTGAGGTAGTCTTTCTCGGCTGACGTCAAAAGGAGTTGCTACCAAGCATGGACCGTCGACATCAAAGGCGGAGACACGCGTCGAGCACCTGTCATCCTGCCGCTCAATGTTCCACCCCACGTACGTGTCGATGTAGTGCAGCATGGCGCGGGAACCACTAGACACCCCTGTAGCGGCCTCTTGTGCAATGATCGAGGCATCGTAGTAGCTGCCGAAGAACGACGGCGAGCACATTCGAAAAGCCATGTTCTCCGCCAGCCATGACTTGACGATGTCCCGACCGATAATGTTAGATCTTTCCAACGACAATGGCTGCGCGGCCCACGGCTGTAGGTATGGCTTCATGTAGTCCTCGACCGTACCTGGCATTCCTTGTCATCCCATCACTTCCTGGACCATTTCCAGGGTGTGATTTTCAAAAGAATGCTTGAATTCTTCTGGACGATAGGGAAAGCGTGCGTACACCCGTTTCGGCCCCTCGAGTTCGTTTGAAATTACACGGAGGGGTTGAAAATGCGAAATTCCGTGCCCTGCCGTGTTTGAAGAAACATACCGTCCTACCCAAAGCTTTCCCTTGATCAAAATGCGGTCAAGAAGCCACTGCTGTGCCATGCTGCCGCTGCGAGTGGCATCAATCTGAAGAACCATGCCAGGCTTGTTCTGTATGACGGGGTGAGAGAAGAATGTTTCGTCGACTTCGTCTGGAAAGAGGTGATCTTTGGCGTTTTCCGCTTTTGGATTCTTCCGAAGGGACTGCCAGATGCTGGTCGCAAAGGCTTTCTCACCAGAGTAGTAGAGGTATGATAGGATGTCTCGTATCATTCTCCCAAATGTCTCCCTGACTCCGTACGCGTCTACGAGCCTCGATGACGAACACATGTCGAAAACGACGTCCGGGAAGCTGTCATCCCGATACGTAGCTCCACTGTCGCTTTCCTCCAACGTCCGGAGCTGATCCCGGATGTGCCTCTGCGCCGCCACGCCTTCCCGGTCCAGCATCTCCGTCGTGACGCGTGCGCGCTCTGCAAGATCCCCGTTAGACTCTTGCGGCATCCGAAAGGTTCGATATCTCAAGAACTTCATCCCCCACCAGAAATCGGCCCACTTGGCTCGAATCGGAGAAAAGTCTACCTCGTGATCGACACGCCAGATGTAAGCCGCCAGCGTTGTCCCTCTTGGCCGGATGATTGGCGTATTGGTGCTCTGAAACCGTGCATCAGAGGTGGGCTCGACGTAAAATTTGTTCAACCGGTGCAGAAACTTGATGGAGAACTCTAGAAGCGGAAGCCCGGACGAGCTTGAGATTGGCGGATCCGAATCGTAGTGTTCTGGGACGAGAAGTGAAAGATCGCCATTGAGAAGTGCCAAAGCCACGATGCACAATCTTAATGATTTGAATCGTTCAGCCAACTGGAACGTGTTGAGACGTATCTCATAGTTGCAGAGGTTTGCAACGATAGCGACCTTGTCTTCGGCTTTGAAACAGGAACGACCTCGCAGGAGCGTCATCGCAGAGGCGGCGTTGCAAGTGGGGTGCTTCCTGTGCATGCAACTGCCGACACCGCAATTCTTGTGACGCGGGTGTTGCTGCTGAAGTGTGTCTGGATCTAAGATGCGCGTTGCCTTGTTAAGGAGTTTACAGTCCTAGCCTATAAAGGGTATGGTTTTGATTAGAGCTGTGTTAAGGCTGAGGTTAGTGAAAAACGTGCGAATTATGTTCTCTGCTCCCTATATCACTTTCTATAGCTTAAAATAGCTTATAATAAAAGCTTGTTAGCTTCTAGCCTTAAGTGCTAATAGCTTGCTATTTTAGTGAATAAAAGGCGATAGGAGATACCTTAAACTAAAGGAAATATAGAGCAGCAATCTAAAGTTGAATTTAGCTAATATTAACTTTTAGAGAATTTATGCTTATATATACTAATAATTCTTAGTGAGGGCTTTTAAGAGGTTAAGTATATAGGTATAAGCATCTCTAGCTGTTTGTTTTTAGACTTCCTCTAAGATATAATATAAGGAAACAGCTACTGAGGGTATAAGGTTAGAGTCAGCTGGCTAAGAAAAGAAATAGCTTTACGTTGCAACAGGTGAAAATTACTATTCTAATAAAATCTTAAACCTAGGTTTAAGGGTTAGGGTTAGGGTTAGGGTTAGGGTTAGGGTTAGGGTTAGGGTTAGGGTTAGGGTTAGGGTTAGGGTTAGGGTTAGGGTTAGGGTTAGGGTTAGGGTTAGGGTTAGGGTTAGGGTTAGGGTTAGGGTTAGG